>BQKN01064966.1:830719-863005 GCA_022839385.1 Asparagus kiusianus | reverse complement strand
ATATATATATATATATATATATAATATATGCTTGTCGTACTTCTTTTTTTTATGTTTGCTTTTAAGATTGTTTATTATAAACATTGAGCTTATAATGTCCTAAAGTGCTGCGTAATTCTATTTTTAATGTAATAAGAAATATGGTTTCTTTATTGCTAGAACTATAGTTCATAATGATACTGTTATTCATGCTTGACTCCATATTATAGCTTGTGATTAGTAGAGTTTGGAATATGACGTGTAGTATTAATTTAACTTATTTTCTTTTACTATTCTACTTCAAGATATTATTTGTCAATTAATAATTTTTTTCTTAGAGAATCAATTAACATATCACAGTTTAGCATAAAAATCCATTACATTGATTTTTTATAATATTTAAATAAAAATTATAGCAAATTTAATAATCCTAATTTACAGAACTGAATTCATAATGAATCTGACTTATTTATAGTAATGAAATAAATAAAAAATTAAATTATTTTGATATTTAACCGCATGTATTACACGTGCATAAAAACTAGTCCTATTGAAAGCTTGACATCCAATTTGATATTCAACCGTAAGTACCAAATTTACCATAATGGATCAAACCCGAACCCGAACCCCATCCGTATTGGGAATGGATCTTGATCCAACTCATACAACCCCATCCAAGTTACGTACCTCCGAATGCTATAAATACCGCCTCCGATAACCGATAGATTGTAACACAGGGACTCTCTCAAAACTGTCGCCGAGAGAGGGGAGAGTGATCCGAGAGATTTTCTAGGGTTTCGGTTTCAGCCCCAAATCCATGGCCTCTAACCCTAACCCTAGCATTTCCATCGTCATTGGCGTCGACAAGTTCGACAAATCGTCGACCGGGGAGGAACATAGAGATGGGAATCGAGAGGAAATTTCTCTTTCGAGTGCGAATGGCGACGATTCGGTCGAGAGATCTGAAGTGGAGCAGTATATGGGATCGAAGGATCAAAGGTTGGGAATGGAGGGAAATGGGGAGGGGATTTCGATTCTAGAAGCCTCTGATTTGGGTAAGGAAGAAGCGAAGGCTAATAACGGCGATCCAAAGGATAAGGCTGAAATTGAGGAGATGGGAAAATTAGAAGGCGTTGAGTGTGGAGACTCAACGGAGAAATCTGATGCAGAGAATTCTGGGTTTGAGGATCAAAATGTTGTTAAAAGAAGAATTAGAGAGGAAATTCCTCTTTCAAGTGTGAACGGTGACGATTCGAAAGAATTGAGAAATGCAATAGTTCAGAAGTTTGAAGCTGAGAAGGATCGGAGATTGGAAAGTGAGGTAAATGAAGAGGGAATTTGTGTGAGTATGGATGTAGAGTCTAGAGATAGGAATCAAGTAGTTCCTTTTCCGGATACCGTTTCTTTTAATGCAAATGCCAATATTGAAGAGGAGATGGAGAAAAGCCGCGACTTGATGGAGAAGTGTGTTGGAAATTTCGAAGAAGCTGTCGAGCCTAAAGATATTGAATCCGATGGAGACTCAGTAGATAAAGGTACTATTGTGGTAAGAGAGGAGAAAGAACATGGAATGAGTGTTGATGGACATTCGAAGGAAACAGATATACAGAATTCTGAGTTCGAGGATCCAAATATTGTTAAAAAGAAAAGAGGAAGACCGCCCAAGAACAAGAGCCATCTTACAAGCCAAACCCCAGTTAAAGCTTTAATCCCACTTGATTCAAATGTTGATTCTGTGAAAAAGAGAGGCAGACCTCGTGAGAAGATTAAAGAAGAATATGTTCTTGCTATTCCAACTCCAATTGGAACTCGTCTCAGTTCTCGGAGAAGATTAAGAGACATAAGTAAAGATTTTGCTTTGGATTCTGCTGGCACGAACGAAAGACATAAAAAGAAAATTGCAAAGGAAGTATGCTCAGAAAACGAAGGAGATTTTCAGGTTCAAAATATCCCAAGCAAATTGAAAGAGTCTTCCTATTTGAACGAAATGCTGTCGAAACTCACCCTACTTGCCGCAGATCCATATGAGGAATTCAATTCTCTGCCTATGATCATAAGCTTCTTCACTGATTTCAGAGGTTTTTGTTCATCTATTGCCTCTGAGGATCATGAGCCCGAGAAACCAATAGGAAAGAAGCGAGGAAGGAAGAAGAAAACAGTGAGCTTCGATCTTGATCCTGACTATACACAGGACTCAGGAACAAAGACAGCAGCATCCAGGGGCCAAAAAAGAAAAAACCCATCTCAAGACAATGGGCAGAAAGAGAAGATTCAAAAGGTTAATTGTGCAGAGGAAATTAAGGAAGAGTCACCAACTGCACTGATTTTAACATTTGAGGACGCTGATGCTCTTCCTTCTGAAAGATACCTCAACAAAGTTTTCAGTCATTATGGACCTTTGATTAAAGAAGAAACTGATATTCTGAGAAAATCAAACAGAGCATTAGTCGTTTTCAAATATAGCATCGATGCACAAAGTGCTTTGAGGAATGCAGGGAAAGTAAGAGTTTTTGGGCCAGCACTTCATAGTTACAGGCTAAGAGAACTTTTGCCTAAATCTTCTCCAGCTACAATTCAAGGTATTTTCTAACTCTTATATGCTTTTATTTATCTCAGAGTGTGCGATGTTAAGTTTGTTTGCTCATTGTAAATGCGTTTCTCTCTTTAGATCAAGAAGGGAATCAAGAAGGGAATGGAGTCGCAATTGACAACGAGTGAACTGAAGTTAATTGAGTAGCAGATCATCTCAGTGCATTAATAGGTGGATCACCTCAGAAGTTTGTTTGACAAATTAACGATAAGGTAAACTGTGACCTATAGTAGTTCTGAGGTTTTTTTAATGCTTGGAGCTAATGTTAGCAGATTATGCCTTTTTCCGGTAATTGACTGATTCTATTCCTTGCATTACATTGTTGAGGGCGCATAGTTTCATGTATAGGCTCTAAAAGTTGTAATATACTCTGGCAAGTTTTTTCACCATGGTCTTGTGTCGTTTGAACATTCTGTGATTACATTAACCATTCCATCGGTTTTATTTAGATCTTTGGCATTTTTCATTCAATTTATGTCGTTTAGACAAAGAATGGATCGTTAAGCTCAATAGATGCCAGAGTAGAAAGCCGTACGTTCCTTCTGAATCTGTGTTATTCGAGTTAGCGTTGTTCATTAAGAGCTTAATCGATGCCTGATAGAAAGCTGTCATTTTCAGGTCCACATTTTTGGCGAAAAAGATATCTCATGATTTAATCATGTTTTCTATAAAAATAAACATTATGCTTTTGAAACACGATTGTAATCCAACAGAAGTTATAATCTGTTTAGAATTTCTGTTGAATTTTTTTGAATTAGGTGTATATATACAGAGCTCCCACATTTTTCAAATAGGAAAAAAGCTTCTTTTAACGTGCTAGCATCCTGCCTTGGGACGCATGACATCATAAGCGAACACATTATCAACGCTCTTGAAACATCAAAAGATTGATCAAACTGATGTTTATTTGTCCCATTTGGGAATTGATAATTCAAATGGTGCGTGTATATATCAGGGTGTTATGTCCTTCGAGTTGTTTTTTTGAATTGAATTGCAGAAAGGATAACACTTTTGTCTCTAGATGTGGGGTTTTTGAACATTAATTTATTCTATATGCTATATTTATATTCTTTGTCTTCACATCAATGAACCTTAAAGTGGTTACAAAGTATAACAAATTTCACCTTAGAAGGAATTATACAACTTTTGTTTCATCATATATGTAAGTTAAAAAAAAGTGAACATCTTGAAAGTTTACAAACGGGTATCAAAATTAATGGACATCTACAGTCAGTATCCAAACATGTTTCCACATATCTGCGGTATGTACTTTTCTCCGGTGATTGGTCTGCACGCATGCCAAACTTTAGAAGGAGTCTCTTTATAAGTGTGATAAAAAGTGATAAAAAGAAACTTGTAAGTTGATGAAATGACATTATATGAAACCATTGGCACTTGTTAGTTTGATTCATGGAAAAATGAAATTGATCTCAAGTTTATCTTTTATTTATAATATAACACTATATTAGACAGTCGTAAAGTGAAGAACTGACTTAAGAGTTTAAATCAGGAAAAATCTTTCAGAAGAAAATCATGCGGACCAAATTCACGCAGAGGTTCTAGTTGGTTGCCTTATGTAAAATCCTAGCTCAGAAAGAGGAAAACATGGTGATTATAAAGAAAACCCTTCAAGTTTGGCCACTTATTGGGAACCCCCTATATATCATTATCTTTTTGCTAATCATCTTGCCATTAAAAGCACATGAAAGACTCTCAAAATACCAATCAATCAGTTGCTCTTCTTTTTCAAAGTATTGCAAAAGCCCTCTCACCCCTCTCTTCACATCAAACCTAATCAACAGACGGCGGTTGATGAAGAGAAAATCAGTTGAAAGCTAAGTTAATCTTTTCAAACCCTTTTGAGTTTAGCTCCTATTTGGTGTTCCAGTTTCTCAATCTCCGTTTGCGATTTTAATGCGCAATGTGAGCCTTGTTTTGGATTGTAATGCTTGACGTGAGCCTTCTTTTAAATTATCTTGTTTTGGAATATAATGCTTGACGTGAGACTTCTTTTAAATTATCTTTCAGATCGATGTAAGGCTTAATATAGTCATTGTTAAGAATTTTTATTTTCAACTTGAATCCATGAATTTTATAAGCCTTGTTGTGAATTTGTGAATCTCAATGTGCAAGAACAAGTTAAGTGACCTTCCTTACCAAAGGATTATGCTGAGCAGAATGTGTAAGAACGTCCATTCTAGTATCATTGCAGAATAAGGACCCTATGTGTTATTTGTGCAGTTTGTGGAGCATCGGTCCAACGCTAGTTGCTTTTTCTCATAGCTTCAAACTCGTGTCCAGTGAATTTGATCAATTGGGTACTTTCTTGTTCAGATACTACTAGGGGTGCAAACGAATCAAATTTGATTGAATAGCTTTAAATTCAAATTCGAATTCGGTTTACTCCGGCGAATTCAAATTCGTGTCGAATGGGTAGAAGGAGTTCGAATTTGATTTGGTATATTAACTTGATATTCAGTAAATATTCACGAATATTTTTTAGCACATTTAGTTAAGGCACCTTTCTTGAATATGAGGTCAAAGTGTTTGAATCTATGTTAGTATATTATTTATCGGGCATCCTGGCCTGAAAATTGCATTTGTGTGATAGCTTCGTATATGTATTTGCTAGAAAAGTCATGTGATGATTTATATGTTTCTTATCGATCTACGAAAGGCTTAGAAAGAAAGAACCTCATGATATTCTAGATACATTATGTGCACATGTATGCATAAATATCGTGTCCTACATAAACTAATAAATTGGTTATGATAGGAATGTTGGGCTCATCTTTGATCGAGATCCTATCGGAGGGAGGGATCCATCGTCGGTTTTGATACTTGGGCATCCGATCTGCATGATTGGGAGTACGAATCAGATGAGACTGGCCCTAGAATAACCTAGCAAACCATCCAGAATCAGCATCCACGAGCAATATGTAGTGGAAGAGCTTGGGGAAGAGGAGGAGCCTATAGATTAGAAAGGGCCCGTGGAGGGGGGAGTGGCTTGTGGAGGATGAAGAGCCCTCAGATGAAGAGTTTGTGGATGAGGAAGAGCTCACAAAGGAGGAGTTTGTGGGTGAGGCAGAACCCGTAGACTAGGAGGAGCCCGTGGACGAGCAGGAGGTTGTAGTGCAAGAGTATGAATTGGTAACAAAGGTGGAGCTCGTCAAAGAGGAGGGCAGCTAGTTCCTTCCCTACTTTTGGGGATAGACTCTAGACGATAGTTGTGCTGGGATAGTAATAAGATTATTTTCGATTTATTGTTATGATATGCATATTCTACCTTGTTGTATGTTGTGTTTCCATCAAGTTGCACCATTGTTTTGGGAGGACGAACACATAGATATATGGTGTCTTTTGCAATTCATTTAGTGCGTGTTAAGAAAAAGTATTTTGGATTTTGTATAAAAATCAAGGGGATGGGCAATTTTAGGAAAATGTGAAGTATATGCTAGTAAGAATCATGTAAACCACCCGCGGGTGGGACTTCTGGCTAGCGCCACGAAGAGTGAGGGAGGAGATCTCCCTAGTTGGTCAGGGGTTCAAATCCCCGCTTTCGCATTCACCTGGTTTCTATGGGATTAAGGGTGGGTGCAGAAACCCGGGGTTTTACTGGTCAGTTAACCCAACCCGTTGTATGTTCACCAGTTCGAGGCATTTAGGGTCCCACGCTGATCGCTCATTCACGTGGGGATGAGCCCCTGGTAGCAAGGGCACCTCCTTTCAGAAGGTGGGAACCTGAGGGATTCGAACCAGGGCCGTTGGCGGACTCCAAAAGGAGTTAATGTTGGGAGAGCTGACCGGGTTTCCCTTGTCACCGAAAAAAAAGAATCATGTAAACATAACTACCATATAAATGAAAATATGTGAAATGCTCTATATATATGGATGAACTCTAATAGATTGAAGGCTGCAAATTATAATACAGAATTTGATATTTTATGTTATGTCTAATAAATGGCGTGAACAAGGTTAAGACAACAAGGGCGAAAACTTTGACGGAATGGTTGAAAGTCAATAACAATATCTGAAGGTTTTTAATAATGGTAAAACATTATGTAGATTAAGAAAAAAGAAAAAAAAAAGAAAAGAAAAAATAAATAATATTAAGATATATTGGAAGATAAAGGGCTTCTTCTGTCATTTCCATTCTATCTCTCCCTATCGGTTCTCATCTTCTTCAGAGTGCAGCGGGCCCTCCTCAGTAAAAAAAAAAATAAAAAATAAAATAAAATAAGAAGTAGGGAGCAAATGAAGAAGAAGGAAATTGAAGACCACGAGGATTATTATCAAGCCAAATATATTAAAGGTAAGTATAAACTATAATTTTGAAGTTTTTCTTTATAAGATCTTGAAAATATAAGTTGATAGACCCACCTCTAAATGTTCGTCTTTGACTGAAAATAGGAAACTTCTGTTAGTATAATGATGTAATGAGAAATAAAGAGTTGATTGGATCTTCAGAATTTTCTTTAATTGTATATACATTATATACATATATCCAAGTTACAATGAGAAGTTGAGTTCTGCAATTATATCATGTTGAGTGGACTTTTGGACTTTAAAGTGAAGAGAATTGTATAAAATTGTATGTTCTGGTTCAGATAAAAGAGCACAGTTTATCTATGTTACCTACACTCAAAACCCTTTGAAATACATATAAACGATATATCTCAAGAATTAAACATTAGTTTACAATAGGACCAGATTATTGAGTTCAAGCCTAGTGCTGAAAATTTTTTCTTAAGCAACAAAGTTAGTTTGGACAGAGAAATTTCTGAAATAATTTTCCTGTGAACAGAAATTTAAGCACAGTTATGAGAAAACAGCCATAACTTTCAGGGCATGGATACGTTTAATAAGTCATTTGTGCCATCGTAAATTTAACTTATAGACCCATGTGTCGATATAAATATTTAAATTGTTGATGTTAGTTATCGAACATGTGGTTTATTTAGGGATTAGTGTTGGGTTAGAGTCCTCAAGCTTCTTCAGATGTTCGGCTCTGGAGCTTAATGTTCTGTCCTGCACATAAAAAGCTCGTGAGAGGTCGGAGTTGGGTTCTCCGGTTGTTCCTCCGATGATCAAGTTAGTATATGAGCTTGAGTGGGAAAATAGAAAGTAAGTGAAGAAAAGGAATTTAAAGTTGCATGAAAACAGAAGAAGTTACCCTATGTAGTGCAGCTTCCTTTTATAGTAGATTGAAATGACAAAAAGGTAACTTGTGCCGAGTCCAGATAGGCAGCAGAGTCGGCAGATGCCTTACATGTGTCGGCCGCTGAAGAGGGAGAGCCATCCAGTCATTCAATGTGGAGAGGACAGCAGGTGCTTAGAGCTGATTGGGTTCGATGAGTTGTAAAGACTATGGGGGCTAGAGTAATGATGACTTTGTCAGAGCAGTTAATGCGAGGGTAGATGGCTGTTAGCGAGGGGTTCGTGGAAATTACTGCATCTTCAATCATCAAATTGGAGGCCGGAAAACACTGCCTTTCTAGTCGGCTATGCAAGTTGCCGGTTGGAACAACAAGCCGAGTGCGAGTGCTTATAGGGTCGAATTGGTAGGTAGGCCGACAAGTACAACCTTTTTAGTCGGTCACACAAGTTGTCGACTTGATGGGTTGGCTACAAAAGCTGCTTGGGTTGTTTGGACTCCCATATTTGTTTAGAAGAGGGACGAGAAACATGTCGGTCCAAGAAGCTAGTTTTCACATTTGATAATTTATTGTCATAACATAAATATTTAGAGTTTATTTGGAATCTGAAACAGTCCAATAAATAAACTGAATAGAAAATTTCTACAACTGGTTTTGATACTAAATTATCTAACTATTGCTCAATGAGTTTAATGACGCTATTTGTCATTGAAATCATACCTTGTGAAATGGATTTGTATTTTAAGCTTATTGACTAAGGATTCTAATCTGGATGCGTGACATGATTGTGTAGGACTTTGGAGT
Organism: Asparagus kiusianus; assembly: GCA_022839385.1. Classification (NCBI taxonomy): domain Eukaryota; kingdom Viridiplantae; phylum Streptophyta; class Magnoliopsida; order Asparagales; family Asparagaceae; genus Asparagus; species Asparagus kiusianus. Next base: position 854,476 of record BQKN01064966.1, on the reverse strand, counting down.
ATTGGATTCTAACCATCATATTGTGCGAATTGGTTAGACTTTCCGGTAGGTATCAACTACCCTGTTTTCTATCATTCTGTTAAATTTTCATATGCAATCTTTGAAAGAACCCTTAGTGGGGGATAGGATAAATGCTAATCTAATCCGATTATGATGCCAAATTAAAACTTATAAATCAATATCCTAGCAATATAATATACAAAGAGATATGCAAGGATAAATAATGAGACAATAGACGATATAAACACAAACACAAGATGTAAAAAATAATAGTGCGCCAAAAAACAATCGCAAACAAAAGATAAGATCATGAAGTTCGGTCAACCCTCGACCTACGTCTCCACTCCTCACACCGAGGAGATCTCCACTATATCTCAAGAACTACACAATAACGGCTTCCAAAGTTCACCGATAACTTTTATAATGCACACGATGTCAATCACACAAGCTATACTTCTCTAAGTGTTGGACTACCTATGTCAACTTCCTCAAGTGTTTTACAATCTCTCCCTAGGATTTACAACCAACCAACTCCTATTGGAATTGACCCCGGTCTTTCCCAACCACTCATCTAAGTGTCCTTTTATATTACAACGTGTATAACAATAAATGCGAATAAAGAATTTTGTTCTCTAAACATATGTGAACGAAATATAAGCACTCTCAATGAAACACTCTTACAACCCAATAATACTAGATGTGAAATACTAAAGCTCAAGTGGGTGTGTGTGTAAACAATGAGTAAAACAAAATTAAACTCAAATAAATCTAGCTTATATATGAGAATAAAAAATATAGATTAGCTAGAGAAAGAGTTTAGAAAACTTATCCAAAAGAAGAAGAGATAGAGATTTGGATATGAACATCTCAAAATTGAAATCGAGATCCTACTCTTGTAAAACTCTTTTTCACGTAAACAAACACACTTCTCTTTCTCAAAAATGTGCAGCCAAAATGGCTAAACTTTCTTGTAAAACTCTTAGTATTCAAATAAGTCTTGAGGCCTATTTATAACCTCTCAAACAGATCAAAACAAAAATTAGCCGTTACAGATGATCAGTCGACTGATGGGTATATCAGTCGACTGAGCATTTGGCCGTTGGCTAACTCTAGAAAAATAAAACAACGCTGGTTGACTAGCAAAAACTTGGTCAGTCGACTGACAACACTGTTCGGTAGACTGACTCTATTTGTCGGTCGACTGATCGACTGAAAAAGAGAATGCTGTAAAAGACACTTGTGTCAAGTCGACTGAAAAATACGGTCGGTCGACTGACGTATTGTTCGGTAGACTGACTCGAATAACCGGTCGACTGAAAACAAACACAGCGGATACTTGAATTTACTAAAAAGTTGATTTTCTAAATTCGATTGAAAATAGTAAATCAACTCAAAAATAGTAAAACTTGGGAAAACGTTTATACCTATGAAAATAAACATGTTAGAAGAGAAATTTCTAAAATAGCATTTCCTATTTGTGAAAACTCACTATTTTGCAAAACGGTCAAAAATACGAGATCGTTAAACATTTGATTTTGATGAAATCATTTCAAACAACTTATCTACAAATATATTCTAAAAATCCTTTAACAAAGTGAAACAAACAATAAAAGCGATAAATCGAATAACGTGTATATGTATGGTTTGAGCTTTAAGTATAAACACATAAAGTAAAACACCTAAAACACAAACATTATACCCAAGCAAATAATCTGCATGAAGCTTGATTTTGGTAGTAGGGATGAAGTGCGATAGAGAATCTTTGACTTGAATGGTGACGGCTTCATTTCGATTTCCGCCAACCTCCAAAGAATGTCATCGATAACATGCAATTACATCCAACCTCCAACTAAGGATGTTTGTGAGGATACCTACCGAGCAAATGCAAATACTCGAAAATGATGTTAGAAAGTATTTGTTAATCATCAAAACTGGATTAGACAATAGACTCATAAACATGAGACCTAACAATCTTGTGCTTTGAATACCTTAATCCTTGTTCATATAAACGTCTATATGTTTTTGAATGAAGATTTATGTTTGCCTAAATCATTTGATGCGATATTGCTGTGAACTGATTCTTGTATAAATGTTTTCAGTGTATTTTCTTTCTTGCTCTATTTCGGTGGACCAGTGCCCTATGTGAAGTTACACTTCACTGGTGGGTTTATAATTGAAGGTATGTGTGTAATATAATCTTGTGGTTAGGAACAACTCAAAATCTTAGAAATAGACCACGGTTGTCTATTGATTAATACTTCTGTGATTTATATTCTTATATTTGAATAACTTCAGCATCATTTTATATTTGATCACTTTGTTGATGCATTCCTATCTTTCTTTTGAATTACATACTGAGTCTTTCGCTCACTACCTATTGCGTGGCTGTATTTGTCCATAAGGAGCAACCAGAGCCAAAGTAAGGAATTTAAAACCATGTTTTCTCTAGGTATTAAGAGCTAAAAATGATTCTATAAAGCATTTTTACGAGTAAAAGAAACAAAATCTTATAGAAGGTAGTAGTTAAGAGTTCCCATAGTGGCTTTCCTTTATGAAGATATTTTACATAAACTTTGCTATTAACTTTAAGATTATGAGAGTTAATATATGCATACTTAATATGGTGAGAATTTTATTAAACTTTTAGTTAATTTCTTAGTCGGGATGTTATGATTTCACCCAAAATGATGATGTGGAACTGATAATCAATTTTTTATTACATTTATATACCCTCATTATCTATTTCATTTAAATAAAAATGACACTAATAAATGTGTTTTATCTTAATTTGCAGGTTAATGAAGGATTAATGAATAAAAGCCCCCCCCCCCCAAAAAAAAATCAAACTCCTTGATTTTCTACCATTTGTTGGAACCTAAATATGAAGACAAAATAAGGCCCAAGAAAGCTCAATGATCCATAAAGAAATCGGGTCAGGAAAAAAACCAATCTGTTGTAATCTAATCGGTCGGCCAACCGATTAGCCAACAAATTGGTTCACAATATAAAATATTTTATGGCTACGATTTAATTCTTGATTTTCAAGTAATATCGAAGGGTTCTCATTCATTGCTGTATGTAATAAATAGGGGTAGAGATTGAGGAGTTTGAGTGTGAAAATTTTTGTAAAAATTCTATTTGGAGTGGACGGTTACTCTTAATTGAGAAGACCTTTTAAAAATTATAACTTTATTATAATTAACAAAATAAATTTTTCACCTCTTCATATTTTTATTTTCTTCTCTTTGTTTGATTATGAAGATGAAGATCAAGATGAATGTTTGCTTTCAAGAGGCTAGAACCCTCTTGTTATATAAATTTTATCTTTTATCTTTTATTTTCTCGTAATATTTTTTTCTTATTTTAGATATTCAAGGGACTAGAACCCCCTTGTCTTAGATTTATTTTGATACTTATAGAATAGATTTACATTTATATCTTTATTTTCTTGTATTTTTGTATATATTTAATTTCTTGCATAACTTAGATTTTATTTTCTTGCATCATTCTCCAAAAGGCTAGAACCCTTTTGAAAATTAGTTTTTATTTTTATTCTTTTTCTCTCATTCTCCAAGAGGCTAGAACCTTTTTAAAAATTAGTTTTTATTTTTCTCTTTCTTTTATTCTATTCTCCAAGAGGCTAGAACCCTCTTGAGAATTAGCTTATGAATTCTAGAATTACTATCTAGTTATTTTTCTTTTCATGAATGTTAATTTTACTTGGATAATAATTTGATATGTTATATTTTTCTTAAGTGGTTTGATAGTCTATGCTTAATAATTCTAAAGTAAAATATGATAAAAAGAAAATAGTTCATAATCCATAAGTGAAATTGGCTAGTGGATTCAATTCTAGATTCTTCGTATCTTTAATTGAATTCTCTATCTTTTGCCTTCTTGATTTTTCTCTTTATTCTTGATTTTCTTTATTTGTTTCTTAATTTTATTTATTCTTTATCTTTCTTTTCTCCCTCTCAATCTAGTTTTGTTTTATTTACATATTATTGTTGGCCTCTTTGTTTTGATGATGTTTAACAAATAATTTATCACTAATATTGTTTATCTAGTGTTTGTGTTTTTATATTTATTCTAGGCAAACAGCGAGTTGGAGGATGGATGGATTGCGCTTCAACGATCATATCAAATGGAGGTTGGCGGAATAGTAGGTGAAGCTATGCAAATTCAAGTTAAAGATCAAGTTCAAGCTTCATCCGCAAGTGTACCAAGTCAAGCTTATTGAAGATCAAGATCAAGCTTGGGTAAATTTAGTTTAGGTTTATATTATGTGTGTTAGTACTTTAAGCTCAATCATATACACACATACACATTTTGGTTTTGTATATATATAGTTATATATATACATATATGTTTTGGTTTGATAGTTTTTAAGTTTTACTATGAAACAATTGAATATAATTGAAAATACATTTCTTGTTTCATACTTATATGCATATATATGATTTCATCAATATTAATTTTATTTAGTTCAATGAAATCATGTTTTAGTGCATTATATGTGTATTTTGATAAAATATTATATTCATTATTTATAGACTTCATAACAATAGTTTACATCTTTCTTTAAGTCTATAAAATCATTTTGTATTGTTTCAAAACATGGTTTAGCCAAAATGTCAAAATTCATGTATTTACATTTTTATGTTTTGGACTTATTTGCAAAATGATGATATTTTACAAATGGGAAATGCAATTTGAAAAATTCCTTTTGTAACATGTTCATTTACATGTTTATATACATTTTTCAAAGTTTCATATTTTTTGGACTTCATTTGTTATTTTTAACATATTTTCAAAAGTCCCAAAAACTGTTTCAAAACTTGTAATGCCATGTATCTGTTCGCGGTCGACCGCCACGGTCGACCGCCCATGAGTGCACGACTCAGGTTTTGTTTTGTTGGCTCACGGTCGACCGTGATGATCGACCGTAGTAAGTCCAGAAACTTTCGCGGTCGACCGCCACGGTCGACCGTGGCTTGTCTAGAGCTATAGTTCTGTTTTTTTGTTGCTCGCGGTCAACCGCCACGGTCGACTGCCGCACTGTCATATCAGTTCTAACGTCTAGTTTCCAGAGCCGTTACTGAGTTGGTTTTTTGGTCTCTTCTTGGCTTTCTATTGGCTTTGGGGTTTCTATAAATACCTCATTATACCTCAGTTCTAAGATACTATAAGAGAGGGTTTTAAACAAGTTTTAAAAGAGTTTAAGAGGGTTTTACAGTTTGTTTTAAGTTTTGTTTTTGTTTACAAAGGAGGAAGTTTTCATTGCAAATTAAGGGATCTATTCTCAATCTTATTCATCTTCTCCTTTGTGTTCATAGAGAAGTTTTCTAACTCTTTTCTCTAGCAATTTTATTATTAATTTTCATATTCTTATTATTGCTAGTTTGCTATTTGAGTTAGATTTGATTTCACTCATTATTTACACACACCCACATGAGCTTATTGTATTTTCACACATAATATATTTGGGTTGGTGAGAGTTGTAATATTGAGTGTGAGCTTTCATTGTGTTCTCATCCATATTAGAGAACAATCATTTGTTGTATTTATGCTTATTGTGAGATACACTTTGTAATACACTTGTACACCGAGAGGAGTGTGTGGTGAGAATCGGGGATCGTCTCAAGAGGAGTAGCGTCGGTTGACGAACCTAGGGAGAGGTTATAACCGAGCACTTGCGGGAGATACGGCTAGGTCCAACACTTATGAGGGTGTAGAGTGGGTTTGCAAGAGTGTGAGTTGTAGAGTTTTCGGTTAGCTAGAAAACCGAGTGTGTAGAAGTTCCGGCTTCCAAACCGGATTGTAATAGTGGATTTCTTCCCGGGAGTGGGGAGCGGAGACGTAGGACGGAAGGTCCGAACTTCGTGATCATTTGATTGTGTTTGAGTGTGCTATGACGTTTATTCCTATTTGTGCTCATTGCTCATATCGCAATTGTCTCATTATTTATATCATCTACTATCTTGCTCTTTTTGTTTACCCTTGAGCTTGTTTATATATCATTGTATATATTTTTATCATATAGGATATATCTCATTGTTCATATTGCTTATCCTAGCTCATATATCTTGTTGTATTTCATACTTGCTAGGATAACTTATTAATTACTTTTAATTAGCATAAAATCAGATTAGATTAGCTTAAGACCCTAATCACCCCCCTCTAGGGTGTAACAATTAGTATCAGAGCTTGGTGCTCTTTGATTTAAGATCTAATCGCCTTGAGTTAAAGATCCAAGTTATCTTTTTGTGCTAATCTAGTTATAATTGTATTTATCTTGCTTGCATATATTCACATATATATCATGAATATAAATGTATTTCATTTAGTCTATGAATCAAATGTTGCTCCTAAATTCATTAATTTCCCCTATGCACAATGAGCTTCTAGATTTAAATTATTTGTGCAATCTATAAATATTGACTTATGGGAAGTTATTGATTGTGCTTACAATATGCCCACATTGGAGAAATCTAAGTGGAGCGATCATGATAATAAAATGTTTACAATGAACAAGCTTTTGTTAGAATTTTTGCTTAATGCTTTTAGCTCATCCTTTTTTAACAAATTTGTTCATTTTGATAGTGCTTACAAACTTTGAAAATTTATTGAAGCACATCAAGGGGACTTGGAGGCAACCCGACAAGCTTTGGAGGATTCTTCTTCAAGTTCATGTGGAGCATCATGCACACGGTCACAAGAGGATAACTCTTGTGTAGTATGTGATTCCGATTCCGAAAGTGAATTAACTATTGATGAACTCGCTTGTACATATGAGAGATTAATGCATGCATATACAAAATTGCAAAATAATTTTATAGATCTAAAAAGCAAGCATGTAGATTTGAAATCCGATTATGAGTCGCTAGCTTCCAAACTTGATATTGTTGTTAAAGAGAATGCTATTTTGAAAGAAAATAATGAGTTATTAAGTTTGGAAAATAATAACATGTCTTCATCTATTGCTAGCTTAACTCATGCTAATAATGATGCCATGATAGAAGTAGAAACTATTAGAAATGAGTTTAGTTCTTTTAGAAATAATCATGTTTCATCTACTTCTATTTTCAATGCTTGTATGCATAATGATAAATTAAATCTTGTGAAAAATGCATATCATGCTTAGATTCAACTTTTAACATATGCATTGGTAATCATAAGAAACTCATGGACAAGTGTGCTAAATCTAGTGTTATAATTTATAAATCACCTACACACCATGCACACATGTATAACAAAGTTTACAAGTGCTCCATTTGTGGTCGTAAAGGCCATTTAGCTAAGTTTTGCTATGATGCACAAAAACATAAGAATATTAATCCTTCTTGTGCATCTCATCAAGTTTCTTCATCATATGTACACACTCATGCACAAATTGTACATCATAAGCATGCTAATGTGTATCATTATGATCTTTGTGGTCGTTTTGGTCATTTGGCCGAATATTGTTTTGATTTAAAAAGAAAATCTTATTTGCCAAATATTTCTAATAGACCACATGTTTTTAAATGTGATGTTTGTGATAGATATGGCCACTTAGGAAAGTTTTGTTTTGATAATGTTTCATATTTACAAAATAATCCTAAAAGATCATCTATGTTTGCAAATGTTTCCCGTGCACGAGCTAATGGTCCACAAAAACAAATGAATCTTTTCATTGCACAAATTATAATCGGAAGGATCATTTGAGTAATTATTATTTTGACCGTGTTAGTACACTATATGTGCCCAAACGGGTTCATAACCCTAGGGCTTTGAGCTTAAATGATAGGGGTCATGTCCCTAAACTTTTTGTTACCAAGAATACTTGGGTGCCAAAACAAATTTGATTTTAAACCAAGAATTTTCTTGTTTTTATTTTTCTTTTTCTTGGTTTTGAAAAATGTATTTTAAATTTTTATGAAAACAATCTCTTTTATTGGTCAAATTCTTTTGTTTTCATGATTATTAGTTTTGTTTTGATGAAAGGTTTGTATTTATATAACCCTCCGGGTTTATTAGGTGTTTATTCCCAAATCATGTTTACCGGATGCTTAAATGTTTATATGGGTTGTTACTAGCTCAAGAGCTAGATATAGTTGCCTCTCTTGAAATTCTTTTGTCAAAGATTTTATTTTGATTTGTTACTTTAACTTTATTATATTTTACTTATATGATGATATTTATATGTTTGTGCTCATGGATCATTTATTCGTGCCTTATAATGTATTCTATATGTGATTTGATCAAGTTTTACAAAGAAAAATTCTTTTTGTTGATCAAACATTATTTTTGAACTTAAATCTTGATTTATGATTTCATAAATTACTTTGTTTTCATTTGAAATTTTTTTTGCATGATTGTCATGTTCCCTTTCTTTTGATTTCATAAATCTATTTTTTTATATACATGATTTTTATGTTTATGTTTTGAGACACATTAATTCAATGATACATTTATATGTGTTCTCATTCTCTTGTAGTATATGAGTGATATTTAGCATATTCATCTATGTTTGCTCACATATGATTGCCTTAGCACTTCATTTCATACATTCTATGAGGCTTTTTGATAGGGGGAGCAATCCCTATATCTTTCTTGTTTTATACTCACCCATGCTTAATAATAGGAGGAGCTTTCGCTCTCTTCATTCTTAGTGTTTTCCCCTTTTTGATGTTGTCAAATGGGGAGAAATATTGTGAGTATATTCTTTTTATTTATATGCATGATAATTACAATCTTGTATATTCATTTCTTTTCATGCATATATTCTTTTTGTAAATTGTTTGTCATCATCAAAAAGGGGGAGATTGTTGGCCTTTTTGTTTTGATGATGTTTAACAAACAATTTACCACTAATGTTGTTTGTCTAGTGTTTGTGTTTTCGTATTTATTTTAGGCAAACAACGAGTTGGAGGATGGATGGATTGTGCTTCAACGATCATATCAAATGGAGGTTGACGGAATAGTAGGTGAAGCTATGCAAATTCAAGTTAAAGATCAAGCTCGAGCTTCATCCGCAAGTGTACCAAGTCAAGCTTATTGAAGATCAAGATTAAGCTTAGGTAAATTTAGTTTAGATTTATATTATGTGTGTTAGTACTGTAAGCTTAATCATATACACACATACACGTTTTGGTTTTGTATATATATAGTTATATATATACATATATGTTTTGGTTTGATAGTTTTCAAGTTTTACTATGAAATAATTGAATACAATTAAAAATACATTTCTTGTTTCATACTTATATGCATATATATATGATTTCATCAATATTAATTTTATTTAGTTAAATGAAATAATGTTTTAGTGCATTATATGTGTATTTTGATAAAATATTATATTCATTATTTATAGACTTCATAACAATAGCTTACATCTTTCTTTAAGTCTACAAAATTATTTTGTATTGTTTCAAAACATGGTTTAGCCAAAATGTCAAAATTCATGTATTTACATTTTTATGTTTTGGACTTAATTGCAAAATGATGAAATTTTACAAATGAGAAATGTAATTTAAAAAATTCCTTTTGTAACATGTTCATTTACATGTTTATATACATTTCCCATAGTTTCATATTTTTTGGACTTCATTTGCTATTTTTAACTTATTTTCAAAAGTCCCAAAAACTGTTTTAAAAACCTGTAATGCCATGTATCTGTTCGCGGTCGACCGCCACGGTCGACCGCCCATGAGTGTACGACTCAGGTTTTGTTTTGTTGGCTCGCGGTCAACCGTGGCGGTCGACCGTAGCAAGTCAAGAAACTTTCGCGGTCGACCGTGGTCGACCACCACGGTCGACCGTGGTCGACCACCACGGTCGACCGTTGCTTGTCTAGAGCCATAGTTCTGTTTTTTTGTTGCTTGCGGTCGACCGCCGCACTGTCATATCAGTTCTAACGGCTAGTTTCCAGAGCCATTACTGAGTTGGTTTTTTGGTCTTTTCTTGGCTTTCTATTGGCTTTGAGGTTTCTATAAATACCCCCTTATACATCAGTTCTAAGATACTATAAGAGAGGGTTTTAAACAAGTTTTAAAAGAGTTTAAGAGGGTTTTACAGTTTATTTTAAGTTTTATTTTTGTTTACAAAGGAGGAAGCTTTCATTGCAAATTAAGGGATCTATTCTCAATCTTATTCATCCTCTCCTTTGTGTTCATAGAGAAGTTTTCTAACTCTTTTCTCTAGCAATTTTATTATTGATTTTCATATTCTTATTATTGCTAGTTTGCTATTTGAGTTAGATTTGATTTCACTCATTGTTTACACACACCCACATGAGCTTATTGTCACACATAATATATTTGGCTTGGTGAGAGTTGTGACATTGAGTGTGAGCTTTCATTGTGTTCTCATCCATATTAGAGAACAATCATTTGTTGTATTTGTGCTTATTGTGAGATACACTTTGTAATACACTTGTACACCGAGAGGAATGTGAGGTGAGAGACGGGGATCATCCCAAGAGGAGTGGCGTCGGTTGACGAACCTAGGGAGAGATTGTAACCGAGCACTTGAGGGAGACACGGCTAGGTCCAACACTTGTGAGGGTGTAGAGTGGGTTTTCAAGAGTGTGAGTTGTAGAGTTTTCGGTTAACTAGAAAACCGAGTGTGTAGAAGTTCTGGCTTCCAAATCGGATTGTGATAGTGGATTTCTCCCCGGGAGTGGGGAGCGGAGACGTAGGACGGAAGGTCCGAACTCCGTGATCATTTTATTATGTTTGAGTGTGCTTTGGCGTTTATTCCGATTTGTGCTCATTGCTCATATCGCAATTGTCTCATTATTTATATCATTCACTATCTTGCTCTTTTTGTTTACCCTTGAGCTTGTTTATATATCATTGTATATATTTTTATCATATAGGATATATCTCATTGTTCATATTGCTTATCATAGCTCATATATCTTGTTATATTTTATTCTTGCTAGGATAACTTATTAATTACTTTTAATTGACATAAAATCAAATTAGATTAGCTTAAGACCCTAATCACCCCCCTCTAGGGTCTAACAATTATCACATCCACTCTCTTTATCTCTCCATAACCATATTCTTTCATTACTCCTAAATTATCACACATACAACTTAAGAACCAATTTTGATTAATTCCTACAATACCTTTCTCATGGGATTCGATAATCTTTTATACTCTTGATGGTTGTGCACTTGTAACTTTGGTTATCAGTTGAAACCCCTATTAAGTTTTTGATGCTATTACCAAGGAAAGTGCTTATAAGTGAGTTTTATTTATTTATTTTTGTTCTTTAACTTGTGTGTTTTATTGTGAAGGAACTTCTTTGAAGATTGAAGATCATGGATTGAAGATTGAAGATTTGAAGATTTGATTTTGGTAACTCTTCTTTTTAGTATTTTTAATTCCACCACTTTAGTTAGTTTATCACAATTAGAGACAATTAGGATCTAATTTTTTTTTCTTGCCAACCCTAATAAAATTTCCCCTCCACTTGAACAACTACTAACAAGATAATAAATTCAAACAAGAGCTTTATCTCACATTTGTTTGAATGTTAATCCTAATTAAAAAAATAAAAATATTTTCTTTTTGCATCCTTTTGTAGTTGCTTTTAATTCATTGGGTTGCATTGTATATAGTTAGTAGGAATTAAGTGATTTGAGCATCGATCTGGTACACTTGAAAATATTCTTGAGGGCAAAAACTCCCTAATCAAGATAATGTGAGAGATTTTATCATCCTTTTCTTAGCTCACAACTCACTAATTCCTCACTACACAAAATCAAGCCTTTTAAAACTCATTAGACGTTAGCCCTTAAAGACTCGAGCTCATTAAGGAACAAGAAATCTTTAAGTGAATCAGTTTAAGTTTACTTAAATCCGTTGGTTTCTAAGGCAAGGTTTAGGGTTTGTGTAAAGCATTCCGCAAGGAACAAGGTATTTAATTGATCTTTGATCTGCCTCTAGTACTATCCTTACATGGCTAACTGATCGGGTAAAGTTTAATCTTTTCACTAAAGGATTTTTTTGTTAGGATTTGGTCTAGTTGAGTCTAGGCTTAACTCTAGAATTTAAAATGATTGACACAAAATGATTTCTTTTGATTTATTTTAGTTAGTTTTTCCTTCTCCTTCTTCTCATTATCTTTTAGATCTTTTAGTTTTTTCCTTAAAAAAACCTAACTTTTGTTTTTGTTAGTAATTTTTTAGTTAGAAAAATTGTAAAAAGAATTTGTTTCAGTGTACACAAATTTGGGTCAGGAATAACACCAATTGTTTAATTCGTGTTGAACCATTTTTTGAAATGGCTAATCAATCCTGTTCTTCAAGATATATGTTATCGAACTAGGAATGCAATCACATCTTGCTTTAAGCTATTCGAGGTCAATGGAACTAGTTTTGAGCTTAGATCGTATTACATAAACATACTTCCAAAATTCTTAGGAAATAAAATAGAAGACGCTTATATTTTATCTCTGAGTTTGAAAAACTTTGTCTCATGATTAAGATTAAAAAACTATCTGAAGATGCGATTAAGCTTAGATTTATTCCTTTTGCTCTTAAGGATAAAGCCAAGAAATAGTTTTATAGCTTACCCACAAATTCTATCTCAACTTGGGATGAATTTGTCACCATTTTCCTGAAGAAATTGTCCCTATCCACGAAACAGTTAAGCTGAGAAATAGCATTCATAACTTTAAGATAGTCCCGGTGTCCCGCCCCGCTTCCCAAGCTACCGGCGAAACGGGACGCGAACAAGCCCGCGACATATTAGGTTGAGTAGAAATAAATTTTCTACTCAATCTAATACGCTAAGCGTCAAAATACAATATACGAAGTCACAAGTCCCCGATCACACATAGCAAGAATATAATGACAACACAGAATAAGAAATAAACATATCATCAATGGTAAATCATCCCAGACATAAAAATATGGGTCAAACACGCCCTTATTACAAAAGGGTCCAACTAAAATATAAAATATATAGTCCAACAGAAATAAAAGGAAAGTACTGCTAAAACAACTAAATCCAACACCAGACTAAAGTAAGGTTATGCAAAAGAGATCTAGCGCTCATCAACTACTACAGAAATAAAAGTCTAAGCTTCAGATTGTTCTTCTGATCCATCTGGAAGACCTCACTATTGCAAATCCTCTGGCTTCTGTACTATCCCGAACTGAGGCTGTTCACCTCCTAAATCTGACGTAAACCAGAGAAAAACAGGTGTACGTCAGGGTGCATGACACACGGCAAGATCCCACAAGGGAGAAATAGGAACAATCGAATGACCAAAGCAAAAACAGTGATAACAATAAGAATAACTTACAAATGGAATTACTAATAATCTAAATGCAATCTATCACTGAAATAAAATCATCAGAAGAATCTAAGAAAACCATCCAAGTGTCAAGATCACGCAGCTAGTTAACAGGGTAATCATCCAAGTATCCAAATCACACAGCTAGATGGGATTAATACTTAAATACGTATAACTTGAGACGTAGTACGTCGAGCGAAATAATCCAAACAAGAAAACCCTCATGTATATACCTTATGTCTCAAATTGTAGGTAATTAATTATTAATCCCGATCTATGTATGAACAGAAAGACAACTAGTCTACATCTCATAAAACCAACAAAGTCCACCATAAAACACACAAGCATATTATTCTTGTTTTACATGTTATTTGAATTGGGGAAGAATATTTTCATATATATAATTGGGTCCCCGTAAAGTCATCCGGGGGCCGTCCTTAAGTCAAGTTTGGCTCTCCGGCCCAAGTATATATATAACTCACAATATCAAGAAAGCGCATATGCCCGTTTATATAAATGTTATATTCTTCGTCCAATTCTCCTTTATATCCCCATATTTGTCAGTTTAATTAAGTAACTGTACATGAAATATCATGCACTAACCACAGAGTAACCGTGGAACGACTTCTGTAAAAACTATGAAAACAACCGTGACTCATAACATGTCCGATCAAGAGTGCATCGTCTAGTCGATACTATAATAATAATAAGCAAGGAAACCTTATACCGGAATATCGATATCAAGGGTACAGCCATGCTTGAAGGCACGCTTATAAATCATACTTTTAACAGGAGTCGTCTTCATGTACAGTCTCTCCTATTGGATAACAACTAGGTGATAAGATAACAGGTTCCATACAATCATTCATCAACAAATCTCACGCATGTAATAACATATCACAGTTTAATCTATGCATGAAATTCATAACAGATCTAAAATTCTAATAAATGACCAATAAAATGGAATTCCACACATACGACAAATATGTGAATAGATAATTCATAAATTCATTTTCCAAAATAAACTCCTTTTAAATAATTCAAAAAAATATTTCTTTAAATATTATTTTTAATATTCTCTCTTCCAAAATAATTTCTTTTCTCATTATAATTAATCTAAAATCAATTCTTTTTCAGAATAAATTCCTTAAATTATTTACAATTATTCTAAAATAATTCTTTTTACAAAATAAATTCCTTGTAAATTATTATAAATTTCCTAAAATAACTCCTTTCTCAAAATGAATTCTTTTAAATTAATATAATTATCTAAAAAGATTTTGCTGCCGAATTAAATTCTTTTAAATCATTATAATTTCCCTAAAAATGAATCCATTACCGAAATAAACTCTTTAATTTATTTATTACTAGAATATTTCAAAATAGTCTTTACAAAAAAAAATTCTTTCTTTCAGAACGTCTCATAATTAATTATAATATAATTGTCAAAATATCCTTTCATCACATACGACTCAAAATACATATTATACTCCTCTATTCACGAATATAACTACAACAGTAATTATCTCATTATTACTACTTAATAATACTCATCAACCAAACCATGCAGGTACTAACAGTTTAATCTATGCCATTAATAAATACAGATATAAAAATGAAATGATAAATCAATCGAAGCGGAATCTTGCCTTGGGTTAAGGCAGCGGCGTTGTGAGGCTAAGCGGGTCTGGACAGGGGTTCTGCAGGTGGACTTATGTTGGCATATCGTCGAACATGCGGTGTGCGATGGAGGCGTTGGTTGGTGGTGAGCTCTACAGCGATGGGTTGCTCGCTGCTTGTGTTCGGAGAGTTCGCCGGAGTCGAGGAGCGGCACTACGAGTGGCTGGGTGTCGGGTCTGACAGAGGTTGAAGGAGGCGGGGCTCGGGGTGGTTGCACGGCGACGGAGTTCGACGGAGGAACTTAGCGACGAGGTAGGGTGCTGTCGAGCAGAGAGAAGGAGAGGAGACGAGCTCAAGCAGCGTGGGTGGTCGCGATCGTCAGAGCAGCGGCTCGGCGGCGAAGCTTGGTGGAGCGGAGAGGAGCTCGGGGCGGCGCTGTGGTCTCAGGCGGTCGTGGTTGTTGGCGTTGGAGGTGATGGGGTACTGGTGTTCGTGGGTTTTGAGGAAGTTGGTTGAGTTGTGGGGATGGAGATGAGAGAGAAGGGGAGTGTACGGTGATGGCTGTGATGGAAATAAGAGGACTAGAAATTTAATGGAGAGGGAAAAATAAAGAGAAGGAAATGATGGGAGAGAGAGACAGAATGCTGGAATTGAGGAAAAAAATATTGAAGAGAGAGAAAAGAGTAAGAGAGAGAGAGAGAGAGTACGGTGGGATTTGAAAAGAGATTGGAGAGAGAAAGGAAATGTGAGCTGGAGTTGAGAGAATTATTAGAAAGAGAAAGAGGATATATGAGGGGATTTGATTTGATTACGGGAGAATTATTTGGTATGATTTTGAATTTTGAAAATGAGAGAAAATGGAAAGAATGATTTATGGTTGGAGAAAATCATGGGGAAAGATTAGGGGTTGATTGGAAAACTGATTAGGGAAAATTTTGGAAGGGATTCAAAATGAGAGAAAATTTAGGTAAATGAGATTATGGAAATATATTTATTTATTCATAATATTTAAAAATAATCATTATAATAATAATTACACATATAATAATATTAATAAATAATTAATAGTTAAATTTTTATATCTATACATATGTACTAATGTACTAAGCTCAGGTTCACATTAATAATATTAGGTCACTAATAATATTAGCCACCAAATGATTATATATAAAAAATCACTAAACCATAAATTAATATTTAGCAGAATTAATAAATACAAGACTATATATTTTATTATTTATTTATTTTAAAAACTCAGAAAATTCTAGAAATTAGGAAAAATATTAATAAAATATAATTAATATTTTAAATACTAGAAAAATTGTTTAAATACGTATCGAAATATGGTTGTTACACCCGGGAGAGCCATTCTGAAAGCATTTTGTCAGGTTTAAGGATCTTCTTATCTAGGTCTAGAAACGTGGCGATTATGCCAAATCATTTATGAAGGATTAGATTATTTTTCAAAAACGTCCTTAGAATCAATGTGTCAAGGGGATTTCATAAAGAAAAATACCGATAAAGCTTGAGAATTTTAGAGAGTTTATCCTAAACAACCATACAGTGGGAACACTGTAATGACAGAGTTTCATGAGTTTCCCAACCCAAATTTAGTGGTCTTTCCTTAGAGTCAAACATTGCCTTTGAAGCAAAGATTGTTATAATCCTGCGCAAGTTAGAAGCCTTAATAATTAAGGAACAAGCTCCAGCTCAAATCAATCAAATTTCTGCCTCAGGTTGATATAACTATCTTTCTTCAACTCATGTTTTAGAAGAATGTCCCCCTTTTAGGAAACAATCAACCACTAGGCCAGGTAAACGTTACCTTCTAGTGCCTCATGAATGAACTATTTTCTCCAACCTACAATCCAGGTTGGAGAAATTACCCAAATTTTGTATGAAATCAGGGAGCTACTCTAGACATCAAAACTTCACTCCTTCAATCCAACAATTTTCTAAGGATAACACAGTTCCTTTCAGTTCCCAAATTTATTTTTAACAATCAAATCTGCAATATCTAAATTAGTCTCCTCACCATCAATCTGTAAATCATATTCCTCCAAGTTCTAATCATGATAAAAATCTCAATATTTTAAAAAAGGGTTTGGAGACCATGATTAAAGCCACTACACAGATCACCAACTTGTTGACTCAAACATCTAATACTTTGAATTCATTTATGCAATTAACTGGACAAATGCTTAACTCTAACACCCAACCCATAACTAGGCTAGAAACCCAACTTAGGCAACTAGCTAGTGCTATGAGAGAGTGAGAGAGAGAGAGAGAGAGAGAGAGAGAGAGAGAGAGAGAGAGAGAGATTTTTAAGTCAATCCATGCTTAACCTTAAGGACACTGATTCAAGTTAAACCTACTAAGCTCAAGTGAATGCAATCCATTCACTACGGCCAAGAAAGCAGGTCGATAATCAAGTTAGTATGCTCCAAGTGAAACTCTTGAACCTAAACAAATTCTCTCTCCTTCTGATAACTCTATTCAGTAATCACCCATATCCGATGACCAAGAGCCTGAATCCTAACCTGAGCCTAATTTTGATAGGTTTAAACTAGTTGCTTCCTTCCTAGATAGACTTAGGCCTAGGAAAAACTCCCACCAGGAGTATAAAATCCTAGAAACATTCAAGTAGGTTAAGGTTAACATTCCTCTGTTAGATGTAATTTTTTGAACAAATCCATTCTTATGTAAAAATTTTGAAAGATTTGTTCACTAAGAAGATAACAATAAATGTTTCGAAGAAAGTATGTCTTGCTACCAATATTAGTGATATGATCCGAAAGCCCATACCTTTAAATATAAGGATCCAGGTTGTCCTACCATCTCATGTGTCATTAGAAATACCTTCATTGATAATACACTTTTAGACTTGGGGGCCAATATTAATTTGCTTCCTTTTTCGGTCTACCAACAACTAGGTGTAGGAGAGCTCAAACTAACCAGATACACTTTACAGTTATCTGATAGATCTGTCAAGCCCCCATGGGTAAGATAAAGGATGTTCTGATTAACGTTGGAGATTTTAATATTTAGTGGATTTCATAGTCTTAGAAACACAGCTCATTTCTAATACCAAAGGTCATATACTAGATATTTTAGGAAGACCGTTCTTAACCACTTCTAATGCCCTAATCAACTATAAAACTAGTTAAATGAAGCTATCCTTTGAGAATATGGCTGTTGATCTCAACATTTTTAATTTAGAGAACCAACGAACTAATCAACCTTTAGAAATAAATTACATCCAGAAAAATTTAATTAAAGAGATTGAAGAAGAGAATGGGTCAGATCTAAGTTTTGAGAAAAATTTTGGTGTGGAGCTAAAGATATTAGAAGAAATAGGACCAGATCTGTCCTTCAAAACAAATGAATTGTATTTGATACGTGTTTCTCTGATCTTAGTTTTGAAGAAGTGCTTGCTAATGAACTTAGGCTCCTAGAAAATAAACAACAACCAGATTTTCATACATCAACTATGAATCTTGGGTTTGAGGAAATTTTTAAGAAAGAATTGGATGTATTAGGACAAACTTTCATTAATAAGGAACTTAAGGCTTTCAAAATCCGTAACACCATTGATACCTACCTTCAATTGAGTATATAAAGTTTAAGCATATTTTTGAGTTTATCATTCTAGGTTTTTCAAAACTCGAGGAAAAATATTCAGCAATAAGGTGAGATTTGAGGTAGAATATGAGTTTTTATGTCATTCTACATATTCACTTTTTATCCCATAATAATATAAATAAAAAAATGTATTCTTCTCTCATTTGAGAGCTTCTTGTTCTTTTGTAAAGAAAAAAGAAAAAAGATATAAAAACATAAAAAAATATGTAAAAAAAGAAAAAAAAAGAAAATTTTTTTGACTTCATACTCATTATACAAAGGTATTTGTAGATTTTTATTATTTTATTATTGTTCTAGATCGATCGAACAAATGTAAGTGCTTTATTTCTTATCTACTTACTTTGTACATTATAGAATTTGAATTGAGGGTAATGCAAAATTTAGGTGTGGGGTTGGGGACTAATTATTTTTTCTTTATATTTTAATTTTTTATTCCTTTTTGCTATGTCATTTTTTCTTCCTTTAGAAAACATAAAAATATTATCGCTTACCAAATTAGTAGAGTTAATAAAAAATTAATCTATTTAATATATTTTAAAATTTCCAATCATTAGTTAATTTTATACTCAAGTTCACGTTTTATGATAACGCAAAATAAATTTTTTAAGAAATGGTTTTCAAAATAGTATACCTTACTAAAGTTTTGAATTAGACTTTTAATTAAAGGAATAAAATTTTTACATGTTTAACTTAGAGTAGAAAATAAATTTTCAAGATATCTTGATCTAAATATTTTTAAGATATATATACATATACACATATATATTAGAAAAAACTAACTTTGCAAAAGAATAGTGCAAAAAATGGGCACCAATAAAAACTTTCTTGAAACTCAAGGTGGTTTTATCTTATAATTCTAAGTTGATCGAGTAACTAAGCCCAAAGAGTATTTCCATGCTTAATGACCTAAGCACAATCAGATTGGGATTCATTGGCTTTAAACTCATTATATGGTCACTTAGAAAGCCTGATGAAGTACAGCAAAAATCACCAAGGGATAAAGAATGAAAAAAAATATACTAACAATGTTTTTTTATATATAGTTATATTTGTATATATGTTCTTAAAAATTAATTTTGATTAAGAGACTTGAAAATTATTTAAAACAAAGAGTTAGCATGTTTCTTTCAAAAAATTTAAATTAAAATTTTAAGTTTATTTGTAAAGTCTAAAAAGAATCTTGCTGACCTATTAACAAATGGTCTATCCAGGAGTGTGGTTCTGGATTCATTGAGGGAGATGAGGTTAAGCCCATAGATGAGGTCACTGATAGTGACATCCCAACCCTTATTTAGAAACGTAGTCCCAATGTTAGTTCAATGTGGTAGAAACAAGCTGGACTAGTGACACTCGTGTGGAGCATCGATCTAGATATATTTATATATCATTATAGTAGCATGTGCTACTTCCCCTTCTCTATGATGACGATGCTCTTATGATACAGCTGGTTAGGCTGAGTTTTTCTCTTAATAAGTCCAATGCGTGTATTACGGAGGGTATGATATCTAGCTGTAGTACCTTGGAGGACTTACCTACGTGAGAGGAACCGTGATGGACGCGGTTGAGGGGGGGCTGGGCTAACCCCTATATACTCTCATGAGTCGGTTTATTATGAGCATGACCTTTAACGCTCAACCCGCTTTACTCAATAGATGAAGACGTATTGTGTGTGTTTTCGTCAATACCTGGTACAATGGGTCTAATTCAAGGCCTAGTCTATTATATCCCTCAGGTGGCAATGAACTCACTAAGGAAAGGTTCAAAGCCGAAAGCTACCTCTCACGAATTCACACTACGAAAGGTTGCTCAACCTATATTTATTTTGTGATTTGTTGTTTTATTTATGTGTTTTTGAGTTTTTAGTCAATATTGCCTTTTAAGGGGGACTGTTGGATATTTTGTTGGAGAAAATGCAATTTTACCTTCATGAATAGTCCCACATAGAATAGTGTTATGAGTATAATTAAAATGTGCATAACGGCTATACATTACGGTGAACGTTATAGAAATTTATGATGAAAGTTACCGTATTAATTGTAGGAATTATAATGGCTTTCTCAACCCTATATATACACCCCTTATTCACTTTTGAAAAATATATAGAAACAATTCTCTCTTCTTTCTCTTCTTTCCTCAGCATATTATTTTCGTTCATATGTTGGTATTATTTTTAGGCAACCATTCTTCGTCTGAGCTGAAGCTCTGTTCTCTCATCCGAGTACAGAGGTCGGTCGCTTCCGGGGTTTTTACCGCTAGGGGAGAAAGGACCATCTGCGCTAAAACGATAGGCGGATTCTCAATCTTCTAGGGTAATGTTTACACAACTGTTCCCAATCAGGCCAGACTTTCTTATTATTTTATTTCAGATTTATTTTACATGCTATAATTTTATTTGATATTTTTCCAACATAATAGCAATATTATCATTAGTTCAGTTATATACTTTTTACTTCACATGATGACTCACAAACATGCATGCCTAACATTAATAGGAGAATGGTAATGAAGTATTCCCAGACATTTTAAGGGTGGTTATTGGGAAATATATCAAAGTCCAGATTAAATTGACAAAATACAATTATGATGTAGGTAATTGACCAAGATTACTTACATTTTAATTAAATATTTTTTTCTCCAGATATGAAATCATCGTAGCTCAAAATGAGGTTCAATTAATTTTCTACTAGTGATTGTAATGACTTCATATGGTTATGTTAACAGGTAATGAGGGATACAATGTTACAAAATTTTTAGAGGAGATATCTTCTTTAGTTGATGACATAATCAACAAACAAGTGACGGAGGTATTGTTAGATATAGGTGCCTTGTAGGTAATAATTGTATTTATTGTAACAGGACCTATATGAATATAACATCCTTATTCAAAATGATAGTATACTATTTTGGTCAGTATATATCTGATATTTTAATATAGATAAAGTTCTTAGAATGATACTAGACTATCAGACATTTCAGATATGATCGTAATGAATAGATCTGATTTGTCGCAAACGTATATTCTAAAATATTCCTAGTCGATGAAGTGTTGAAATGAGACTTCATTACTTTGGAAAGACTAGTGTATACTCTATTTCTCCTTTGGTAGGATGATGATCCATCTCTTGGATCATTGATGTGATACATCAAGATATAGTATACAAGTGACTCATTAGTGAATGAGTTGACTGAACGACTCACTGAGAACGTCTAGTTGGTAATTATACTTAATTTTCAAATAGAAGTTCTAAAGTGATATAGTATAAAGTAGTCTCTTAACTTGAGACATCAGTGTAATATCTTACATGTCAGTATAGGTGTACTTAGACTTTTACCTAACCACAGTTCTGTTAGACCCTAGAGGGGGTGATTAGGGTCTTATGCTAATTTAATCCGATTTTATGCCAATTAAAAGTAATTAATAAGTTATCCTAGCAAGTATAAAATACAACAAGATAAATGAGCTAGGATAAGCAATAT
Source organism: Asparagus kiusianus (assembly GCA_022839385.1). Lineage (NCBI taxonomy): Eukaryota > Viridiplantae > Streptophyta > Magnoliopsida > Asparagales > Asparagaceae > Asparagus > Asparagus kiusianus. The sequence continues at coordinate 832,440 of BQKN01064966.1, read as the reverse complement.
GAACAAATGAATATATCCTAGCAATAAGATATTACAGTTATATGGGCAAGGATATATAAATCACACAAGGGGAAACAAACTAAGAGTGATAGTACAAATAAACAATGCAAACACATAATATGATCACAGAGTTCGGACCTTCCGTCCTACGTCTCCGCTCCCCACTCCCGGGGAGAAATCCACTATCACAATCCGGTTTGGAAGCCGGAACTTTTACACACTCGGTTTTTTAGCAACTGAAAACTCTACAACTCACACTCTTGTAAACCCACTCTACACCCTCACAAGTGTTGGACTTAGCCGTGTCTAACTCAAGTGCTCGGTTATAACCTCTCCCTAGGTTCGTCAACCGACGCCACTCCTCTTAGGACGATCCCCATCTCTCACCACACACTCCTCTCGGTGTACAAGTGTATTATAAAGTATATCTCATAATAAGTACAAATACAATAAATAATTGTTCTCTAATATGGATGAGAACATAATGAAAGCTCACACTCAATTATTACAACTCTCATCAACCAAAATATATTATGAATGCAAATACAATAAGCTCAAGTAGGTGTGTGTAACAATGAGATTCAATAAAACAAAACTAAACTCAAATATAAAATCTAGCATAAGAACAATGATAATCAAACAAGTATATAAATGTAAAGCTAGAGTTTGAGTTTAGAAAACTTCTCAATAGATAACAAGAGATGGAGGGAGAATAGTTGGAAGCTCAAACTTCAATAGATAATCTCCTCAAGCTCTTGTGGAATTGATTCACAAAACCGAAACACTCAAATGCTTAAAAGCTTCTTAAAACAAACTTAAACAAAAACTTAAACCCTTGTTAAAACTTTGTTAAAACACTTCTTGGATTCTTCTAAGAACTGAGGTATAAGGGGGTATTTATAGCCTCCCAAAATCTCAGCCAAAACATCAAGGGAAAAGACCAAAAAACTAACAGAATCAAAAATCAGATTCTGTACAAAATAGCCGTTAGAGTATACGGCGGTCGACCGTGAAAATCTCGTGGTCGATCATGAGCCACTTTCGAAGCTAAGAATTTTCCAGAGACTTTGGCGGTCGACCGTGGCGGTCGATCGTGGGAAAATTCGAGCTGACGGTCAACCGTGGCGATCGACCGTGAAAGTTTCTGTTAGCTCCGCAGGCTAAAAACAAAGGCACGGTCGACCGTGGCGGTTAACCGTGAACTGATATATGAAATTGATAGTTTTGAAAACAGTTTGCTGATTTTAAAATACTGTTTAAAAATATCAAATAAATTTCAAAAATTATGAAACTTTGGAAAATGATTGTAGACATGAAAATACACATGCTATAAAAACTGGTTTTCTAAAAGGTCTTCTCAAATGAGAAATATCATCATTTTGCAAAATAGTCCAAAACATAAAAATGTAAACATGTGAATTTTAACATTTTAGCTTAACCATGTTTTGAAACAATACAAAATGATTTTATAGACTTGAAGAAAGATGTTAATTTTTGTTATGAAGTCTATAAATAATAAATATAGTATTTTTACAAATACAATGAAAAATAAAACATATGAGTATGTATATGAAAATATATTTGTTTCATATCTATGAAATCAAACCAAACCAACTTATCCACATAAAAACAAACATGTATGAATATAAATATTTATTTATATGCTTGTAAAAACATTGTTTGTGGATAAAACAAAATCTAAAATATGTGTGTGTGTGTAT
>BQKN01064966.1:804438-824336 GCA_022839385.1 Asparagus kiusianus | reverse complement strand
ATATATATGAAATCACTGATCCTATACAGGTCATTACAATGTGAGCATAAGTACGTCGAGCGAAATAATCCAAATAAGGAAACCCTCATGTATATACCATGTAGCTCAAATTGTAAATACCTATGTATAAGAGGATTTTAGTAGTTAGGAAATTACAACACGAGCATAGGTACGTCGAGCGAAATAATCCAAACAAGAAAACCCTCATGTATATACCTTGTATCTCAAATTGTAAATCCCTAAATACTAAAACCAGGAAACTAATATAGGAACAAATAAATTAAAAGAATACAAAACCCATCTCTATTTCCAAACATAGTGTCATGTCAAACTCACATGAGTGTCATGTCCGAAAATGATTAAGTGTCCAAATACATAGACTATATAGATAAATGTCCAACACATGGACTGCATGAAGTAAACGTCCAACACATGGACTGAAAGTAACAAGTGTCCAACGTATGGACTGAATATAACCAGTGTCCAACGCATGGACTGAATGTAACCAAATGTCCAACGCATGGAAAAAATATAACCAATGTCCACCACATGGACTAAATATAAATCAATATCCAACGCATGGACTGAATGATATGAATATCTAACACGAGGACTAAAAGGAATGAGTGTCCAACACGAGGACTAAATATAAGTTATGCGAAGTGTAAGTGTCGGTATATATATTCAGAAGATACACCTAGACTCATGTCACACGAGCCTCGGTGTGCGTATCGGTGCTTGTGTCAAAAGTCATCTCACATGTACTGATAAATCACTAACATTGTAAACTAGTGTCAGATTATCGAGGCGACCCCAAAAAGCAACTCAAACAGATCCAAACTAAAGAAGTACTAAAGAAGGAAACTCCTCATCAGTCGACTAATAAGTCGACCCATCAGTCGGCTTATAAGTCGACCAGACAAAACACAAAACTGAAGGTTTCTCCATCAGTCGACTCATCAGTCGACTCATGAGTCGACTCATTGGTCGGCTGAGCAGAAAATCCCCAGTTTTACTGCTTTCGATGATTTTCTGTAAACATTGATAAACTAAGGTTCTCTTGTTCATATCCAGCAATAACTATCCAATTCTAACACATGTATATTAACAGAAACGAAAGATTTACATGTAATATTTTGTATTAAAACCCTAAACATATTTATTCATGTTTAAAAGCGTATTGAAACCATTAAATCACAATAAAAAAAACCATGTTTAAACAAATTCCAGATCTGGATCTACTTTTACAAATTCGTTTGTGAGCTTTTATAAACTGAAAACATTCTATTTTCCCATCATATGCTATAAAGATCTATTTTTATACACAAATAATGATTTAGGCTCAATAAAACTGAAATAAAACCAAATAAAAGCATACAAACAGTGGGTGTAGGATTGGGCGAGATGTTACTCGCCTCTGAAGTGCTGGAACAACCCCTGGATCCGAGAGAGAAAGATCCCCTTCGCTGCACCTCGCCAAAACTCGTTGAAATCCTCCGAAAATTTCCTAAAAATTCACCAAAACGAGGTAAGGTTTGAGAGGGAGAGATAGGGGCTAGGGTTTTGAGTTCTGAAGGTGTTCTCGGGTAGGAGATATCATATATGAGCAGTCAGACCCGATACAAAATCGAACAGACCCGCAAACTAAAAGAAAACCCAAAATCAGCCCGTCAGTCGACTTATTGGTCGACTCATCAGTCGACTCATTAGTCGACTTATAGGTCGACTGAGCAGATATAAATTCCCCGATTCATGCATGTTTTGTTATTCAGCCAAAACCAATGCACGAAACTCTATGAAACCACACTCATACATGTCTAATAACTTGTTACCAAGTATATCCATGATCACAAGTCATTTACCACAAATAGAATTATTTATCACTAATAAATCACATATACTTCTAACAAAATACGGGGTTCTACATTCTTCCCCCTTAAAAGAATTTCGTCCTCGAAATTCAGAAGGCATATTCAAACAAATAGTATTACTTTAGACAAGCATATAACAATATTTATATTTAATAATTCAGGATGACTATATTCCCACTCAACCCTTAATCGAATGGAACTAGTACGTCAGGCGAAAAATCCAAACAAGGAACCCCCCATATATATACCATGTGTTCCAAAAGATTAAGAATTAAGCGGAAATATCCTCATTCTAGCGTTAAATCTAAATATAATCACATAAATAATCACACACATAAATCAATCTACTTCCTCAATAGGTGTAGGAAGTCGCGCCGCATAATATCTTTCACTCTCGAAAATCATCTTTGATGTCTACACTTAACCATCTAAAATGTAAATACCCCCACTTAACCCCTAACTAAATGGAACAAGTACATCGAACGAAAAATCCAAACAAAAAACCCCTCATATATATACCATATGTTCCAAGTACTTAGGAGACAAGTGTTAATACCCCCATTTTAGTGTTAAGTATAAACATCGCCATACATGTAACCATAAGCCATAAATAAGTCATACATAAATTTAATTTACTTGATCAAACAGGTGTGTGTAGTCGCGATGTACATCCTCCTCGCGCCCCCAAGAAACCTCATCAACTCCTTTTTGGTTCCACTGAATTTTTACCAAAGGAAACAACTTGTTTCTAAATTTCCTGTCTCTCTAGTGTTCGCGGGAAAAATCGTTGCTTTCTTCATTGATTCCATTGCTGTCTTAAATAATCGTTTATCGGTTACAAAGATCCGGTCTTTTTATAAGATCCGGTTACAACAAAATCAAATAAAAAAAGAAAAATTACAACTTTTCTTGTTTGTCGAACAAATCATGAGCTCCTATTTTGCGGTCACTCGCTTGCGTGGGTTCTTTGCCTACACCGAGGTTTATCCGTGGACCACCGCGCGATCTAGATCTGGTCGGATCTACGCAGTATGACGGGTATTATTTCGCCAAGGAAATAATAGCCGAAGTAATCAAAATCGACCAAGCAAAATCGATACTCTTCTCGGGATCAAAGACCAAGCTTTGATCCAGAGGATGACTGCGTAGATCTGAGATCCGGTCCCTCTCGAACTCTTGCCTTATTTGGCGTTGACGATCGCCGAGCACTGGATCTGGAAGAGCAAGTCCTCAAAGTCCCAAAGCTTCAATCTTTTTTAGTTTTGAGCCTTGAATCCAGCAGAGCTTCGCCTCCAAAATTTCCAACCCCTGAAAAATGAGCCAACCCCCTCTATTTATAGGCACTCTTTACTGTGCCCGGGCATAGGTGGCTCGGCCGGCCACCTTGGTGGCTCGGCCACCGAGCCACCTTTTGGTGGCTCGGTGGTGGCCGAGCCACCTTGGTGGCCGCCGAGCCACCACATGGTGGCTCGGTGGTGGCCGAGCCACCTAGGTGGCTCGGCCACCGAGCCACCTGAGCGGCTTAGTTTTGACCGAGCCCTCCAGGTGTTTGTTGTGTTGCCGTTGTATCCGTTTTTCGGTTCTGTGGTTGATTTATTCGGACTTGATTCGTTGACCTGATTTGGCAGTAAATCCGGATCCTGATTTGGTAGTAAATCCACTTCTGAGTTCGAGTCCGAAACTGATCTTGATTCGATCTTGATTCGTTCGAGTCCGCTCTTTGTTGGATGACTCGTTGATTCCTCAACCCGTTAGCATGATTCCGCACGTGAGTGGATTTATTCCGTTGTTTGCGTGCGGTTCGTTAGCCTCGTAGCCTCGTTAACCCGCTTCGTCGCGTATTATTTGGCTTCGGTGTTGTGGACTAACGATCGTGTTTGGATACGTTGCCCGATGTTGGTTTGTCGAATTGGCGTCGTCGAGCTGTGTTAAGGGACCTATAGGCAGTTTTATACGCCTACAGATACCCCCTCCAAAGTATTTTAGCCTCATTCTTTTATAGAAGAGTCTGGAATACTTTGGATATGATTGTCCCATTCTTCAATCGGTTATGACGGGATATTTAGAATAGCTTCTATTCTTGATTCCTTCAGTCCTCCAGGCTATTCGGTGCTTTGTCGAATGTCTGTAAGGGTTCTGGTGCTGCATTTATTGTCTGACCGTCTGTCGGAATTTTGAATTTGAAGTTGATTCTCGATTTCCTGACTTTTTAGCTCGAGTTTGCTGTTTCAACATAGAACTGACCATCAATCGTCGGCGTTGAATCTTCATTGCAACGCGTTGTCCGGCGTTTGAGCTTCCTTGTGATGCGTTGTCCGGCGTCTGAGCTTCATTACGACGTGTTGTCCGGCGTTCGACACAGTTTATACTCGTACGTCTACTGGAGTATACACAGTTTAAGCTCTTAAGGAATTTTTGCGTGGCGGATACTCGAGTCACGAGACCAATCTACGAAGTTGATGCGTCAATGACTCGTATTTATAGAATTTTTGGCAAATTCTCAACCATCAACGGGTTTGATAAGCCTTTACCGACTACCGTTTGAGTCGGGCTAGCATGCGGATTGTTTAAGTCCGTTCCGCATGTGACGTTAAGCTAAAAGAGTTAACCCTTTTAGTGCTACGATATTGAATACGTAGACTTCGTCTTTCTCCTGTGAAAAGACTAAACAGTGACATGTATGAGACGTTGACTTAGGATTTTTGGCAAATCCTCAGCCTTCAATGGATTTGACGTGCTCTTACCGATTACCGTTTGAATCGGGCTTACATGCGGATTGTTTTAGTCCGTTCCGCATGTAACGTTGTGTTAAAGGAATGAACTCCCTTAGACTTTGTGCTATGATGTTGAATACATAGGCTTTACCATTTGTTACGGGAATAGGTTACCCGGCGACGCGTGTTAGGCGTTGACTTTAGGATTTTTGGCTAACCCCCAGCCTTCAACGGATTTGATTAGCCTTTACTGACTACCGTTTGAGTCGGGCTAGCATGCGGATTGTCTAAATCCGTTCCGCATGTGATGTTGTGCTAAGGGAATGAACTCCCTTAGACTCTTTGCTACGACTTTGAATACGTAGACTTCGTCATTGTTACGGGAATAGGCTACCCAGCAATGTGTATTAGACGCTGACTTATCCCTACTTAGGCTTTAGGATAAAGGTCCCCAGAATCAGGTTCTGGTGTCTTCTTGGACAGTAAAAGACTAATCTGGCGACGCGTGTTAGGCGTCGGCATATCCTTTCTTAGGATTCAGGATAAAATTCCCCACACGTGTAAGGCATGGATTTTGGTGTTATTAATAACAACCTACCACAATGTTGAATATGTGGGCGAATGTTCTTTTTAACGGTTAAGAACTAACCGGCAGCGCGGGTTAGGCGCAGACTTATCCCTGCTTAGGTTTCAGGATAAAATACCCCAGAATCGAACTCTGGTGTCTTCTTCTATGAAGAAAGACTAAACCGGCCGCGTGTGTTAGGCGCAGACTTATCCCTGCTTAGGATTCAGGATAAACTTCCTAGGATGAATCCTAAATTCTTGAAAAAGGATTGGTGTGGGAAAGGAAGAATTTTATATTCTGTTCCCCGAACAAGGAAGGAAGAATTTTATATTCTGTTCCTTGATTCTGGAAAGGAAGAATTTTATATTCTATTTTTAGTGCAAGAAAGAAACTAGAAGTGGGATCTCCACTCCGGGAATCCGGAAGATCTAAATAAGCTTACCTTTATAGGATCGGTTATCTAGATGAGTTTTTCATTTATCGAAATGAAATTTCAACTTTGGTTATGACCATGAAGAGGTTTAACCAAAGAGAAAAGAAGGGAGTTCTTTCTTTTATGGAAAGGAGGCTCTGAATTGAAAGTGGGCCTCTTGTTCGTGGAAAGAATCAAGAGGGGAATTTGTGGGTGGCTTAAACCAGAAAGACAGTTTTGGTGGACTCACTGTCAATTGAAATTGATCAGTGAGGGATTTTGGTGGTAGAAACAATTTTGGGTTATCCTCTAGAATATTAAGTGTAATATTCTTCGAGGAACTTCCCGATAAATAGGTTATCCCAAATGTACTAGGGATAGTACTTTTTCAGGAACTTCCCATTTATTGGCATTAATTGCCTGACGCCCTCTAGAGAAATTAGGCGATAAGCGCCATTCGAGTAGACTGTGTCTATTACGAACGGTCCTTTCCATTTGGGTTCAAATTTACCCTTCTTTTTGGAATTAAGGATTATCGGTCGGCGAGTAGCGAGGACCAGATCTCCTTCCTTGAAGCTTCTTTGTCGGACTCTTTTGTTAAAAGCCCTAGATATTCTGGCTTGATAAAATTCAATGTGTTGTTGAGTTTCCAAACGTCTTTCATCTAACATTTCGAGTTCTTCGAGATGTTTCTGATGTTGCTCTTCCGTCGTCATCTCAGTTGCGAGAGCGATCCGAAGGGATGGGATTTGGATTTCCAATGGCAGCACAGCTTCATATCCATATACCAACGAATATGGGGTAGCTCCTGTAGGTGTGCGTACAGTGGTACGATAAGCCCAGAGTGCTTCACCGAGTTTATCATCCCAGTCTCGTTTATTAGTCTTCACGAGCTTTGACAGGATCTTAATGATCGTCTTGTTAAAATCCTCAGCTAATCCATTCGCAGTGGGATAATAAGCTGTTGACGAAACATCTTGAATTTTAAACTTGTCACAAAACCTGACGAAAGCGTTGCTTATGAACTGCGGACCGTTGTCATGAATGATCCGTCTTGGCACGCCGTGTCGGTATATGACATGATGCTTGATAAAATTGATGACGTTGTTCGTCTTCACTTCTTTAAGTAGAATTGCTTCAGCCCACTTTGAAAAGTAATCCGTGATTGCGAGAATAAATCGATCACCTTTGACTGAAGGGGGAAAAATAGGACCGACAATGTCCATACCCCATGTCTCGAATGGCCAGGATGTGGTTGACGTGTGTAACCGCTCTGGTGGTTGGTGCATATAATTTGCATGTACTTGACAAGCGTGACATCCTAGGGCGTATTCGATTGCGTCACGTACCATTGTTGGCCAAAAATATCCCATTCTCCTGATACGATCATACAGTTTGGGACCAGGCTGATGCGCACCGCATTCTCCTTCGTGTGCTTCCTTAAGAACTTCTTTTGCTTCTTCGTTCGAAAGGCATCGGAGTAGCAAATCATCATACCCCCGACGGTATAATGTACGGGTCTCAGTATTATAGAAGAACCTTGGTGCTCTTCGGCGGATTGATTCCCTTTCTTTTACATCCTCTGGCAGAATACCATATTGGACGTAGTCAATGATGGGAAAACACCAATCTCGGGACTTAAACCCGATTTGAGTTGAGTTCACCTCCTTGGCGTTTATGTTTCTGTCATCTTCCTCTTCGATATCCATATTGTATATGGGTATGCAGAGTTGATGCGATCTCACTGTGACTAGCAGTTCAGTTTCGGGAGGCTGCGCAAGTGATACCGCTAGTGCTGCCAGTGCATCCGCATAAGCGTTCTGAAGACGAGGGATGTACTCAATAAAGAATTCTTCAAAAGAATCTGCCATTTTGATAGTCTCCTGGTGGTATGGGATCAGGTCTTGGTTCCTGACTTCATACTCTCCACGGACTTGGTTGACTATCAATTGAGAATCGTCAAAAGCTTCGAGATATTTGACCCCCAACTCCTTGGCGAAACTGAGTCCAATGAGAAGCGCGTTGTACTCGGCTACGTTATTAGAACATGGATCTGTCAGTGAATAAGCCCGAGGCATCACCTGCTTCCCTGGGGAAACTAAGACAACTCCAACTCCGGCAGAGATTTTAGAACATCCAGGGGATATTGTCACATTAGCTGCTCTCGAAGCACCATTGAAATATAATTGCTATACTTGTTGGTGCGATGTAGTGTTAACCTCGTGGGTTTCATCCGGCAAGTCATCATATATTTCTGCAGTATCCGTTATCGGGTTTGCCGCCAAAAGATCACAAATCGCTTGTCCTTTGACCGACTTCTGCTGTTTGAAGTGCAAATCATACTGGGACAAGAGAAGGGCCCACTTCGTTAACCGCCAATTCATCGAATCCGGTTGCGTCATAAATACCCGTACTAGATTAACGTTAGAGATAACGTAAATCGTCTATCCAACCAAGTAATGCCGCATCTTTTGTACTGCGAATACTAATGCTAGGCATTCTTTCTCAATCATCGGATATCGAGACTCGGCGCCTACCAAGGTCTGACTTAGGTAATAGACTACTTGTTCGTGACCATTATCATCGTCTTGTGCTAGTAAAGCACTTATCGAGTGGTTCATCGCCTTGATGTAAATCAAGAACGCTTTACCTGATTTTGGTGCGACGAGAACAGGAGGATTTGTCAGATATGCCTTGATATCTTTGAGTGCTTTTTGGCAAGCGTCATCCCAAATAAATGACACACCTTTATTGTTTAGCTTAGAGAATGGTTGGCACTTCCCAGAAAGATTTGAGATGAACCGCCGGATGTAAGCTAAATGCCCTTGCAATCCTCTGAGTTCTCTTAGATTTCTCGGGGGTTGCAATTCATGTATCGCCTTTACCTTGTCAGGATCGATATGTATACCTTTAGTGGTGACGACGAATCCAAGGAATTTTTCGCTGGACATTCCAAGGAAGGATTTAGTGGGGTTCATCTTCAATTGATGACTCCGCATGAGATCGAACATCGTCCTCAAGTCCTTGATGTGATCTTCCTTGTTGCGGCTGTTTACAACCAAATCGTCAACATAGCATTCGACTGTTTTCCTGAGATGTTCTTGGAAAATCTTCGTTATTGCTCGTTGGTATGTGGCGCCTGCATTCTTTAGACCGAAAGGCATCACCGTGTAGCAGAAGACACTGACGGGTGTTATGAACGCTGTATGTTTCTCATCATCCGGGTGCATCTTGATTTGGTTATATCCTGAAAAACCATCCATAAAGGACGTTCTCTCAAATCCACATGTATTATCGATAATGACATCCGTGATTGGGAGAGGAAAGTCGTCTTTTGGACATGCCGCATTCAGGTCCCTGAAGTCGATGCAAATCCTGATTTTACCATTTTTCTTCATGACTGGAACAATATTGGCTAGCCAATCTGGATGTTGCTCCTCTCGGATAAATCCTGAGTCCATTAATTTCTTAACCTCTGCCTCGATGGCTTCCATAATCTACGGACGAAACCGTCTCTGCTGTTGTTTGACAGGTTTGGCATCCGACTTGATATCGAGGCGGTGCACTGCCACATTGGGGTCGAGCCCTGGCATGTCTTCATAGTTCCAAGCGAAGACGTCAATGTATTCCCTGATGAGAGCAATTAATTCCTTTTTTTCATTTGGGGGAAGGCTATCGCTGATGAATATAGGCTTTGGGTTGACCTCATCGCCCATATTAATTTGGACTACTTTGTCTTCAGTAGGGGGTTCCCTCTGTTCAAACCTATCACCATACTGCATGTTCAGGTGATGAACCCATGGGTCTTTCCATGTTGGTATTTGATCGTCGTCCTCCATTGTAGATGGATCAGCTGTAGCCATGTTCGCCATTAGGGCTTTGAATACTTCCCCCAGACTTGTATCGGAGTCCCAAGTTGAAGAATCAGAAGAATACCCTTCTTTACCTTTGTTAGCAATTTGATCGATGACTTGCCAGCAACATTCGTCATCAAATGAGGAGGCATAGCCTAAACCTCGTCTGGATTTATAATAATCATCCGATTTCCCTTTCGGTACATATGCCGCTTTGACTGGGATACGGGAACCTCGATCGAAGTATAAACCTTCTCCGAGTGAGAAATCATATCCCTGTTTTTCCATGAGCTTTCGTGCTTCCGGACTATACTTAGATAAATGCAGACCAGATTTGTCATCATTCTCATCCTTTCTTAAGAAATGATCTGGTAATGGAAAACTTTCTCCTTTACCGTAAATCACTTCTTTTTCGCCTCCTATCTTGGCAGGGATAACCAGGTTTGTCCCGAAAGAATGCTGGAGGCTTTTCTTTGCTATATAGGACGATCGAAGCGGCATATATAAATCGGGATTATCATACAATCCCTTTATCACATCATCAAGAGACAGTAAGTACTCTAAATCATTATTTATTTCATTATTGGCAAGTTGCCAGTTACAACTGCCATCTGATGATTGTTTATCGTCAAGATTGATTACAAAGGGTACAATGTCATTTAAAACAAAACCTCCATTGTAATCGAATCCGGCTTCGGAATCAGCTTCTTCTCCGTTGTCCGTGCCCTGGGCTGATGGTTCAGTATTGGATTCATTACCATAAAGGAGAGAATCAGTGAAATAATTCTCAAACCCTTTGAATGATTGCTTATCCGTGACCACCGTCCTGACTTTACCATCAGTGTCAACATATTTCAAACACTAATGGAGAGTGGAAGGAATTATAACGTTACTATGGATCCAAGGCCGACCCAGTAGTAAGTTATATGATGTCTCAGCGTCAATCACGTAACATGTGACCTCCGTCTTCAGATCACCCATTTGACATTTTATCCGGATCTTTCCCAAAGGCCTTGACCCGCTGGTGTTGAATCTGTAAATAACAGTGCCTGTAGACGCCAATTTACTGACTGGAATGCCGAGGCTATGCATCAAGCGAAGCGGCATGATACTCACAGCGGAACCCGGATCCACTTGGATTCGGTTGACTTCGCTGGAGCCAATGTACCCGATGAAGTATAGGGGTCGACCATGGTTCGAATTCTTCGTCTGCATATCCTCTTTGGTGAAGGTAATGCAGGGAAGGTTCTTAGCCGCTATATTACAGTGTTGAATTAACTGCTCTGACTCTTCAGGTACCGGCTTGACTTGAGTAAGGAACACTTCTGAATTGGTCAAGGCTTCTTGCAGAGCTTCCCTTGTTTCTTTGGACAACCGCAGCAACTCATACAACGTTATCCGTGCTGGAATGTTGGCTAGTTGAGCCATAATGTCGAAGACGTGCGGAGTATTCGAGCTTCCCGGTTTATCTCTTCCAATTGGACGATTGAAACGAGACTGCTTCGGGTTTTGAACCTCCTGGGACTTCTTTTCTTTCTGTTTATCCGCCGGCTGTCGTCAAGCATCTTCAACCGGTTTAGGAACTGCAATCACCCCCAGCTCCATGAGAGTTTTGGCTGGTCCTCGTTTAGTCACCCCCTGCTCAGCTAACTGATCACTAGGCGATGGATAGCTGAAGTGGTATTGATTTCCGCTTCTAGTGGCAAACACTTCTTGTTCTTCTTCGGAGAGCGGGAAGGTAGGGGCTTCATCACCATCCTCTTTGAAGATTGCGGAAGTAGCGTTGCAGGCCTTGCCTTTACCCTTTCTGGTCGAGGAAGTCGCCCACTGATCATCTTCAATAAGATCCGGATGAACCCAGAGGATTTCGCCGTTTGGGGCTGTGTGTGGCACAAGTCCCTTTTGACGCTGTCTATATGGGTCATCATTCACCGTCTTCATTCCTACTTTGGTGACACGCTTTGGTTCAAACCATGTTGTGGGCACCGATCCGAAGCTGATTGATACTGCATTTGCTCCTACGTTCTTGGACGGCTTAGGGGTTATAACGCCCACATCAATTAATGCCTGGATCTTATCCTTGAGGTGGTAGCATGACCTCGTAGGGTGATGGACCGCTCTATGGTACGCGCAGTACTTCGGATCCGTTACTTTGCTGGCCTCTTCTTGATCTACGATCGCCGACAGCTGGATTTTGTTATTCTCCAACAGGTACTTGAAGATGCTGGGAACTTCATCATCTTTGAAGGAGTAAACTTTGGGAAACCTTGGCTCCGAAGATTTCTGCTTCTGAGGCCGTTGTTACCACTGCTGCTGTTGCTGAGGTTGCAATTGGAAAGTTTGGTTAGCATCAACTGCATTAGCATGTGCCTTACCTTTCCCCTTTGGTTGAAATTCTGTGTTGGAGCATTCGCCATTTGCTGGCCTCTCTCCGCCTTCTTCCTTCTGAGAAATCGCTCGGCTTGCTCCCCTCGGACCTTCAGATCCTTCCACGTTTTGGACGGTGCTGTCCCCATTGCTTCCAACACGTCCAATGAAAGATTGTTGTGGCAGGTCTGGAGAATGAACTCCTCAGTGATCGGGTCCCGGCAATTCATCGCCTTGTTCCGGAACCTTTTGACGAAGGTGTCGACTAACTCCCCGTCTTTCTGTTTCTCTCCAACAACGATCCGATAGATATCTCGGTGTCGTCGTCGAAGAAATTGGTGAGGAACTTAGTCTTCATATCGTCCCAGCTATTCATGCTACCTGGCTTGAGGCGGCGATACCAATCGAAGGCGGCTCCACGAAGAGTGCCAACGAAGGACCGTACCATCAGAGGCTCATTGCCAGAGATAACCCCCAAGTGTGATTTGAAGTAAATCACATGCTGAGTGGGTGAACCCTTCCCGTCAAACGGCGTGAAGTTGATTAGGTTGAACTTCACCGGATATGGGATTGATTCCCATTCTCTTGGGTATGGACAAGGAATGCCCGTTTTCTTCACCTCTTGAGCAGAAATCAACGTATTGATCTTGATCTCGAGGTTTTTGATCTTCAAACTTTCACCCGTGTTTTCGTTAGCACGATTCTGAGGTGGAAGCGTGGCGTTGTGACTAGCATCCTCATTACCACCCCCTGCATTGACGGGCGGATTATTAGCATTGCGAGCTTCATCCGTATCTGTGTGCTTATCTTCCTGAATAACCTGGTTACGGCGGCTTGGTTCGCCTTGCTGGTTCGTCAGTGCCTGGATTTGTTGCTCATGCATTTCTCTCATATTCTGCATGGCCATCTGCATTTCGAACCTGAAGCTCTCCTGTTGTTTGGCCATGGCTTCTTCGAGCATCTTGGCCACTTGTTCCGTGCTTATCATGAATGACTCGCGAGGTTATCCTTCGCTGGATACGGTATTGTCAGATGCAACTGCCGAGCCGGCATTCGATTCTTCATCTCCTGAAGGTAATCTTGTCCGAACCCTACCATATGTAGCACGAATGATAGCTCCGGACTGCAGACAAGTTACACGTCGGGGCACTTCTGGAATCGCCTCGGGATTGTCCTGAACCGATGTTCCTTTGCTGGTCATATTGGTGGTGACCCTCGGAAATTCTCCATCTTCGACCACCGTTCTTCTTCGTCGGAAACGCCTATGCCTTGGTTTTAGCGTTTCGGTACTAAGCCTTTCGAAAACTAAAACTCTTTCGGGGACTGCCTTGATGCAGTTGCACTCAGACAATACCGCCCGGATGAGTTTGGAACAAGGGCATTGAGTTTCTAGCCTTCGAGGACTTCTCTTTCTGGCTTTGCTCGTACCCCCAACACGATAGTACAACTCATCACTTTGAAGGTCGGAGTAACCTATCGTGTGTTAGCACGATTTCTCAGGTATAACATCATCGTCATCAGACGATAATGTCTCCTTCTGAGGGTGAACTTCCTTCTTCGGGCTTTCGAGAGTCACGCGCCTCGAAACATGCCTTTGTGGGCATGAATTCTCAATGGGCTCCTGGACTTCAATGCGCAAAGTGGTGCGCTTGGATGCCATGCACTCCTTGTCATGTTGAGGGTGGCGGTGACTCCCAACATGTTGATTCGTTCGGGGCTTCTTTAGTGGGCCCAAACGTTCTTGGACTGGAGCTTTGCTTCGCTCCTCGGGAAGTGGACCGAGGCGCTCCAAGGCTGACTTCCTTCTTTGGGATGGTCCTGCGGGATCTCCCGGAGCAGTTGTGGAAATCATCGGCGATTTGGGTTGGTTCGCCGGAGGTTGAACTTTTAAAGGCTGCAGTTGTTGCTCCTTAGTCTGAATCGCCGCTTCAGACTTCGGCCTCCAAACTTTGCGGGTTGATGGCGGTTTCTTGGCCACTTCTTTCTGTAGCTTTCTACGGGCTTCTTCGACTTGAGCTCGTGCCTGTGCCGACAGTGCACGGCGCTTGTGAATGCGCTCCTCTAGCGTCGAACGATTCCGTTTAACACAGACCCATTCCATCGTTGGCGGCTTAGAAGAGCTGCCGTTCATCGGTTATTGAGGCTGTTTGCCTCTCTTGTTCTTCAGATCCGCCTTGTAGCGGACTCCGTCTACGGATTCCATCGCCTTCGCGTACTGTCGCGCCAAGCGCTGGCGTTGCCTTTGACGGGCTCTCTTCGAGAGAGTCACCACGCCCTCTGCGGCGAAAGAGTTGGCCAGAACAGATCTGACCTGGTTGGAGGTTGGGAGAATCTCACCCGATGCAACTTTGGCATCAAACGGGGCGAGATCTTCATTGGTGTTTTCCACATGTTCATACCAACGAACTTTTCTCCTAGAGGAGAACTTCGGAGACTTCTTGGACTTGTGGGGGGAGGTGGATCCGGACGAGGATGATAGATACTCCTCGAACTTTTGTTAGTCGAATTCATACTCGACCTCCTCCTCGATCGGGATCAAGATCCGCGGCTGCGACGAAACGATTTCGACAGCGAGATCGGTAGCTCCCACTGTGGTCGCCAGATTGTTCGCAGGAAAAATCGTTGCTTTCTTCATTGATTCCATTGCTGTCTTAAATAATCGTTTATCGGTTACAAAGATCCGGTCTTTTTATAAGATCCGGTTACAATGAAATCAAATAAAAAAAGAAAAATTACAACTTTTCTTGTTTGTCGAACAAATCACGAGCTCCTGTTTTGCAGTCACTCGCTTGCGTGGGTTCTTTGCCTGCGCCGGGGTTTATCCGTGGACCACCGCGTGATCTAGATCTGGTCGGATCTATGCAGTATGACGGGTATTATTTCGCCAAGGAAATAATAGCCGAAGTAATCGAAATCGACCAAGCGAAATCGATACTCTTCTCGGGATCAAAGACCAAGCTTTGATCCGGAGGATGACTGCGTAGATCTGAGATCCGGTCCCTCTCAAACTCTTGTCTTATTTGGCGTTGACGATCGCCGAGCATCGGATCTGGAAGAGCAAGTCCTCAAAGTCCCAAAGCTTCAATCTTTTTTGGTTTTGAGCCTTGAATCCAGCAGAGCTTCGCCTCCAAAATTTCCAACCCTTGAAAAATGAGCTAACCCCCTCTATTTATAGGCACTCTTTACTGTGCCCGGGCACAGGTGGCTCGGCCACCAAGTGGCTCGACCACCAAGTGGCTCGGCCACCGAGCCACCAACAGGTGGCTCGGCCACCGAGCCACCTTTTGGTGGCTCGGTGGGCCACCTTGGTGGCCGCCGAGCCACCTATAGGTGGCTCGGTCGAGCCACCACTTGGTAGCTCGGCCACCGAGCCACCTTGGTGGCTCGGTGAGCTACCTGAGCGGCTCAGTTTTGACCGAGCCCTCCAGGTGTTTGTTGTTTTGCCGTTGTATCCGTTTTCCGGTTCTGTGATTGATTTATTTGGACTTGATTCGTTGACCTGATTTGGCAGTAAATCCGGATCCTGATTTGGCAGTAAATCCACTTCTGAGTTCGAGTCTGAAACTGATCTTGATTCGATCTTGATTCGTTCGAGTCCGCTCTTGGTTGGATGACTCGTTGATTCCTCAACCCATTAGCTTGATTCCGCACGCGAGTGGATTTATTCCGTTGTTTGCGTGTGGTTCGTTAGCCTCATAGCCTCGTTAACCTGCTTCGTCACGTATCATTTGGCTTCGGTGTTGTGGACTAACGATCGTGTTTGGATACGTTGCCTAATGGTTGGTTTGTCGAATTGGCATCGTCGAGCTGTGTATAGGCAGTTTTATACGCCTACATCTAGCAAGTATACAAACAGGGATATTAATCATAGACAAAACATCCTGAAGTTAAATCTCCGGTGCGTTCAATATTCGTTCTTTCTCTTCATCATATAAGTGCTTCTTAAGCATAGAAACATAAAACATGAATTACTTATGTACACTAGTCATCGGTGCTGGAAGGTCTAGACTATATGTAACAGCTCCAATAAGCTCCAAAGTCCGAATTGGTCCAACATATCTCAGATCAAGTTTTCCCGCCTTCCGAATCGTTGAACGTCTTTCATAGATGATACTTTTAGCATGACTAACTCTTCAAATCTGAAATTCCAAAGGTCTTCATCTCTTATCTGCATAGCTCTTTTGCCGACTCTGAGTAACTAGAATCTGCTCTCTGATCAATTTTACTCTCTTAGTAGTCTGACTCATAAGCTCTGGCCCAAGCATTAAACTATCCTTCGGCTCTACCTAACATATAAGCGATATGCAAGATCTCCCGTACGATGCTTCATACGGGGCCATACCAATTGTCACTTGATGACTGTTGTTATAAGCGAACTCTATTAGCAAAAAAATGATCCTCCCAACTGTCTTGAAAGTCAATGACACAAGCCCACAACATGCCCCCCAATATCTGATTTACTCTCTCCGTCTGACCATCCATCTGTGGGTAGAATACACTACTTCAAGATGAATCTGTTACCAAACGAATCCTGGAAACCCTTCCAAAGATGCGGAATGAACACTAAAATCTTAATTTGATACCATCATATCTGGAATTTCATGAAGCCGAGTTATCTACTGAATAAATATCCTCCCATACATCTCAGCTGTATAGTTAGCCCTTACTATAATAAAATATGCTGACTTCATTAGTCTATCCACTATCACCCAAACAGAATCATTCTTTTTCTTCGACTTCGACAACCCTACAATAAAATCTATAGAAATGTCCGCCCACTTCCACTCCGAAATGGTAAAGGCTGCAGCATTCCTACCGGTCTCTAATGTTTTGCTTTCACTCACTGACAGGTAAGATACTTAGCTACATACTCTTAAAATCTTTCTACACATATCACTCCACCAAAAGTGTCTCTTTAGACCCTTGTACGTCTTAGTAGTCCTTGAATGTACCGTGTACCAAGTACGATGTGCTTCATCTAATAACTCCCTCTTAAGCTCTGCACTAGCTGGCATAAATGGTCTATCCTTCTTCCGTAGATTTCTATCTGTCCCAAAGGACTAATTAATCTTAGCCTATTTGGTAATCTCCTTCTTTTATATTTGAATCCAAGAGTCTTCCAACTGAGCTATGATGACTCCATTACTCCAAGATTGCTGCACTGACAAAGCTCCCAACAATGCACTGGTTCCATAAATCTCTGGTCTAAAAATCAAACTGGCTAAGAGCGAGAAGATCTCTGTGAAATGATCATCTCAAAACTAAAACCCGATGTCGACATTTCCTGATTAAAATATTTGCTACGACGTTCACCTTCCCCAGATGATACTGAATCGCAAACCCGTAATCCTTAATAAACTCGATTCACCTCCTCTGTCTCTGGTTGAGTTTCTTCTGAGAGAAAAGATCTTTTAGACTCTGGTGGTCTGTGAACAGCTCAAACTGCACTTCATTCAAGTAGTGTCTCCATAACTTCAATGCAAATACTACTGTTGTTTTCGTCAAAAGTTGGTTTCATTGTGGAATTCATTATATCTTCGGTCGATTACAACAAATTCAAAAGAAATAGTCTTTTTATAAGACTTCTCTTACACAACAAAAGGAAAATTACAACTTTTTAGAAACAAACGCAGGATCGTTGTTTGGATCGCTGCTTGCGTGGGATCTTTGCCTGTGCCGGGGGTGCGTTAGCCCGTGGACCACCGAATCACAGATTCTGGTTGAATCGTGAAGGCTTTGAGGATTCTTCATTTAGAAGCAAGAATAGTTTCAGTGAATATCTTATCGAAGTAAGATGATCACTCTTCTTAAGTTCAAGTCAAAGCTCGAATCTCAAGCAATTGCCGAATTATTGAAAGGAGATGAACTCTTGAAATTTTCCCAAGCCTCTCTGCTCTCTGCCCTTGGATCTGTTCCAAAAATTCTCAGCCCCTGCTCCTCAAATGCTCTCTGATTAGCCCCCTCAAAAAATCAATCTCAGGGGGGTATTTATAGCCCCTGAACAAATAACTGTTTCCGAGACAATGTTTGCTGTCTCGGCGGCCGAGACAGTAAAGACTGTCTCAGGTTCTGAGATAGTAAACACTATCTCGGGTTTGAGATAGTAAATACTGTCTCGAAAATCTATAACTGTCCAAAAGTTTTCTTGTAACTGCTTTCCCACGTTTTAAAACTCCGTTATTTTGGTAGTTATCAACGTGATTCTCGCTCACGACATTTCACACGTTCCTGAACAGTTGGTGGTCACGTGTCGGCGGTTATAAAATAGTTTCTGAACCTTTGGAAGCTGTCTCACGTGTGAGACAGTAAACACTATCTCGCATGGTGAGACAGTAAAGACTGTCTCCCGTGCGAGACAGTCTATACTTGTATCCTTTTTTGATTTTTGGATGATCTTCTCTATGTTTGGATATCTATTAGTATTTTTTAACGCCTACAGATACCCCCTCCAAAGTATTCCAGACTCATTCTTTTATAGAGGAGTCTGGGATACTTTGGATAAGATAGATTTTACTTACGATCCCTTTAATGCTTGGTTGAGTAGATCGCGTAGAAGGACTTGTAAATGGCTTCGACCCTTGATCACTTCTTCTTTTAGTCTATTCAGTTCTTTGTAGAATAGCTAATGTTCTCCCGGCATCGCGTTTATCGCTTGACCGTTGTCGAGATCTTGATTCGAAGCTGGTATTTGTTCTTGTGGGTTCAGCTTTTGTCACCGAATTGATACATCCATTGAGAGTTCGTCAGGTTATCCTTAAGAATATTCAGATTAATATTCTCCAGAAACTTCCTGTTGAGGGTAGGGAAACAGTTTAGACTCGTGTACCTATTGGAGTATTCATGTTATTCTTAAGAATATTCTGAGTGATATTCTCTAGAAACTTCCTGTTGAGATTAGGGAAATAGTTTAGACTCGTATACCTATTGGAGTATTCTGGTCTCTTTTTTGTTGGTAGATGTGAACCCGATGATGGAGAGGAAGAATTTTATATTCTATCTCCTGGTCTCTTTTTTGTTGGTAGAGATGAACCCGATGATGGATAGGAAGAATTTTATATTCTATCTTTTGGTCTCTTGTTTGTTGGTAGAGATGAACCCGATGATGGAGAGGAAGAATTTTATATTTTATCTCCTGGTCTCTTGTTTGTTGGTAGAGATGAAACCGATGATGGAGAGGAAGAATTTTATATTCTATCTCCTGGTCTAAAGGAAACTCAAAGTGGGATCTCCACTTAAAGAATCTGGATGAGTTTGAATAATCCTAACTGTCATAAGGTTTGATTATTCAACTTGAAAATAGACCCCTCGTTCGTGGAATGAATCGAGAGAAAATTCTGGTTGTGGTCTTAACTGTAATAAGGTTTGACCAAACAGGAGTTTGAGACGACCCTAACTTTTAAAAGGTTTGATCATTTGATTTGTGGACCTCTCGTTCATGGAAGGAATCGAGAGGGGATTTTGGCTTCGGTCTTAACTATTTAAAGATTTGACCATGTGGAAGTTTGATACGATCCTAACTGTTTAAAGGTTTGTTCGCTCAATTTGTGGATCTCTCGTTCATGGAAGGAATCGAGAGGGGATTTTGGCTTTGGTCCTAGCTGTTTAAAGGTTTGACCAAATGAGAAATTGAGACGATCCTAACTGTTTAAAGGTTTGATCGTTCAATTTTAAGGTGGACCTCTCATTCATGGAAGGAATCTAGAAGAGATTTTGGCTTTGGTCCTAACTGTAAGAAAGTTTAACCAAATGGGGGTTTGAGACGATCCTAACTGTTTAATGGTTTGATCGTTCAATTTGTAGACCTCTCGTTCATGGAAGGAATCGAGAGGGGATTTTGGCTTTGGTCTTAACTGTTTAAAGGTTTGACCAAATAGGAATTCGAGACGATCCTAACTGTTTAAAGGTTTGATCGCTCGATTTGTGGACTTCTCGTTCATGGAAGGAATCGAGAAGATATTTTGGCTTTGGTCCTAACTGTTTAAAGGTTTGACCAAGCAAAAGGAGGGAGTTGAGGTACAAATAACAGTAGGAATGTAGATTTGTACAAATCACTCAGAAGATGTTTTTGGTAACCAGTGACGAAAGGAGATTTGCTAATTGTCATGGATTGAA
>BQKN01064966.1:793750-804428 GCA_022839385.1 Asparagus kiusianus | reverse complement strand
TTGGTAACCAGTGACGAAAGGAGATTTGCTAATTGTCATGGATTGAAATTTTGGGTGTTGTGTCAGAGCTCAACAGTGGGAGTGTTAAAGGCTTGGACACAGCGGGAGTTCAGGTGGATTTAACCACAAAATGTTTTGGTGGACCCACCCTAGTTAATTTGATCGGTGAGGAATTTTATGGTGGAGAACTATGAATTATCAAGCACTTTGTAATTAGACCGTAGGAGTTTCGTGAGGAAAGACTGACCCAACGAGGTCATTGAATCTCATCTCAACGATAAAGTGCTTGGAAAGTCATAGTGGGAGTTGGCAAAATTGATCCCGACGATTGAAACCAATTAAGCAGCAGATGAATGATTTCAGAGTTTTGTGAGGGAAGATCGACTTGATGAAGTCATTGAATCTCATCTCAATGAAAGAGTACTCTAAAAATTACAGTGAGAGGGTTTTAATCATTTTGGACATGATTAAATAGCCACAACGGGAGGTTCTTAACCATTTTTTGTCATGATTGGTTTTCACCTTGAACAATTGATTAGTTTCGGGTTATCCTTAAGAATACCATATATAGTATTCTCCAGAAACTTCCCGTTAAATAGGTTACCCTGAATGTACTAGGGATCGTACTTTTTCAGGAACTTTTCGTTTGTGAGCAATGTTGCTGTTCTTGATATAGAATCAGGTCTTGGTTCTTATCTTCGTATTCAGCCATGATAACCTTATATCCACCCCCAGCTTTCAGGTGAACCTGAGTCTAATCACATTTGGAAGCAATTTTTAACCTCTTATATCGGTCGAAGGTTCGGGAAACAGTTTATACTCATATACCTTTTGGAGTTACATGGAGAAGCAGTTTATACTCGTATACTCTTTGGAGTTAGGAGAAATAGTTTATACTCGTGTACCCAATGGAATATCATGCGTCCTCTTTTGGCTTGTTTTGCCGTTATGACACCGGAGTCAATTAAGGCTTGGATTTTATTTTTGAGTCCAAAGCAAATCTTGGTGGGATGAAGAACCCTTCTGTGGTATGCATAGTAGTTTGGATCCGTAACCCTCTTAGCTCCCTCTTGATCTTTGATAGGTAGTAGTTCGATCTTGTCGTTGGAAAGGAGGTATCTTAAGATGGCTGGAACTTCATCATCTTCGAAAGAATACTCCTTCTGGAACTTTGGATCGAGAGTCGTGTTCACTGCGATTGCAGATGTCGTCGGTTGGCTTCTCTCAGCTTTCTTTCTTTTAAGAAAGCGTTCGGCCTGTTCACCACGTAATTTTAACTCCTTCCAGGTGGTTGAAGGCACGACCCCCAGGGCTTCCAGAACATCGATTGAAAGATTGTTGTGGCATGTCTGTAGGATGAATTCCTCTGTGACATGATCTCTGCAATGCATAGCCTTATTACGAAAGCGCTTGACAAAATTATCAACTGACTCTCCGTCTCTTTGTTTCTCATCCAGAAGAGTTCCGATTGACACTTCGGTGTCATCATCGAAGAAATTGCTGAGGAACAAACTTTCCATGTCATCCCAGCAATTGACGCTATTCGGTTTGATACGTCGGTACCAATCGAAGGCGGGCCACTGTAGACGGTAAAAATTACCGCGGCGGATTAGCGAACGAATTCGCCCACAGAACAGGACCACCCTCTCTTAGGTGAAGAGCCTACGGTAGCCACTAAGTGGATTCGCTGACACACGAGCCCCCACGGTGGTCGCACACGCCAAATCACATGGATCCGCCAGCGAGGCGAATCCGCCTTCACCAACTGAAGCCGCTTGTAAGGAGGGTACTCAAATCCGCCCTCATGCGCCGAAGGCCGGGTTTCCAGGGACAAGCCTCCCCTGCTTCCCACGATGCAAGGGAAGGGAGCACAGTGTCTCAGGTCCGTCAGACGGCCGCCCGCGATTCAATCGAACGAGACAGACGCCGGACCAGCCTGCATACTCATAAATGCGGGTCACCTCACCCATCAAAAGGAAGAGCCGAAGCCGTCGGCGCACCGCAAGCTATCTGGAGCTAGCTCTGACGCGAGACGTCCATTCTCCCACCCCTATTCAGACATAGGGAGAGGAGAGGAGGCACAACGCCCCAGGACCGCCGGAGGGTTGCTAGGTACCTCGCCGCACAAGTGAGCGGACGGTTGCCAGAGCCATCTGCGTCCACATAAATGCAGCTTACCTTACTCCAAACGAAAGGTCAGAGCCACCGGCACTCAAGGAACTGGCCAGACCCACTTGAGTGTATGGCAACCGCTGTCACGAGTACGAGGAGGGGCTTTCCCACTCCTACACGACGTGACACAACATGTCGTCCCACAAACAACCGCTTGTTGTACAAAAGGACAGTAGGATGTCTTTGAACAGTGTATGGTCACATCCCATAATTCAAGGAGCAGTCAAACTGTCTCTTTCCTATTTAAGAGCTTCTTTCAGCAACCTTGGAGGAGATCAAAAAATCGGCCAATAGATCAAGAGCTCAATCGATCAACCAAGAGAGGAAGAAGCCTTTTTGCATACCCCTGCATTACAGCGCCATCTCCTACCACCGAGCTCCGATCGTCGGCGAGCCAGAAGAAACGAACTCCTTCGCCCCGAGCTTCTATTGAGTACTGAAGCTCTCCAACAACCTCGGTCGAACCATCCAAGGGAAGCAGACTCGGCGCGAGCACCGAGCGAAGCATCCTGTAGCTACCTTAAAGTCCCCACACTAAACAAAGAGGGCCTTCCCTCTGCTTCTGTCATAATTTCGATTGATTTAGTTTGTAATAAGCCTTCTTATCAATACAAACAAAATCCCTCCCTTTCCCGGGAAGATCAAAAATTTACACATACACCCACGGAGGGTGCCAACGAATGACCGGACCATCAAAGCCTCATTTCTAGAGATCACACCTCAGTTCGACGAGGTCGTTGTTGGGATGACGGTGGAGTCCCTAGAGATCGAGTTTGACCAGGCCAAGTACGAAGAGTACTTGTCTTCCTCCTCTTTCGGTGGCGAAGCATCCCGCAAACGCCACAGAGTTGCGCTAAGGAGCCGACCTCAGACGGTCAAGGCTCCTGCGCCAGAAGGCTCTAACCAAGCCTCAACAGGGAAAACCACCCCAAACACTCTCAAGGCCAAGTCCCAAATCGAGAATGTGAGGGGAGGGTATACTAGATGGGTCGCCAAACGACCCTCGGTAACACTCGTCACCACGGAGGCATCGGTTCGCTCCGGCACAAACCACGCTGTCACAGCCCGCGCAGATGCTCTCCCTGCTGGAAGAGCTGGCCAACAGCAACAGCAGACATTTGACAGACAAGAAACCCAAACCTCCGCTTCACACAACGGCCTGAATTACTATACAGGCCCGAGAAGCGAGAAAAGAGAAGACAACCCACCCAAAATCGGGAGACCCTCCAAATCAGGAGCGCCAACCGAGAAGGACGGGGCCGCCCGCTCAGGTGGACTTCGCTTTTCAGGTCACATCCCTGACGCGAGTAAACCACCCCAAGCGAGGGGCCCCATCAGGACGGGCGAATCCTCGAAGGCTGGCGAGCCTCGCCATAATCTTTTGGCGGATAAACGCAAAGACAAGAAAGTAGGCGACACTTCGCGAGCCCACTCGCTCAAACGAAGGGTTGAAACTCGCCTATGTGCTGGAGTTCGCCTAGACGCGAAGACTCTCCCATCAAAGCGAGATCGCCTAACTCCAGCACCACATCACTCTGCCCAGCGTGCACCGGGGGATACGTCCAAAGGCCCCTCGTGTACACGCCCAAGCGATCCTTCTGATACTGGGGGTTGTCACCAACCACCCATAGGAGATCTCCGAGAATATCTGACTCGCAAGCGCACTATGCATGAGGCGAATCCTCAGTGCCATTGTGAAAGGCTCATCCACACGGTACTCACCGACTGCCAATGCTTAGGAATGGCGAAACCTTCGGTGTTTGAGAGACTTTCTCAACAAACTTCATGACGGAGGACCTCCCGTCGAACGCGTCGTCACCAAAAGAGACGCGCTACTGACGATCTGGAGCTCCCGTCTGCCACAATCAACATGACGGACAAGGGTAAGGCGGTATTCTCCGAAACCCCAGATTCAGATTCCATTCTGGGACCCAATCCTCGGTTCGCCCGACGTAGTTAAGGCGGCATATACCAGCGAACCCGTAGTCGCAAGGGAGCGAGCATCGGGTTTGATTACTCTACCCTAGTCCCTCCCTCCTACGGCGAGGACGAAGTTCATTCGGCAGCTGCCACGTCCCAAACCTCACATTCGGGAAAAAGAAGGCCGACGGGAGTACACATGACCGAGCTCACCCACGAGCAGACGATGGCTCAAAAGCTGGAGGAACAGCAGGCGACCATCGACTCTCTGCGAGAAATGATAGAGCAACTTTTGAATAAGAAGAAGAAGAAGAAACGGGCCCAACGCCCCTTACCCCGACGAACTGGGGCTAGAGAGTGGGTACCACCCCGCCGTCCTACGACGGAAACGGAAGACAACAGTAATCCGCAATCCGATTACTCTTCCAAGACGTCGCTAGGGACGTCACACACTGGGGACGGCACCCGTGATAAGAGGTTCGATGAATTCCAGGACCAGCTTAATGCGCTGAAGCTTCAGCAAAACATGAACAAGCTGGGGGTGATTCGTCCCTACCCCATTGAGTGGGATACAGTCCCATACCCGGGGAAGTTCAAACCAATCAGCTTGGTGCAATTCGACGGCAAGGGTTCACCCTCTCAGCACATTTACTACTTCATGGCCCAAACTAGGTTCCTTACGGGGAATGACGCCATTCTTACGCGACTATTCATAGGCACCCTCAAAGGGGTAGCCTTTGAATGGTTCCGCAAGCTGGAGCCCGGCTCTATCAAATCATGGGCCGACGTCGAAAGACTCTTTTTAGCCCGCTTCTTCGATGACGATACGGAAGTATCGATGGCCACCCTCCTGGCCGAAAAACAACGAAAGTCGGAATCAGTCAATGATTTCGTAAAGAGATTTCGCAATCGATCAGTTCACTGCCGGGACCAAGTCTCTGAGTCGACACTAATCGAGATGTGTCGTAACAACCTATCCATCCACATCCTATCCAAAATAGGCGTGGTGGAAACCCGGACGTGGAAAGAGCTTGTTCGTCAAGGCGAACAAGTAGAAAACATGATCAAAAGGCTCGAGGCCGAAGAACCGCAGCCTAAGAAGGGAGCCGCGGAGCCGACTGCGCCAAAGAACCCCCTCGAACGAGAGGAAAGGAGATCATGGCGGTCGATTCCGCCCCAGCGCCAAAGGTTGCCCAGAGGCCAAAGCCCAGACAATTTGAACAGCGCCCCCCGCGGCAGTATGACTTCAAAGAAGATCAGGTGGTGGCAACGTTCGATACTATGCTCAAGAGTGGTCGAATCAAACTGCCAGAAGCCACGAAGCCGGAGGAGGCGGACAAAACCGGTGACCCAACTTACTGTGCTTATCACAGATTCCTTGGTCACCACACCACCAAGTGCTACGTCCTCAAGGACAAACTCCAGGCCCTCTACGACGCGGGGGTCCTGAAGAAGGAGAAGGTCCAGAAGCAGGTGACCACAAACATGATCACCTTGAGCTTTGGGACAAACCTCCCAGAGGTCCAAGCTCCGGCGGGGGTAGTTCCTATCCCTAAAGTAGTTTTGAAGATCACCAACGACGATCCTCACAACCAGCGAGAGAAGGGCTTGGTCCCGCAGACCCTGCCATTGGGGCAGATAATGTGGGTTCATCCGGACCTCCACGACGATGAACAGTGGACTGCAAGGCCCTCGAAAGAAGCCAAGAGGAAACACTGCAACGTCATCTATGCCACCCCAGACAAAGATGACATAGCGGTGACCGCCTTAACCGATTCCGAGGAGGACACCAACGTCTTCGCCACAAGAGCGGGAAAGGAGTTCGCGAAGGAATATCCCGCGAGGGCGGAGAACACGGCAAGACCTCCCGCGAGGCCAGCCGCCACAACTCCTCCCAATCCAGATGCACCCAGCTCGAGTCGCCAACCTTTCCGGTTCAACGTGCTCGCACAGCTGAAAAGCATCCCTGCGCGAATCACCATGTATGACCTCCTCTGGCTGTCCAGGTCTACCCGCGAGGCCCTGCAAGAGGCTTTGGCCGACTCAGAGGCGTTCATCACCCATTTCTCGAAGGAGGCTGAAGCGGAACGAGAATGTACGACCTGCTGTCAAGTCTCCGAGAGACGAGTTCCGTGCATCACTTTCACCCCTGAAGACATGCTCATCAAGAGCACGTCTCACAATCGATCGCTGTACTTCACGGGATACGTCGGATCGGCGAGAGTGGATCGGATCCAAGTCGACTCGGGCTCCGCGTTGAGCATCGTACCTCTGAAATTGATCAAGCACTTAGGGATACCGCCAAAGCGCTTGTCC
This sequence comes from Asparagus kiusianus, assembly GCA_022839385.1. Lineage (NCBI taxonomy): Eukaryota > Viridiplantae > Streptophyta > Magnoliopsida > Asparagales > Asparagaceae > Asparagus > Asparagus kiusianus. The sequence goes on along the minus strand of BQKN01064966.1, from coordinate 798,020 downwards.
TCGACCACCACGACTATTTTCGGCTTCAACGCCACGGGGACGCGACCGTTGGGCAAAATCCACCTAAAGTGCTGCATAGGAGAAATGAAGACGGAGGTGACCTGCTATGTCATCGATGCCGAGCCCTCCTACAACATGCTCTTGGGACGCCCGTGGATCTACGGCAACCGAATAGTCCCGTCCATCCTTCACCAGTGCTTGAAGTACGTCGACGATTATGAACGTGTGAAGACTGTAGTGGCCGACAGACAACCCTTCAAAGGCGTCGAGAACTACTTCACAGACTCTCTGCTATATCAGGACCCCATCGAACCGCCAGTCGAGGAGCCGAAAAGCGGCAACGAGGCGGATAGCGAGCCTGAGTACGGCGACAATCTAATCCTAAATGACTTCGAGTCAATTGTAATTGGTTATGAGAGTCATCATGTAACCAACGCCGTTCAGGCGGAGAAGATTATCATCAATGATAAGTCCAACTTTGCTTATGTGTCGTCTTGCTCTACGTCTGATGATGATGAGCCCAACGACCTATGGTCGGAACTCTACCGAGACCCTTCCCTGCATCTGCCGGTATGCTCGTCATGCATCGCCAAAGCGCAACCGATCAAGTCATCACAAGCTGTGTTTGTCGTGCCAGCCCGAGGTAAATATCAGAAAGACATTACTTTCGGCCGGATCGATCAGCCCTTGCGCACGCTCTGGGATGAGTCTGAAGACGAGGATCTCGCGCCCCAGTTTTCGCAATATAGTCGAATTACGAGACGCATGATGAGCGACATCAGAGTCCGATCGAGGCCGAAGTAAAGAAACTCATCGAGTCCGGCTTCATCAGAGAGGAGCAGCACCCCGACTGGGTGGCTAATATTGTTCCAGTGCTGAAGAAAAACGGTAAAATCGGCATCTGCATCGACTTTAGGGACCTCAATGCTGCATGCCCCAAAGACGAATTTCCCCTGCCCATCACGGATGTTATCATTGACAACACGTGCGGATTCGAGAGGATGTCCTTCATGGACGGTTTCTTAGGGTACAATCAAATCAAAATGCACCCCGAGGACGAAAAACATACCTCATTCAGAACTCCCATGGGGGTGTATTGTTACACGGTCATGCCCTTTGGACTCAAGAATGTCGGCGTAACATATCAACGCGCCATGAGCACGATCTTTCGAGAGCACCTGCGAAAGACAGTGGAATGCTATGTGGACGATCTGGTCGTGAAGAGTCGCCACAAAGGCGACCACCTTCAAGACTTGAGGACAATGTTTGAACTCATGAGGACTCATCAACTCAAGATGAATCCCACTAAATCATTTCTAGGGATGTCTAGTGGTAAGTTCCTCGGTTTTGTCGTCACCACGAAGGGGATCCAAATTGACCCTGACAAGGTGCGAGACATTCAAGAGCTTCGACCACCCCGGAACCTCAAAGAATTAAGAGGTATCCAGGGACGATTGGCCTATGTCCGGAGATTCATCTCAAATCTTTCGGGCAAATGTCAGCCGTTCTCCAAACTTATGAAGAAAGGCACCTCCTTCGTATGGGACGAGCCTTGCCAGAAGGTCTTCGAGGATATCAAGGCATACCTATCGAATCCGCCTGTCCTCGCCGCACCAATCTCAGGGAGGCCATTCCTCATCTATATACGCGCCATGGAACACTCTTTGGGTGCCCTCTTGGCACAAAATGATGACTCCGGCCACGAGCAGGGCATATACTACCTAAGTAGGACCTTACAAGGCGCTGAGCAACGGTACCGATGGTCGAAAAAGAATGTTTGGCCTTGGTGTTCGCTATCCAAAAAATGCGACACTACCTGGTTGGCCAGACAATCCATGTCATCTCCCGGATGAACCCTATTCGGGTCTTCATGACGCAACCGGCAGCGTTGAATTGGCGCTTGGCTAGGTGGGCTCTTCTCCTCTCTCAATATGACATCCACTTTATGCCACAAAAATCTGTCAAGGGACAGGCCATCTGCGACCTCATGGCCAGTCATCCACTGGGGTCAAAGACCGACTTGTTTAAAGATTTGCCAGATGAACCGCCCGAGGCCAACGTAACTTCGTCACCAGAGGCGTGGCAGATGTTCTTCGACGGCGCGTCTCGTGCAGCCCAGGATGGCTCCATTGTTGCTGGAGTGGGGGTAGTCATCACTTCCCCACACAACCACGTGCTGCCCCGGGCCTTCTCTTTGACAGAGCCATGCACCAACAACGTGGCCGAGTACAACGCCTTACTCATTAGGCTTGAGTTGGCCAAAGAGCTAGGAATAAAGCATCTCGAAGCTTACGGCGATTCCCAGCTCATCGTCAAGCAGATGACCGGCGAATATGAGGTTAGGAATGAAGACCTGATCCCGCTCCACAAGGCGGCTGTCCGACTGGTGGAACCATTCGAGAGCTTCCGCATTGAGCACGTGCTACGGTCCAAGAACACACACGCGGATGCGCTCGCTTCCCTGGCGGCCAACTTGGCTCAACCATTCGGGACGACCCAATGGGTCACGGTGGCAAGCAGAAAGCTCTTTCGACTGAAAGACGCTCCAGAAGCGAATGCCACCCATCAAGTCTCAGATCAGCCCAGTGCTAAGGATTGGCGCCTCCCGATCATCGATTACATCCTATACGGCATATTGCCCGAAGATGCAAAAGAGTGAGAGTCTGTCCGGAGACGTGCTACAAGATTCTACTACGATTCGACCACCAAGACGTTGTATCGAAGGTCATACGATGGCTTGTTGCTTCGATGTCTCTCAAAAGCAGAAGCGCAAGAGGCTCTACGCGAGGCCCACAACGGCATTGGCGGAGCTCACCAGCCCGGCCCCAAACTTTGGGATCGCCTACGAAGGACAGGTTACTTCTGGCCTGGGATGGTTCAAGACGCCGTTGCCTATGCGAAGCGCTGCCATGAGTGCCAAGTCCACGCCAACTACATGCATCAGCCGCCTGAAGACCTACACCCAACAAAGGCTTCGTGGCCTTTCGAGGCATGGGGGATGGACATAGTCGGACCAATATCCCCTCCATCGGCAAGAGGTCATCGCTTCATTCTCGCGATCACTGACTACTTCTCTAAATAGGCCGAAGCCATCCCCTTGAGAGAAGTCAAGACTAACGACGTGATTAAGTTCATCAAACACCATGTCATTTACCGATACGGCATACCACGACGTATCATTCATGACAATGGTACGCAATTTGTCAGCCATGCATTCACCAGGTTCTACGACAAGTTCTGAATGCAGAACCTCTCTTCTACGGCCTATAACCCATCAGCAAATGGCTTGGCCGAGGCCTTCAACAAAACAATCATCAAAATCTTGACCAAGTTAACATCGACCAGCAAACGCGACTGGAATGAAAAACTTGGCGAAAGCTTGTGGGCGTATCGCACAACGGTTCGCACACCGACTGGCCACACGCCCTATTCATTAGTATACGGCTGTGAGGCCGTATTGCCATTAGAAATTCAGATCCCATCCCTCCGCGTCTCCTTAGCAACAGGGATGACGGCCGAGGAAAATCACCAACTACGACTCGCAGAGCTCGAAGCGTTGGACGACAAGTGACTGGAAGCTCAACAGCACATTGAGTTTTATCAAGCTCGAATGGCCAAGAATTTCGACAAGAAAGTCAAACGCCGAGCCTTCAAAGAAGGGGAGCTCGTGCTCTCCGTTCGCCGACCAATGATCCTCACTTCCAAGAAGAAGGGGAAATTCCAGTCCAAATGGGAAGGACCATTCGTAGTAGAGACAGTCTACTCGAACGGCGCTTATCACCTCGTCAAGCCGAATGGCGATAAGATCATGATGCCCATCAACGGCAAGTATCTGAAGAAGTACTACCCATAGTTCTCCTTCACAAACTCCCATGAGTGCAAGAGTTTAAACTGGCCCTCACACCCTCCAATTGGTATAAGAGGTAAAACTATTCCTACTCCTCAATTTCTTGAGCCTGAGTATCAGATCAGGCGAATCGCTCAAGTCAGGCGAATCGCTCAGATCGAGCGGATCAAGCAAGCCTATCAGTCTAGGCGAAATCCACTTTACCAACTAAATACCCTGTCTTGGCGAATCTCTCAAAACAGGCCAGATTAGCATCTCTGGTGGGCGACATCAAATGCCCATTTGGTCAAACCTTCAGATAGTTAGGACCTCTGCCAAAATCAACTCGCCAATCCTCTTCCAAAGGATGGTGGGTCCTCAAAGTCGTTCCAATCATGACATTCCCTGTCACGTTAACATTAAACCTCTGACAAAATCAACTCG
>BQKN01064966.1:756859-793740 GCA_022839385.1 Asparagus kiusianus | reverse complement strand
CCAATCCTCTTCCAAAGGATGGTGGGTCCTCAAAGTCGTTCTAATCATGACATTCCCTGTCACGTTAACATTAAACCTCTGACAAAATCAACTCGCCAATCCTCTTCCAAAGGATGGTGGGTCCTCAAAGTCGTTCCAATCACGACATTCCCTGTCACGTTAACATTAAACCTCTGATAAAATCAACTCGCCAATCCTCTTCCAAAGGATGGTGGGTCCTCAAAGTCGTTCTAATCACGACATTCCCTGTCACGTTAACATTAAACCTCTGACAAAATCAACTCGTCAATCCTCTTCCAAAGGATGGTGGGTCCTCAAAGTCGTTCCAATCACGACATTCCCTGTCACGTTAACATTAAACCTCTGACAAAATCAACTCGCCAATCCTCTTCCAAATGATGGTGGGTCCTCAAAGTCGTTCCAATCATGACATTCCCTGTCACGTTAACACTAAACCTCTGACACAATCCACTTATCAATCCTCTCTAGAAGGATGGTAAGTCCCCACGGTCGCTCCAATCGCGACGAGACCCCATCAAGTTAATGATCACCTCTGATGATTGGCACCGTTATTCCTACGAATACCACAGCCTAAGTAATGGCCTACCACGCGACGTGCTATCACTTTTGTCAATGGTCACACTCCTACGTCCCTGAGCTATTTGACCTATTCCAGATATCCTAACATTCCCTTAGGATAACTGATGGGTAGAGTCTACCACGTGAGGACTCTTACCGCAATCAATTATCACATTCACAAATGACGATAATTGTCGAAGGGGTTCGGCAGATAACTTGTCTGTCGGTTCCCCAGGCAACAACTCGCCGAGGGGCGAGTCGAAGTTGAATTCTTTAGTTGGCCGCAGGAGTGAACGATTGTTCTCTGCTGCAAGCCAAGTGTTACTCTCTTGATCCCACTGGAGCTACAACGCAAAAATCGGAGTCAACCCGATCCCACGCTGTAAGCAACCGAGAGCAGAACAAGGGTCCAAAATGACTAAGTTCAAAACAGAACGGTCAGAGGCTCACCAAGTTCAACTCAAGTTCCCAGCAGCACAAACAAAAAAAAAGGGGGGGGAGGGAGACTGTGCATGCAAAGCAAAGATAAGCAAAACAAGCAAAAGAGCCACAACGGGCCAAAATTTACATAAGTTTTTAGTTTAGTTGTGATGCCCGTGGCACCAACTAAGTTGACAAAAAAAAAGAGGAGACCTAGGCAGCGCAAACATTACAGGAATTTCAGCAGGCTAAAAGAACCGATCTTAGCTTTGATCGCAGCCCGCTCCGCCGCACGACGGATCCTCACCTTCTCCTTTTGTTCCTGCTCCCGCCTGGCTAGGTCCACCTTGCTGTCCTCTTCTTCCTGGCGAAGGAGTTGGAGCTCCTGGTCCACCGTCGCGGCAGCCTCGCTGAGCCTCCTCGCCTCATGCTCACGCTGAGAGCCAGCGCCCTCGAAGAAGGCTCTGTCCAAGTAAGCGTCCATCCGGTCCAGTACTGTTTGGCGCCGCTCCCGCAGGCGTCTGAGCTCAGCCTCCTTCGCCCGAATCCGCTTCGCCCGCTCTTCACGCTCGAGCATGAGGCGCAGCGAGAGGGGCGGTGGCACGTCGGAAGGGTCCTCATGAGCCAGTTCCTCGAGGCGGTACATCCACCCCTCCACGCGCTCAAGTTCCCGCTCACATCGCCGTGTGAGCGAGGCATCGCCCGCACGGCGGACCGCCTCCAAACCCGCTTCCACGAGGGGGAGCGCATCGTAGTATCGCTCGTCGCCCATGCTGACCGAGAGGGCGATCTCGTGCACCAAGCCCACCAACTGCTGGAGCGTCACGAAAGTGGGGTGAGCCATGGGGTCCGGAACAGAAGGTCCCTGAACCGGGCTCGCAGGGGCAGCAACCGGAGCGCCGACATCGACGACAGTGGCAGAAGAGCCGACACCCTCAGAATCGCTGTGATCGGAAGAGGAAGCCATAAGGAAGAGAAGTTTCTTTCTTTCTTCTTTCGCGGAGATCTTTTTCTAGCAGATTTCTCTCGAAGCAGTCAGGACTCTGCTAAAAAAGGGCGAGTACGGAAATATATTCCAAGAAATCCAACGGCTGAGATTCATTACCCCAAGCCATCAAGCAGTCCGAACGTCCTGCGACGCTTCGAACTCAACACCATTAAAGGCTACTCTCGAGACACCAAACCGACCGATCGGATTGAGCGAGAGGCGAAGCGTTCAGTCGCTTCACCAATAAATGAGCGTTAATGCGCCTGCAGAGTCTCGGTTGGTAGGTACTTGGGTCCGCCGACCGACACGTGGCGTGAGTTTCGCCCGCAGTTGGATCTCCGACTGTTAGACGAACTCGCCACCTTCTAAGTTTCGCCTGTAGTATAAACTCGCCATCATACGAGTTTCGCCTACAGTTCAAATTCGCCATCAATTAAATTTGGTTTTCAACTCAACTCAAATCATACAGGTTTCGCCTGCAGCGTAAACTCGCCAGCAGTCGAGTTTAGCCGTTTACTCGGACTCGCCAGAGTTGAGCAAAATTCACCGCAATCGAGTCTCGCTTGCTAATAAACTCATCAATCAATTGAGTTTCACCAGCAATAAGATCCCATCGGGAGTCGGGTTTCAACCTCCTAACGAACTCACCGTCACCCTAGTTTCGCCGATTGCGTAAAACCAACGAAATAGAGTTCGGCTTCTAGAGTAGACTCGTCGTCACGCAAGAGACTTCGCCTGCGGTACGAGACTGTCGGCAATCACAGAGCAAAACACTGGAAAGCGACGTATCCAAAGAGTATACGCACGATGAGTGGACATAAACCTCATTGATGCTTTAAGACAGTACATTTGAACAAAGTTATGTTTTTTGCAAATTGCGAAAGTCGTAATATTACGTTCAAAGAAGCAAAACATGCACCCAGTGTTTAAGACAATACATTTGAACAAAGTTATGGCTGCATAAATAAGCAAGTCATAAGCAAAATGTATTGATGCAGTCACAAATCCAAGATTCTAGTCGAACACGCTAAAAGTGGAAATCTCTTCTTTGGCCAATGCTACCCATCTTGCGTGGTCCTCTCGAGCCTTGTCCTCAGCCGCTCGCCTGATCCGTTCCTCAGAGTTCGACCTAGCGACAACGTCTTTTTCCCGCAAAACCAGGAGGCGCTGAGTTACCGCTTCAGCTTTCTCACGGGCAATGACGACATCAGTCTGAAGCCCTTCCAACTTCGCCTCCGCATGTCCCAGTTCGGTTCGCAGGCGAGCTATCGTGCGATTAAGGTCGACGATTTCCTCCTCCGACGAGTGTTGGTGACCCACCCAGAAATTGGCGATGGACTCCAAATCAGCAATTTCCGTGGAACGGAGCTCCTGCTCTTGAGCCTCCCTATGCCTGATAAAAGCCAGGCAGGACTCCATATAAACCTCCGGGCCTTCCCACAGCAATGCCTCTAGCCCTATCATGCGCGACTCCAGAAGACGGAGTTCCTGCATACAACGAGAGGAAAGCCGATTTTCGCCCAATCGTCGAAAGTCGACTACGCGATCCAAGAGAGATTGCCTAAAGCTGTCAAAGCTGCCCATTCCAAGATTGACGAGAGAGATCACCTGCCTCACGGTGTTCTCGAACTCCTCGACGCGAGCCTGCTAAGACAAGGAACCGGGGGAAACGGGCTCTTGACCTGGGGCAAGCATCGCAATGGGCGGGATCTCGAGACAAGGTTCCGCCTCCGGCTGCGGAGCAGGACCATGGACAGGAGAAGCCAACGGACCCTCGGGTTCATCATCGGATATCAGAATAGGCTCTGCCTCATGCTCCTCAGGAAGCGGCGTGCCGCCATGGGCTGTGAAGCACAACGAGGACATGAAAGAGGGATTTAGGCAATAGATACCTGTCCACGGCCAAGTGAGAGTAGGATTGAAGGCATACCTTCGGTGGCGGCAGCTCCTGCAGCGCCCGAAGAAGACGCCCCCTTCCTCTTCTTTGAGGTAACCCTCTTCACCTTCAGTGCCATCGGGGGATGCAAGAGCAATTTGGATCTCTTCTGGAAAAGACGATGAGGGAACTTTGGTCTTTCTTGACGAGAGGAAGGGTACTAAAATACCCCGACCCTAGATGGTTATATCCGGATCGTATGGACCCTTCGGGCCCAAACAGTTGAGGAGAAAGCCAAATATCCCGTATCCTATACGAGCGGCTAGGATTTGGCAGTTTCGGAGCATGATCTCTAGCCAACGGCCCAGATCGGGCGTGAAGGACGAAGAGACCCATCACACCGCAATTAATGCAAGGCGGCGCACCCACGTCTCTGTAACTGACAACGCACGTGGGTAAACACACGACCCGCTAAAAGCAGAGCCCACCTGTAACTGAAATTGCTGTTGGAATGGCAACTGCGAATTCGTCCCCAGGTAAAATTCGCCTGCAGGCGAAACGGGTCTGTGACTGAAAATCTGCCGAGGAAAGCTTCCCGCGGCTAAACACCAACTAGTACACGAAAATATCTATGTTTACATATGGAATGCACACAAGCCATAATCACCAAAAACAAAAGGATAATTTTATTCATGAAAAGGAAGTCCTATTACAAACAGGAAATCGGAGGCGAATTACAAAGATTTCAATCGTAGTTCCGCATCATGAATTTCTTCAGCATGGCGGAGCTCGAGCCTCCTTAGGACGTCTCGACGAATATCCTCCTCTGTGTACGAGAGCAAGTTTTGAATGGTCTCTTTGACATCCTTGAGGGCTCGATCCTTCTCCCCAACAGAGTCAGTGGCCAGTTGCCGGCGAGACTCAACACCCTCCAACTCCTTTGCCGCCTGATCACGAGCCTTCTCTTGAATGGTCAGGGAGGCCTGTGCGTCAGCTATAACCTGTTTCAGCCTCTCTACTTCAAAGGAGAGGCAGGAGAACCGGCTATCGACCGTCTCTTGCTCGCGAGCTACTCGTGCATCCTCGGCTTTGGCCGGCTCCAACTCTGCTGACAATTTTAACTCCAACGTCATGTTCTCGTTCAGGCGACGATCATGATCTGCTAGAGCTACTCGAACTTCGCGGGAGGCGAGATCAAAAAGAGTGGAACCTTCCGCGCGAAGAGTGAGCAGCTGCCGAACAGCCCCCTCCACTTCGTACAGACGCTAAAAGTAGGGCCTCGCCGCGGCAGCGCCAAGCCTCTTACGCAAAAAGGACGCGTCGTCCTTAAGAACTTCCTTGAATTCCTCGAAGGGACAATTCTCCTCCAAGACCAGCCGGGTGCAGTGGGCCAACGTGTCTTCAAAGTTGGCCAGAGCTCACGCCACCTGCGTCTTTCGCCAGCGTTACAGGGGAGAGAGAGCGGCGTCTTCGACAGAGGACGAAGCCACAATCGGGGTACTGGTGGTCATGATCGCAGAAGCAGCGACTGACGCCCCCAGACCTGGGACAATCGCTGGTGCCACCAGAGTGGTAGTAGCAGGGTCGTAAGTCGCCACCAACAAGGAAGCAGCCGTCTGCCCAGTGGGAGTTCCCCCTCGAGCTGGAGACTCTCGCACCGAGCGCTCACCCCCGATCAGTGCTCCCCCGAGCGGTGCTCCCTCGAAGGTGGAGGTTCCCCCTGGTTGATCCGCCGAGACCGATACTTCCTCTTCACTCGATAACGCCTCGTGAATTGAAGCATCGTCATCCGTCTCGGATTCGCCTGAGGGACCCTCCCAAGAGGGAGGGTCCTCCTTGCCAGCAACTTCATGGGAGGGGCCAACTGCAGATACAAGAAAAATAAGGATGATGAATGCCCCCTTGGCCCAGAAGGGTCAACAACCCTGAAATTCATGCTTACCTGAACCCCCTAGTTCTCTTTCGACCCCACTCCCCTCCTCTTCGTCAGAAGGAATGGGGATCACCTTCTCGGCTGCACCTGCACGGATTCAACGTGAATAGTCAGAAAATACGAACCCGACTTCGTACACGATAATACCGCACCGAAAGATTACCTCCTGGTGCAGGCGCAGGAGTCGTTGAGACCCCCGCCTGTGACCCCACACCGGATGAAGGAAGCGTGTCCTTCGAAATCGCTGGAGCTGCCTGCGGTGCGGCAGAAGGGGTAGGATGAGCACCTCCCACCCCGTAGACAGTGTCGTCCCGACCAGCCGCCGCTTTAGTGGTCACCACAGCCTCCTCGCCACGGGCCCTCTTGGCCACTTCTGTTCTAGAACTCTCCCCCGCTTCTCGCTGCCGTTTCGAGAGCAGTGAACTGCTTGGAGATAACAGAGGCACCCCCATGCGCCCAGTAATCATACTTCGGGCTTGTTCTAGATGTTTACTCGCCCGGGTTAACTCAACAGGTTCCCTCTGCTCACCTTGGGAATCTAGAGGGAGACTAGAAAGAGGAGCTCGTGCCTCGGGTGCTTCGTATTCGTCTGTGCCCGCGTCCTCACCCTCAGAGTCTCCTGCAGGACCCTCCATGAGCTGCTCCCTAGCAGTTGGATGGCCCCTCTGTCTCGAAGGACGAGCAACTCCTCTTGGGCGACGCCCGTGCTCCGCCAGACACGAGCTCTGAAAGCAGAAGTCAATAGGATTGGCGCTGGCACCCCGATACCACCGACAATATGAGAGCGTGTGGTGCAAGTCATGATCCTTCGAGGGTAGCTCAAAGCGGGCATCGGTACCGCCAGTGTGAGTCCAAAACCATCCACGAGCTCCGTCCACTAGCCCTCCTTCAAAGCGCAGATGGGGATTGGCGTTGCCCACATACAATTGATCATACCTAAACTGGCGGGCGAACCTACAGGGGATGTATGGTTCGAGATAGCATGTAGAGCCCGTTCTTAGAACGTGATACCCCGACCGGATGTTTACCAACCAGCGAAAGGCGCCGCGAGGGAGGACTGTGTAGTGATCCGCCGTCGGCGCATCCCTCAGGGATTCTCCATATCCGCCCCCGCTGAAATAAGGGAAGGAGCGGCGAAAATTGTAATACCCAAAGTAGGAGAGCGTCTTTCGCGCATCAGGGATGTCCTTGCATTTCCAGGAGCACCTCTCCAAACGCTGGACGAAGGGGACGAACTTGTCGTCTTGGAGCGCCGCTGGGGCGCTCATCAAACATTCACAGTGGTAGACGAACCACGCCATCAGATAGGTGTACGGCAACCCCACCCTGGGATTAGGGGTCCTGATAACCTCTCCTTCCCCCTCGTCAAGGACCGACACACGGTAGAATTGGGCCGTCAGAGTACGAAGCCCCCGATGGATGCACGCTATTGTCGCCGACACCAGGGAGTAAGACTTCCCGTGAGCTAAACAAACCGCCGGATACACGACCTCCACAGGAAGAGCTTCGAAGGAGTGGGTGGGGATTACACACCTCTTCAACCATAACATGAGGTACCCCGCGAGCAGCGCCTTCCCAGATATGGGGGCTTCGCCTGATGGTGGAATGAGTGAAGGACCGTACCAGATTTGAATCCCCTCTCGTCACGTTCGAGAGTTATGGTGCTCCCCTCTTCGGCTGTTCTCACATCCACTTCAGATTGGTCGCATTCGCCTAGCGGAAGAGCAGGCTTCCCCTTGACATCGTTCCCCGAAAACAGATAATCAGCCTAATTCTTGTGGCTGATCCCCGGGGTCCTCTTCTTCTTCCCCTTATGATCCGCTAAGGTGCTGAGACAGATGTGGTAGTGGCAGAGTAACTCCCACATAGTCTCAACCGCCAAAGGCGAATGGATTGACAGCTGGTCAATCTCAGCTTGATCGGGGACGTACTCCTCGTAAGGAAAGTCCCCCAAGGGCAGCCCCGACACGTCGTACATCTCGTGAGGGGTGATACCAAGCTCACCGTTGGGGGTGAAAAATGTGTCGCTTTCCGTACAATACAGTTCCAGGATGCTGTGGAACTGAGAAGCGTTGATCCGCAGACCATGTCGAGTGGCTTCGATGGCCACATACAACTCTGTGTTCTTGAGGTCGGCATTTTCGGCCAGAACATAGTCTGTGATCTTGGACCACCAAGTGTCGCTGCCGGGTGCAGAATAGACCCACCCCGGGGCTCTGAAATCCTTCGGAGGAAAGCTCCCTCCGACTCGGAAGAAGCGGTGACGGAAGGTCTCCGCCACCGCTGTCGATTCCCCCACGGGCGGTTCAGCGGACAGTAAGCCAGGGCGCAGACCCGTCACACGCTTGCATGAGCCATCCACTCCATATCCAGCTGTAGAGCCCGTGAAACCGCCACAAGTGACCCCATCTTGAGTTGGGGTCAACTCCCAGGCCATCGCCCGAGGAACCGCAAGCGACCGTAGCTCGACAATCGAGAACCCCCTCGACATGCTGGGGAGGTAGTAATGAGTCCCTTCTACCGTGTGGAACCACATGCTCTCTTTGAGTAACAGGACAGAAGGGTCGGTCATAGCATCGCCGAACAAAAACTGAGGTCTCGGCAGCTTCGCCCTGGCATCATCTGTTAGCGCCGCGTCGGTTGTCAACTCGCGCAGCGTCAAGTGGTGGCCGTCCGTGACCCTCTTTATCAAGCCATTTGGCTTATCGGCGGTGAACACGGGTAATGGAGCCAAGGAGGGAAATCGAGGAGGTGCCGTGTAGTTCGTACCACCGGCGTGGCCAATGGCCACACCCTTCGGGAAAGCCTCATCGGAAAAAGTCGCTGCAAGAAAGAAAAAGTCAATCAAGACGAAATCCGCCATACGAGCAAAGTCGCCCATCAAGCAGAGGCGAGCGAAATCGCCTGTTGAAAGGGGGAACTCACTTCGAACGAGGTCTATCCGTACGGACGATACTCCCATCTTACAGGAAAGAGCCGAACTCGCCTATCGAAAAGGGAGTTCGCCTCCCTCCCGCTAGAGGTTGAATTCGCCCGCAGAGACATAAATCGCCCTCTAAAGGCAAATAGGGCTAATTTTGCCCCAAATCGAGGAAGCTACCAAAGGGTGGCGGCATTCCAGGGTAATGAGCAATACTCATCTCCCCAAACCCGACGCCTAAGACCTACACGAGGTCTTCCAACAAACCCATCGACGTACCTGAGCGCGGCTCCGCAGCATTGGCGGGCATGCCGGCGGAGAGACGGTCGGAGTAACGTCCTGGGCCTGCGCCTCTCACTTTGCACCTCTTAGATCTTGGAGCCATGGAAAGATGGAGCGGGAATTCTTGTCTTGGAAGTTCTTTTCAAGATTCAAGAGCATGGTGAATCCCAAAGGAGGAAAACAGCGAGTTTAAAAGGGCGGAGTTGTCCACGTGGCCACGATTGCCCTCGAGAGGTGAAAACCCTAACGGACAAGAAACGTGGCCACGATCAAATTCGACGGCCCAGATCACCCTCGGTGCATTAGGAACCGAGATTGGCGGTTACATCCGACGGTTGGATTCGAAAACCACGGCCACGATCAGAACGAGGCGCACTGAGTGGACGTCAAACTGTCAAATCATGATAATGCCATGCCGCATTAGCTGGGAAGGCACGAAGCCCCGCAGGGGGACACGTGGTCCGCACGCATTAGGCCTACTTTTGCCCGAGAGAAAGGTCTCAACGGCGAAAACTTGAATGAAATCCGCAAGTCAGTCAGAATTTCGCCATCAAAAGCCCAACTTCGCCTGCACGACTCACCCACCTTTGGGAAGCAGGCGATTCACCCAAAATCTAGAAGCCAGCAAAGTGATTTTATTTAGACCCGTGTCCTAGACGGCTAGGGGTCAGAGTGGAAACCTTAGCACTAAGCCTAAGAGAAACTACTCGATAACTCATCATACTGAGGGGAATAGTATGGCTAGCCCGATTCAAACGGTAATCGGTAAAGGCAAATCAAACCCGTTGATAGCTAAGGGTTTGCTAAAAATCCTAATACACCTGGTCCAAAACTTCTTTATTCAAAGTATTCCAGACCACACGTAAGTCGGTTTTGGTCTGAAAACTTTGAAGGGGGTCTTGTAGACGATAAAAATTACCGTGGCGGATTAGTGAACGAATTCGCCCGCAGAACAGGACCATCCTCTCTTAGGTGAAGAACCTATGGTAGCCACTAAGTGGATTCGCTGACACACGAGCCCCCACGGTGGTCGCACACGCAAAATCACATGGATCCGCCAGCGAGGCGAATCCGCCTTCACCAACTGAAGCCGCTTGTAAGGAGGGTACTCAAATCCGCCCTTATGCACCGAAGGCCGGGTTTTTAGGGACAAGACTCCCCTGCTTCCCACGATGCAAGGGAAGGGAGCACAGTGTCTCAGGTCCGTCAGACGGTCGCCCGCGATTCAAGCGAATGAGACAGACGCCGGACCGGCCTGCATACTCATAAATGCGGGTCACCTCACCCATCAAAAGGAAGAGCCGAAGCCGTCGGCGCGCCGCAAGCTATCTGGAGCTAGCTCTGACGCGAGACGTCCATTCTCCCACCCCTATTCAGACATAGGGAGAGGAGAGGAGGCACAACGCCCCAGGACCGCCGGAGGGTCGCTAGGTACCTCGCCGCACAAGTGAGCGGACGGTTGCCAGAGCCATCTGTGTCCACATAAATGCAGCTTACCTCACTCCAAGCGAAAGGTCAGAGCCACCGGCACTCAAGGAACTGGCCAGACCCACTTGAGTGTCTGGCAGCCACTGTCACGAGTACGAGGAGGGGCTTTCCCACTCCTACACGACGTGACACAACATGTCGTCCCACAAACAACCGCTTGTTGTACAAAGGGACAGTAGGATGTCTTTGAACAGTGTATGGTCACATCCCATAATTCAAGGAGCAGTCAAATTGTCTCTTTCCCATTTAAGAGCTTCTTTCAGCAACCTTGGAGGAGATCGAAATCGGCCAATAGATCAAGAGCTCGATCGATCAACCAAGAGAGAAAGAAGCCTTTTTGCATACCCCTGCATTACAGCGCCATCTCCTAGCACCGAGCTCCGATCGCCGGCGAGCCAGAAGAAACGAACTCCTTCGCCCTGAGCTTCTACTAAGTACTGAAGCTCTCCAACAACCTCGGTCGAACCGTCCAAGGGAAGCAGACTCGGCGCGAGCACCTAGCGAAGCATCCTGTAGCTACCTTAAAGTCCCCACACTAAACAAAGAGGGCCTTCCCTCTGCTTCTGTCGTAATTTCTATTGATTTAGTTTGTAATAAGCCTTCTTATCAATACAAACAAAATCCCTCCCTTTCTCGGGAAGATCAGAAATTTACACATACACCCACGGAGGGTGCCAACGAATGACCGGACCATCAAAGCCTCATTTCCAGAGATCACACCCAAGTGAGACTTGAAATAAATCAAATGCTGAGTAGGTGAGCCCTTTTCGTTAAACGGTGTGAAGCAAATCAGATTGAATTTTGCCGGGTACGGTATTGAATCCCATTTTCTTGGATAGGGAGACGGAATACCCGTCTTCTTTACTTCTTGAGCGGACATCAAAGCATTGACTTTGTCTTCAAGGTCTTGCATCTTCTTGTCTTCATCTTCATCTCTTTTTGAGTGATGTTGAGTAGAAATAATTAGGCCACCCCAAGTGTTATTAAGAGGTGCAATTGAACCACCCCTAATATCGTTATTGGGAGGATCCGTTGAACCACCCTCAGTGTTATTATCATTAGGAGGTGTATCAGCCATAATAACTTTATCCACTTCTGGATCGCTGTCATCTATAACATTACGAGTGTGGTGGCTGGATTCAGCTCGCTGACTGGACTCAGGGGGTCGAAGCTGTTGAGCTTGCAATTCTTTTATTTGTTGGAT
The DNA here is from genome assembly GCA_022839385.1 of Asparagus kiusianus. Classification (NCBI taxonomy): domain Eukaryota; kingdom Viridiplantae; phylum Streptophyta; class Magnoliopsida; order Asparagales; family Asparagaceae; genus Asparagus; species Asparagus kiusianus. The sequence continues at coordinate 782,050 of BQKN01064966.1, read as the reverse complement.
AGCCAATTCTATTTCCGTCTTCATCTCAGCTCTAATTTCTTCACGTTGTTTGGCTAGAGCTTCTTGAAGCATTTGAGCAAACTGATCAGGAGTGATTGTAAATACTTCTCTGGTTTGCCCCGTGCTAGATATTATATCATTCGAAGTGATCGCAGAACAAGTGTTCGAGAGTTCATCCTCCGAGGACATTCCTTCATGCATTCTCTTGTAGTCTCTACGTCTGATAGCTCCTAACTGGAGACGAGACATCCGTTGGGCAATTCTTGAATTGACTTTTCCTCCCGGGGAACAGTCGGGGTTTGATTCATTTGAATGCCACTTAGATTTTCCTTTATCAGCCATGTTGATGGTGACTTCAGGGAATTCATCCTCTTGAATAGCAAGCTTCTTGCTGAAACGTCTCGGTTTGGGCTTTGACATTTCGGTAGAAAGTCTCTGGAACACAGAAACTTTTGGAGGAATAGCTTTAAAGCAGCTGCATTCAGACAACACTGCTTTGATAAGTTTTTCACATACACAATGAGGACTTGTTTCTCGAACAGTCCTTTTTTGTGATTTGTTTCCACCTTTAGTTTGATAGTACAGCTCGTCAGCATGGTGACCAGAGCAACATATCTTCTGTTTTTGTGTTTGAATCTTGTTAACATACCCAGGACGACTTGTCAACTCCTCTGAGTGATCCAAGGTTATAATTTTAGATCCACCCCCTTGCGGGCATGGAATCTTTACAGGCCTTAAACGAGAGGAAATAAGAGTTTTTCCTTCTTGGGATTGCTTCGTCCTGATAAGAGGATATTTACGACCCCCAATATAAGAATTTACTCGGGGTTTGTTCACTGGATTCAAGTGTTCTTTGACTGGGGCTTTGTCTCGATCATCAGGTAAAGGACCAAGACGATCCGCTATTGTAACCTTGAATTTTGACAGGTCAGGACTAACCCACGGCTTCGCTGGTGATTGTATGGTGTAAATTTCTAATTTTCTCAGAAACAGGAAGATTTTGTTTGTATTTATAAGAATGGCTTATTACAAACTAATCAATCGGAATTACAATAGAAGCAGAGGGAATGCCCTCTTTGTTTAGTGTGGGGACTTTTCGGTAGTTGTAGGATGCTTCACTCGGTGCTCGTGCCGAGTTTGCTTCCCTTGGATGGTTTGATCGAGGTTACTGGAGAGCTTCAGTACTCAGTAGAAGCTCGGGTCGATAGAGTTCGAATCTTCTAGTTCACCGGCGATCGGGGCTCGGGAGGTGGTGCCGCAGTGCAGGAATATGCAGAGAGCTTATCACCGATCCTCTTCTCAAGGTTCTTCCGACTTCTTTTTTTACCGACCTCTGATCTCCTTCCTTTTTTTGATCAATTGATCTCCTTTAAGGTTGCTGAAAAAAGCTCTTAAATGGGAGAGAGACAGCTTGGCTGCTCCTTGAATTATGGGATGTGACCATACATTATTCAGAGATATCCTGCTGTCCCTCTGTGGCACAAGCAGTCATTCGAGGAGCTGCGCGCTACATCACGTCGCGCAGGAGCGGGAAAGCCCCTCCTCGTATCAGTGACGGCGGCTGCCAGGTACTTGAGTAGATTTGGCTAACTCATTGAGCCTCGACGGCTCTGGCCCTTCGAGCTGCATTTATGAGGGCGCAGGCTGCTCTGGCGCCTGTCCGCTCACTTGCGCTGCGAGCCACCGAGTGACCACCTGACGGTCCTGGGGTGCTGTGCCCCCTCTCCTCTCCCTATGTCTGAATAGGGGCGGGAGAATGGACGCCTCGCACCTGAATCGGCTTGGACAGCTTGCCGCATGCCGGCAGCTCCAGCTCCTGACCTTGATGGTTGAGGTGAGTCGCATTTATGAGCATGCAGGTTGATCTGACGCCTGTCTGCTCGCTCGGATTGTGGGCGGCCATCTGACGAGCTTAGAGCACTGTGCCTTTCCCTTCGCATCGCGGGAAGTGGGGGAGGCTTGTCCCTGAGAACCCGGCTTTCAACTCACGTAGGTGGATTTGGACCCCTGCAAGTGGATTTGGCTCATGAGGGCGGATTTGGACCCCTGCAAGCGGATTTGGCTCATGAGGGCGGATTCACCCTACTGGCGAGCCCATGTGATTTGGCGCGTGAAGGCCAATGTGGGACTCATGCGTCAGCGAGCCAGTTTCGTGGCTACAATCCATTCTTCATCTAAGTGGATGGTCCTGACTTGTGGGCGAATTTGCTCGTTAGTCCGTCGCGGTAATTTTTACCGTCTACAAGACCCCATTCAAAGTTTTCAGACACGTGTGGTCTGGAATACTTTGAACAAAGAAGTTCTGGGCGGACCAAGTGCATTTAGGATTTTCAGCAAACCCTCAGCTATCAACGGGTTTGATTTGCCTTTACCGATTACCGTTTGAATCGGGCTAGCCATACAATTCCCCTCAGTATGATGAGTTGTCAAGTGATTTTTCTTAGGCTTAATGCTAAGATTTCCACTCTGACCCTTAGCCGTCTGGGGCGTGGGTTTAACCAAAGTCACCAAGATTTCGGGCGAGTCGCCTGTTTTCAAAGGTGGATAAACCATTCAGGCGAAGTTAGGACTCGAGGGTGAAATTTCGCTCTACTTGTGGATTTTATTATGGTTCTCGCTGACGAGACCTTTCCTCTGGGGGCTAAAGTAAGCCCAGTGTGAGCAAACCACGTGTCCACTAATGGGGCTTCGTGCTTTTCCAGCTAAGATGGTGTGGTTCCGTCCTGTCGCTTTCATTGTGATTCGACAGTATGACGTCGGCTTCGCGGGCCACGTTTGAATCGTGGCCGTAGTTTTCAAAATCAACTGTCGGATGCAACCGTTGATTTCGATTCGGGTTCTGGGGGCGATCTGAGCCGTTGATTTCGATCGTGGCCACGTCTCTCATTCGTTAGGGCTTCGCCTTTCGAGGGCGATCGTGGCCATGTGGACGGCTCTACCTTTTAAATAAGCCGCTTTCTTCTTTTGGGAGTTACTGTGCTCTGGAACTTTGAAAAATTTCTAAAGAGAGAGTTCCCGCTCTATCCTTTAATGGCGCCAAAATCCAAGAAGTGTGTTGCGAGGGGAAAAGGTCCCGGACCTTATTCCGACCGTCTCTCCGCCGGCGCGCCCGCCAGTGCATCGGAACCGCGCTTGGGTAAGTCAGTGGGTTTGTTAGACGACCCCGTGTATGCCGCATGCGTCGAATTAGGAGGATGATGGTTGCTTATCCTCCCATAATCCCGTCATCCTTTGGCAGCTTCCCCGATTTGGGGCAAAGTTAGCCCTTTTTAGGTTAATTTTACATTTGTCCTTAGAGGATGACTTCTGTCTCCGCAGGCGAACCCAACCTTTCTTGGATGAGGGGAAAATTTTATACCTACTTGTAGATAGGAAACTTCCGACTTTACAGGCGAAATCGGCCCTTGTTGGGTGAAGGCGAACTTATATTATTATTTTTTTTGTCTGGCGAGTTCGACTTCTATCTGATAAGGGCGAATGTAGCCCGCGTGACCATGTCTCGCTTTTATTAGGCGGATTTGCCCCCATGGCAGATTTCTCCTTGATTCTTTGGTTCTTTCTTGCAGCGACTTTTTCTGATGAGGCTCTTCCGAAGGGCGTGGCCATTGGCCTTGCCGGGGGTACGGGCTCTACGGCACCCCCTCGATTCCCTTCTTTTGCTCCGGTACCCTCGTTCACCGCTGATAAGCCACATGGCCTGATAAAGAGGGTTACGGACGGTCATCACTTACATTACGCGAGTTGACGACCGATGCGATGCTGACAGATGACGCTAGGACGGAGCTGCCAAAGCCTCAGTTTCTGTTCGGCGATGCTATGACTGATCCTTCTGTTCTGCTGCTCAAGGAGAGCAGGTGGTTCCGCATAGTGGAGGGGACTCCCTATTACCTTCCCAGCATGCCGAGAGGATTCTCGATCGTTGAGCTACGGTCCCTCGCAGTCCCCTGAATGATGAACTGGGATTTGACCCCTACTCAGGACGGGGTCACCTGTGGCGTCTTTACAGGCTCCATGGCTGGGTATGGAGTGGAGAGCTCTTGTAAGCGCGTGACGGGTCTGCGCCATGGCCTACCGTCCAATGAGCCGCCTGCAGGGGAGACAACGGCGGTAGCGGAGACTTTCCGCCATCGCTTCTTTCGCGCTGGTGGGAGATTTCCCCCAAAGGACTTCAGAGCCCCGGGGTAGGTATATTCTACGTCGGGCAGCGACACTTGGTGGTCCAAGATCACCGACCATGTCCTGGCCGAGAATTCTGACCTCGAGAATTCGGAGCTATATGTGGCCATCTAAGCCACTCGACATAGTCTGAGGATTAATACTTCCTAGTTCCACAACATCCTGGAACTGTACTGTATGAAAAGCGGCACATTTTTTACCCCCAACGGTGAACTTGGCATAACCCATCACGAGATGTATGATGTGTCGGGGCTGCCTCTGGGAGACTTTCCCTATGAGGAGTACGTCCCAGGCCAAGATGAGATCGACCAGCTTTCAGACCATTCCCCCTTGGTGGTTGAAACTCTGTGGGAGTTGCTCTGACATTACCACATCTGCCTCGATACCTTAGGGGCATCGGATCATAAGGGGAAGAAGAAGAGGACTCCGGGGATCAGCCACAAGAATTAGGCTGATTATCTGTTCCCAGGGAACGACGTCAAGGGGAAGCCTGCTCTCCCGCTAGGCGAGTGTGACCAGTCTGAAGTAGAGGCGAGGACAGCCGAAGAGGGAAGCACCATGACTCTTGAGTGTGATGAGGGTGGATTTAAGTCCGGCACGGTTTTTCACTCATTCCACCATCAGGCCAAGTCCCCCATATCCGGGAAGGCTCTGTTCGCAGGGTACCTCATGTTATGGCTGAAGAGGTGCGTAATCCCCACTCACTCTTTTGAGGCGCTTCTTGTGGAGGTCGTATATCCCGCAGTTTGCTTGGCTCACGGGAAGTCCTATTCCTTGGTGTCGACGATGATAGCGTGCATCCACCGGGGACTCCGCACTCTGACGGCCCAATTCTGCCGCGTATCGATTCTCGATGAGGGGGAAGGAGAGGTCGTCAGGACCCCCAATCCCAGGGTGGGGTTTCCATACACCTATCTGATGGCATGGTTCGTATACCATTGTGAACGTTTGATGAGTGCCCCGGCAACTCTTCAAGGAGACCAATTCGTCCCGTTTGTTCAACGCTTAGAGAGGTGCTCTTGGAAGTGTAAGGACATCCTTGATGCACGGAAGACGTTTTCTCATTTCGGGCATTATAACTTTCGCCGTTTCTTCCCTTACTTTAGTGGGGGAGGATATGGGGAATCCCTCAGGGATATGCCGACGGCGGATCATCACACAGTTCTCTCTTGCGGCGCTTTTCGCTGGTTGGTGAACATCCGGCCGGGGTACCACGTCCTACGAACGGGTTCTACGTGCTATCTCGAGCCGTATATCCCTTGTAGGTTTGCTCGCCAGTTTGGGTACGACCAATTATATGTGGGCAATGTTAACCCTCACCTGCTATTCGAAGGAGGGCTAGTGGATGGAGCTCGGGGATGGTTCTGGACCCAAGCCGATGGTACCCATGCTCGTTTTGGACTGCCTGCGAGGGATCGCGATTTTCACCATACGCTCTTGTACTGCCGGTGGTATCGAGGTGCCAGCACTAATCCTGATGGGTTCTGGTTCCAGAGCTCGTGTCTGGCGGAGCAAGGGTGTCGTCCAAGAGGAGCCACCCGCTCTTCGAGGCGGAGGGGCCACCAAACTGCTAAGGAATGGTTCTCGGAGGATCCCGTCGAGGACACCGAGGGTTTCGACATAGGTGTGGATGAATACGAGGCACCCGAGGCGCGAGCTCCTTCTCCTAATCTTCCGTCGGACCCCTCTGGCGAACGGAGGGAGCCTGTTGAGTTAACCCGGGCGGGCGAACGTCTGGAGCAAGCCCGGAGCACGATTGCTGGGCGGATGCGGATGCCCCTCTTATCTCCGAGTAGTTCGTTGCTCTCCAAACGGTAGCGGGAGGCTACGACCGAAGGTTCTGAAGCGGCCAAGAAGGCCCGTTGTGAGGGGACGATTGAGATTACTCCCCCTATTATGTCGGAGGCTGTTCCGGTGGCCCCAAAAGACGCTCCTCCGCAACCTGCTGTTAGGCCACCGACGACAACTCCTATGTCGGCACCAGGAGGTAACCTTTTAGTGTGGCATCCTAGTGTACTGAGCCGAGCTCATATCCTCTGACTGTTTATATTGAACCTACGCAGGTGCAGTCGAGAGAGTGATCTCCATTCCCTCTGACGAAGAGGAGGGGAGTGGAGACAAAGTGGAACTCGGGGGTTCAGGTAAGCGTAGGTTCTAGTGTTGTTGATCTTCCTGTGCCAGGGTTTTTTTTGTCAATGTTCCTCTCACATTTGCAGCCGGCCCCTCCCATGCAGTTGCTGGCAAGGAAGATCCCCCCTCCTGGGCGGGTCATTCAAGTGAATCAGAGACGGATGATGACGCCTCAATCCACGAGGCGCTATCGAGCGAGGAGGAAGTGTCGGCTCCTGCAGGCCAACAAGGAGAAACCTCCACTTTCAAGGGAGTACCGGTCGGGGGTGAGCATTCAGTGCGAGAGTCTCCAGCTCAAGGGGGGACCCCCACTAGGCTGGTGGCTACTTCCTTGTCTGTGGTGACCTGCGATTCTGCCGCTGCTACCCTGATGGCGTCAGCGGTCATACCGGCCTTGGTGGCGCTAATCGCTATTTCTGCGGTTATGACCACCAGTACCTCAATCGTAACTTCATCCTCGGCAGAGGAGGCCGCCCTCTCTTCCTTGGAACGTTCGCGAAAGAGGCAGGTGGCGCGAGCCCTGTTAACTTCCAAGACACCTTGGCTGACTGCATCAAGCTGGCCTTGGAGGAGAGTTGTCCTTTCGAGGAGTTCAAGGAGGATCTCGAACGTGATGTGTTCTTCTTAATCAAGAGGCTTGGCGCCACTACAGCGAAACCATACTTTCAGCGTCTGAAAGAAGTGGAGGAGGCTGTTCAGTAGTTGCTCGCTCTTCACGTGAAGAGTTCCACAGTTATTGATCTCGCCTCCAACGAAGTTCGAGCAGCCGTGGAAGACCGCGATCGTCGTCTGAATGAGACTATGTCACTGGAGACAAGGTTGTCCGCGGAGCTGGAGCAAGCTAAGGCCGAGGATGCACGAGTGACCCATGAGCAACAGATGGCAGATAACCGCCTCTCTCGCCTATCCTCCGAGATAGAGAGGCTAAAGCAAGTTATAGCTAATGCGCAGGCTTCCTTGGCCATTCAAGAGAAGGCTCGTGAGCAAGTAGCAAAGGAACTGGAGGATATTTAGTCTCGTCGGCAATTGGTCGCTGAGTCCGTCGAGGAGAAGGATCGAGCCCTCAAGGAGGTCAAGGATACCGTCCAAGACTTGGTATCACGCACCGAGGAAGATCTTCGTCGAGAGATCCTGCGGAAATTCGAGCTTCACTATGTCGGGGAGATCCGTGAGGCGGAACGGCGATTGAGAGCTCTGTAGTTTGCCTTTGATTCCCTGTTGTAATAGGATTTCCTTATTATGAATGAAATTATCCTTTTGTTTTGACTATTACTTGTATGCGTACTACATATTTTTAACGTGCGCTAGTTGGCGTCTGGCCGCAAGAAACTCTTATCGGCGGATTTCAGCTACAGACTCATCTCGCCTATAGGCGGATTCTATCTGAGGGCGAATCCGAGGGGCTATACCAATAACGACTTTGGCTACGGGCGAGCTTCGCTTTTAGCGGGTCGTGTGTTAACCCACACGTGTGTCGGTTACGGAGACGTGGGCACGTCGCTTCGCATTAAATACGGTGCGATGGGCCTCTTCGTCCTCCACGCCCGATTCGGGCCGTTGGTTGGAGATCGTGCCCAAGAACTGTCGAATCTTGGCCGTTCATATAGGATCCGGGTTGTTCGGGCTTCCCCTCAACTGTTTGGGCCTTGAAGGGTCTAATCGAGCCGCAGATAATTGCTTAGGGTCAGGGTATTTTAGTACCCCTCCCCTTTGTCGAGAAGAACCGCAATTTTCTTGTCGTCTTCTTCAAGGGGAAGTCCAAGTTTTCCTTGTGTCCTCCAGATGGCGCCGAAGGTGAAGAGGGTTACTTTGAAGAAGAGGAAGGAAGCATCTTCTTCAAGTGCCGCCGAAGCCGCCGCCGCTGAACGTATATTTTTACTTCAACCCCCCTTCAGGTATGGGTAGGTGTTTCTCGTTTGACCCCTTTTTGTGTCATTGCTACGTTTCACAGCCCATAAAGATGCGCCGCCTCACAAAAAACATGAGGCTGAGCCTATCTTGATTTCCGACGATGAATCCGAGAGCCCCACGACTTCTCCTGCCTCAGGCTCCGTTCCCCAGCCGGGAACTGAACCTTGCCTTGAGGTTCCACCCATCGCGGTGCTCACCCCGGGTCAAGAACCTGCTTCCCCTGATTCATTGTCTCTGTAGGCTCGCCTTGAGGAGTTTGAGAATGCTGTGAAGCAGGTGATCTCCCTTGTCAGCCTTGGTATGGGAAGCTACGACCACTTCAAACAGTCTCTCTTGGATCGTATGGTCGACCTCAGGCGGTTAGGTGAGAACCGGATTGCTACGCGCTGCATGCAGAAGCTCCTCTTCCTGGAGTCTCGCTTGGGGAACCTAGAGATTCTGTTACGAGAGGGTCCGGAGGCTGACATGGAATCTTGCCTGGTTCGTGTCAGGCGCCAGGAGGCCTGGGAACAGGAGGTCCGCTCCAAGGAAATAGCGGACTTGGAGTCCGTTGTCAACTTCTGGGTAAGTCAACAACACATGTTAGAGGAGCAAGTTATCGACCTCAATCGCACTATATCTCGCCTGAGAGCTGAATTGGGGCAGGCGGAGGTGAACTTGAAGGGGCTCCAATCCAATGTCGTAAAGGTCAGTAAGACCGCTGAGGCGGAAACTCGAAGTCTCCAAGCCTTGCGCCAGGAAGATGCCGCCGCCAGGTCGAGCTCTAAAGATCGGATTCGGAAGGCGGCTGAGGACAAAGCTCGGGAGGACCACGCGAGAAGGGTGGCAATGGTCAAAGAAGAGCTCTCCTCTTTTAATTTGTTCGACTGAGATTTCAAACCTGTGCTTGTGTTAAGACATTTTGCCTGTTTGTTTTGCTTTTGAAACTATGCCATGGCTTGTTTGTTTATGAAGTCATAACTTTGTTCAAATGTATTGTCCTAAAGAAAAACTGGTGTATGTTTTGCTTCTTGAACGTAATATTATGACTTTCTTAGTTGTAAAATCATAACTTTGTTCAAATGTACTGTCTAGAAGCATCTAATGAAGTTCGTGTTTCCTTGTCACACTTCCTTTTAGAATGTCACCATTCAATGCTTTTCTGGTATGGTCAACAGCGATTTCAGGCGGCACCCCTTGGGCGGTGACGAGTTTGTTTCGAAGGCTTAGCCTGAGTACAGGCAGGTTCACGCTGCGTGGAAGGCCATACGAAACCACCGACGAGCTCTTTCGACCCCACTCGAGTGTAGGTGAGCTTATGCTACGGGCCAAGACTCGAATGATCATGCCGTAAGTTACCCTCCAAATGCTGGCGAGTTCCTACTGTCAGTGGGACTCACTTGCGGCGAATTTGCTGGAAGGTTGAATTCGACTGCTGGCGAATTCCAACTGCAAGTGAAACTCGTGCGATGTCGATTTCGCGTTGCAAACCAGAGCTGGCCACTGGCGACTTTAGGTTGCTAGCGAAACTCATGGGGAGGCGAGTTCGTGTTGGGAACCAAAGCTGGCCGCTGGTGATTTTAGGTATCAAGCAAAATTTGTGAGAAGGGAATTTGTCTTGACAGTTGAACTCGATCGATGGCGAGTTCGTACTGCAATTAAACTCAAGCGACGGCGAATCCGTCCCTCAGTCGAAGATATGGAATGCGGGCGAGATTCGTGCCACGCGTTTGCTTATGGGCCCTTATGCTTGCCAGCTAAGGTCTCCTTTTAATGCTCATTGATGGTGAAGCGACGGGACGCCTCGCCTCTTGGGCTCAATCCGATCGGTCCGTTTGGGGTCCTGAGAGGAATGGCCTTCATTACCGTGGAGCTCGAGGCGTCGCAAGACACCTGTGCCGCTCGATTGCTTGGGATGACAAATCTCAGCCATCGAGTTCTCGAATATATATCATGTACTTGTCGTCCTTTCAGCAAGGTCTTCACGTCTTCGAAATATTTTCAAGCGAAAATCGCCACATAAACCCTCATGGCCTCCGCCTCTGATCATAGCTCTTCCGAGGGCGTTGGCTCCTCTTCCACCGCCGTTGATGTTGGTCCTCCGCCTGCTTCCCCCGTGAGTTTGGTCCAGGGGTCTTCTGCCCCCGACCCCGCATCTCACCTCGCATTCGAGGCCCTTCAAAGGTTGGAGGGTTTGGTGCAAGGGATCGCCATCTCGGTCGGCGAGGGTACCGAGAGGTACTATGATGCGCTTCCTCTCCTGGAGGCGGGTTTAAGGGCGGTCCGCCGCTCGGGTGGTACCTCGTTCACTCGGCGGTGTGAGCAGGAACTGGGTTGTGTGGAGGGATGGATGTACCATCTCGAGGAGTTGGTACATGACGATCCTTCTGACGTGCCACCACCCCTCTCGCTGCGCCTCCTGCTCGAGCATGAGGAGAGGGCGAAGCGGGTTCAGGTGAAGGAGGCCGAGCTTAAGCATCTACGCAAGCAGCACCAGGTGATGCTGGCCGAGATAGACGCCTACACCGACGCCGCCTTCTTCGAAGATGCAGGGTCCTCTCGCGGCGAGGCGCGGTTGCGGAAGCTTGAGCTGGAAAACAGGCAGATCTGCTGCGCCACTAGGGAGGCAGATCGGTCGCTTCAGCTCCTCCGCCAAGAGGAAGAAGAAGGCGAAGCCGCCCTTGCCAAGATGCGGCAGAAGCAGGAGGAGGCGGCGAAGGCCCAACGTGCGGTGGACCTTTCGGCGGTCAAGGCCAAGATCGCTACCTTCAGCCTGTTGAAGTTCCTGTAGTGCCATTCCCCCTTTTTTTTTGTAACTTAGTTGATGTCATGCGCATCATGACTAAACTAAAAAAACTTATGCATGTAGATTTTGGCCCGTAATGGCCTTTGGTTTTGGTTACTCTTCTATTTCGCCTACATAGTTTCTTCTTCCTTCTTTTTTTTTTGGTATGTATTTGGCTTGTTTTGCCTTTAGGTTAAACTCGCCTGCGTTATTTGGCCTTTGCCCATGTCTTCTCTGGCGAACTCGCCTTGGACTTGGTCATTTAGCCTCTTCTCTGCTTTTGGCTATCTATGACGTGGGGTCGTGTCGATCCCGACCTTCGCATCGCAGCTCCGGTAGGACCAAGAGGGTAACACTTAGCTCTAGACCAGGTACGGTTGCTCGTGCGTGCGATCAACCGATGTCTCCAACCTTTGACTTGCCACTCGGTGGGTTGTCGTTCGGAGGCACTATCGGACGTGACGTCTGTCGAGCCGCCCTTGATAGCTGTCATCGTCCGTGAGGGTGACAACATAGGTAACAATCGAGTCGTTCAGCGATGTAGGAATATGACGACCGATTGTTGTAGGAGCCATCGCGTGGTAGGCTGCTACACATCAGTTACCCTAAGGGGATGTTAGGGTATCTGGAATAGGCCAAGTAGTTCAGGGACGTAGGAGTGTGACTATTGACCGAAGTAATAACACGTCGCATGATAGGTTATTACTTAGGCCGTGCCATTCGTAGAAATGGCGGCGCCAGTCGTCGGAGGTAATCATTAACCTGATGAAGTTTTTGTCGCGATCGGAGCGACTATGAGGACTTATCATTCTTCAGAAGAGGATTGATGAGTTGATTCTGTCGAAAGTGACAGTGGGGGTCCCGCCATCCTGCTGAATAGGATTGGCGGGGGATTATGGCTTTGGTCCTAACTATCTGAAGGTTTGACCAAGTGGGCGTTCGGCGCGGCTCATATGAGATGCTAATCTCGCTTGTTTTGAGAGGTTTGCCTGCACTGGGAGTCTGGCCCAAGATATGGAAGTGTAGGGAACAGTTTAACCTCTTATACCAGTTGGAGGATGTGAGGGCCAGTTTAGACTCATGCACTCGAGGGAGTTGGCGAAGAAGAACTAAGGGTAGTACTTCTTCAGATATTTGCCATTGATGGGCATCATGATCTTATCGCCATTAGGTTTGACGAGGCGATAGGCGCCGTTCGAGTAGACTGTCTCTATTACGAACGGTCCTTCCCATTTGGGCTGAAATTTGCCCTTCTTCTTGGAGGTGAGAATCATCGGTCGGCGAATGGCCAGTACCAGTTCCCCTTCCTTAAAGGCTCGGCGTCTGACTTTCTTGTCGAAAGCCTTAGCCATCCGAGCTTGATAGAACTCGATGTGCTGTTGAGCTTCTAATCGTTTGTCGTCCAACGCTTCAAGCTCGGCGAGTCGTTGTCGGTGATTGTCTCCCACCGTCATCCCCGTTGCTAAGGCGACGCGGAGGGATGGAATTTGAATTTCCAATGGCAATACGGCCTCACAGCCGTATACCAATGAGTAGGGCGTGTGGCCAGTTGGTGTGCGAACCGTTGTGCGATATGCCCACAAGCTCTCGCCAAGTTTTTCATTCTAATCGCGTTTGCTGGTGGAGGTTAACTTGGTCAAGATCTTGATGATTGTTTTGTTGAAGGCCTCGGCCAAGCCATTCGCTGATGGGTTATAGGCCGTGGAGGAGAGGTTCTGTATTCGAAACTTGTCACAGAACCTGGTGAATGCATGGCTAACAAATTACGTGCCATTGTCATGAATGATACGTCAGGGTATGCCGTATCGGTAGATGACATGGTGTTTGATGAACTTAATCACGTCGTTAGTCTTAACATCTCTCAAGGGGATGGCTTCAGCCCACTTAGAGAAGTAGTCAGTGATCGCGAGAATGAAGCGATGACCTCTCGCCGAAGGCGGGGATATTGGTCCGACTATGTCCATCCCCCATGCCTCGAAAGGCCATGAAGCCTTCGTCGGGTGTAGGTCCTCGGGCGGCTGATGCATGTAGTTAGCATGGATCTGGCACTCATGGCAGCGCTTTGCGTAGACGACTGTGTCATGAACCATCCGACAGCACATGGTTATTTGGAGAAGTGAGGACTACCCCCACTCCTACAGCAATGGAGCCATCTGCGGCTGCGCGAGACGCCCCGTCGAAGAACATCTGCCATACCTCCGGCAACGAAGTTACGTTGACTTCGGGCGGTTCGTCTGGCAAATCTTCAAATAAGTCGGTCTTTTCCCCCAGTGGGTGACTAGCCATGAGGTCGCAGATGGCCTGTCCCTTGACAGATTTTTATGACATGAAGTGGATATCATACTGAGAGAGTAGGAGATCCCACCTGGCCAGGCGCCAGTTTAGCGCTGCAGGTTGTGTCATGAAGACTCGGATGTGATTCACTCGGGAGATGACATGGATTGTCTGGCCGATTAGGTAGTGTCACATCTTTTGGATGGCGAACACCAAGGCCAAACATTCTTTTTCGACCATCGGGTACCATTGCTTGGCGCCTTGCAGGGTCCTACTTAGGTAGTAGATGCCTTGCTCGTGGCCCGCGTCATCATTTTGTGCCAAGAGAGCACCCAGAGAATGCTCCATGGCCCGTATATAGATGAGAAATGGTCTCCCTAAGATTGGTGCAGCGAGGACGTGCGGGTTCGAAAGGTAAGCCTTGATGTCCTCAAAGGCCTTTTGGCAAGGCTCGTCCCATACGAAGGAAATGCCTTTCTTCATAAGCTTGGAGAACGGCTGACATTTGCCCGAAAGATTTGAGATGAATCTTCGGATATAGGCCAATCGTCCCTGGAGACCTCTTAATTCTTTGAGGTTCCGGGGTGGTCGAAGCTCTTGAATGGCTCGCACCTTATCGGGGTCAATTTGGATCCCCTTCGTCGTGACGACAAAACCGAGGAACTTACCACTAGCCATTCCTAGGAATGACTTCGTAGGATTCATCTTGAGCTGGTGAGTTCTCATGAGTTCGAACATCGTCCTCAAGTCTTGGAGGTGGTCGCCTTTGTGGCGACTCTTCACGACCAGGTCGTCTACGTAGCACTCTACTGATTTTCACAAGTGTTCTCGAAAGATCATGCTCATGGCGCACTGATAGGTTGCGCCGGCATTCTTGAGTCCAAAGGGCATGACTGTGTAGCAGTATACACCTATGGGAGTGCGGAACGAAGTGTGCTTCTCGTCTTCAGGGTGCATCTTGATCTGATTGTACCCGGAGAAACCATCCATGAAGGACATCCTTTCAAATCCGTACGTGTTGTCGATGATGATGTCCGTGATGGGCAAGGGAAATTCGTCCTTAGGGCATGCGACATTGAGATCTCTGAAGTTGATGCAGATGCGGATTTTACCATTTTTCTTCAGGATCGGAACGATATTGGCCACCCAGTCGGGGTGTTGTTCCTCCCTGATGAAACCGGATTCGATGAGTTTCTTTACTTCGGCCTCGATTGCCTCCATGATTTGAGGGCGAAAATGCCTCTGCTGTTGCTTGATCGGCTTGGCGTCTGAGCTGATGTTGAGGCGATGCGTAGCGACCTACGGATCCAAGTCAGGCATGTCTTCATAATTCCATGCGAAGACGTCAATGTATTCCCTATGAGGGCGATGAGATCTTCCTTTTCTTGAGGAGGCAGACTGTCGCTGATGAATATGGGCTTGGGATTCACGTCCGTGCCCATGTTCACCTGGAGGATTTCGTCTTCGGTGGGTGGTTCCCGTTGCTCGAAGCGACTACTCCACTGGGCGTTAACATGGCGATCCCACGTTTCGTCGTACAGCGGAAGCTGTCCATCCTCCGTCGTTTCGGCGGGATCCATTATAGCCATGTTGACCGTAACAAACAGATCTCTCATGCTGACATCCGAGTCCCAGGCCGAGGTTGCTGACGACTGTTCTCCTGAACAGGCGTAGTTGGAATCCTCATTGACATAACAGCACAGATCTGATGAGGAAGAGGAGTAGCCTAAGCCCCTCTGAGTCTTGTTGAAGTAATTCGAGGGTCTACCCCTGGGTACGCGGGCAGGTCGAATGACCATTTTGCGACCTCTGCCATCATCCAGGCCTTCCAAGCGAGTGAGGTCATATCCCATGTCACTCATCATGTGCCTGGCGACTTGGCTGTACTGCGAAAATTGAGGCGTAGGGTCCTCGTCTTCAGATTCATCCCATAAGGTGCGTAGGGGACGATCGATTCGGCCAAAAATAATATCTTTTTGATAATTATCTTGGGCCGGCACAACAAGTACAGCTCACGACGATTCAATCGGCTGTGTTCTCACAATGTATGATGAGCATACTGGCAGGTGTAGGGAGGGATCACCGCAGAGTTTTGCCCATAGGTCGTTGGGTTCATCATCCTCAGACGTAGAACAAGACGACACATAAGCAAAGTTGGATTTTTCATTCATGACAATCTTCTCCGCCTGAATAGCGTTGGTTACATGATGACTCTCATAACCGATTACAATTGACTCGAAGTCATTTAGAATTAAGTTATCGCTGTACTCAGGTTCGCTATCCGCCTCGTTGCCGCTTTCCGGTTCTTCAACCGGTGGCTCGACGGGGTCCTGATACAACAGAGAATCTGTGAAGTAGTTTTCGACACCATTGAAGGGTTGTTTGTCGGCCACCGCTATTTTCACTTGCTCGTAGTTGTCCACATATTTCAGGCATTGGTGAAGGGTGGATGGGACTATTCGATTGCCATGGATCCACGGGCATCCTAAAAGTATGTTGTAGGAAGGCTCGACATCGATGATGTAGCAGGTCACTTCCGTCTTCATGTCGCGTATTCGGCATTTTAGGCGGATCTTGCCCAACGGCCGTGTCCCCGTGGCGTTAAAGCTAAAAATGGTTATGGTGGTCGAGGACAGTCGTTTTGGCAGTATCCCCAAGTGTTTAATCAACTTTAGGGGCACGATGCTCAGCGCAGAACCTGGGTCGACCTGAATCCGGTCCACTTTCGACGAGCCGATGTATCCTGTGAAGTATAACGACCGATCGTGAGATGTGCTCTTGATGAGCATGTCTTCAGGAGTGAAAGTGATGCACGGGACCCGTCTCTCAGAAATTTAGCAGCAAGTCGCACATTCTCATTCTGCCTCCATCTCCTTCGAGAAATGGTTGGAGAACGCCTCTGAGTCGGCCAACGCCTCTTGTAAGGCCTCCTGGGTAGACCTGGACAGCCGGAGGAGGTCGTACATAGTAATTCGCATAGGGATGCTTTTCAGCTGTGCGAGCACGTTGAACCGGAAAGGTTGGCGGCCTGAACTTGGCCTGTCTGGATTGGGAGGGGTTGTCACGGTCGGCCTCGTGGGAGGCCCTGCCGGGATCTCTGCCCTCTTGGGATATTCCTTCGCAAATTCCTTCCCAGCTCTCGTGGCGAAGACGTTGGCGTCCTCTTTGGAATCGGTCAGGACGGTTATTGTTGCGTTATCTCTATCTAGGATGGCAGAGATGACATTGCAATGCTTTCCCTTAGCCTCCTTCGAAGGCCTTGTAGTCCATTGTTCATCGTTGAGGAGGTATGGATGGACCCACATTACCTGCCCCGATGGCAGAGTCTGTGGGACTAAACCCTTCCCCCGCTGGTTGTGAGGATCGTCGTTGGTGATCTTCAAGACCGCCTTGGGGATAGGAATTACCCCTGCCAGAGCTTGAACCTCTGGGAGATCTATCCCAAAGCTCAAGGTGATCATGTTCATGGTCACCTACTTTTGGACCTTCTCCTTCTTCAAGACCCCCGCGTCGTAGAGGGCCTGGAGCTTGCCTTTGAGGACGTAGCATTTGGTCGTGTGGTAACCAAGGAACCTATGATAGGCACAGTAAGTCGGGTCACCGGTTTTTTTCGCCTCCTCAGGCTTCGTGGCTTCTGGCAGTTTGATTCGACCGCTCTTGAGCAGCGTATCGAACGTCGCCACCACCTGATCTTCCTTGAAGTCATATTGCTGTGGGGGACGTTGCTTGAATTGCCTGGGCTTTGGCCTTTGGGCAGCCTTCGACGTCGGGGCGGAATCGACTGCCATGATTTCCTTTCCTCTCGTTCGAGGGGGATTCTTTGGCACAGCCGGCTCCGTGGCTCCCTTCTTGGGCTGGGGTTCTTCAGCCTCCAGCCTCTTGATCATGTTTTCCACCTGTTCGCCCTGACGCACAAGCTCCTTCCACGTCCGAGTCTCTACCGCCCCTATTTTGGATAAAATATGGATCGACAGGTTGTTGCGACACATCTCGATCAGTGTTGACTCGGACACTTGGTCCCGACAGTGGACTGATCGATTCCGAAATCTCTTCACGAAGTCGTTGACCAACTCTGACTTCCGTTGTTTTTCATCAAGGAGAGTGGCCATTGACACTTTCGTGTCGTCGTCGAAGAAGCGGGCCAAAAAGAGTCTTTCGACGTCGGCCCACGACTTGATAGAGCCAGGTTCCAGCTTACGGAACCATTTGAAGGCCACCCCCTTGAGGGTGCCTATGAATAGTCGCGTGAGAATGGCGTCGTTCCCCGTAAGGAATCCAGTCTGCGCCATGAAGTAGTAGATGTGCTGCAAGGGCGAGCCCTTGCCGTCAAATTGTACTAAGCTGATCGGTTTGAACTTTGCCGGGTATGGGACCGTATCCCATTCAATAGGGTAGGGACGAATCACCCCTAGCTTGTTCATGTTTTGCTGAAGCTTTAGCGTGTTGAGCTGGTCTTGGAACTCGTCGAACCTCTTATCACAGACGCTATCCCTGGTATGTGACGTCCCTAGCGACGTTTTGGAAGAGTAATCGGATTGCGGATTACTGTTGTCTTCCGTTTCCGTTGCCGGGCAACGGGGAGGTACCCACTCCTTATCCCCAGTTCGCCGGGGTAAGGGGCGTTGGGTTCTCTTCTTCTTCTTCTTCTTATTCAGAAGTTGCTCCATCATCTCTCTTAGAGAGTCGATGGTTGCCTGCTGTTCCTCCAGCTTTTGAGCCACCGTCTGCTCATGGGCGAGTTCAGTCATGTGTACCCTCGCCAGTGCGTCTTGGCTCGAATGCGAGGTTTGGGACGTGGCTGCCGCCGAATGGACCTCGTTCTCGTCGTAGGAGGGGGGTGCCAGGGCGGAGTAATCAAACCCGATGCTTACCCCTTTACGACTACGGGTACGCTGGTATATGTCGCCTTGTCCACGTTGGGCGAACCGGAGGTTAGGTCCCAGAACGAAGTCCGAGTCTGGGGAATCGAAAAGTATTGTCTTACCCCTATTTGTCATATTGATTGTGGCGGACAGGAGCTCTGGGTCGTCGAGAGCGCGCCCTTTCTGGCGACGGCATCTCTGATGGGTGGGCCTAGGCCGAGAAGGTCGTAGAGAGAGCCTCTCGAATACTGAGGGTTTCATCGTTCCTATGCATTGACAGTCGGCGAGTACTGTGTGAATGAGTCTCTCACAATGGCACTGAGGATTTGCCTCATATATGGCGCGTTTGCGAGTTAGGTACTCCCGAAGGTCTTCCGTGGGTGATTGGCGAATACCCCCAAGGTCATATGGGTCGCCCGAGTGATCGCATGAGAGGGTCTGGGACGCACCCCTTGCTGTACACTGGGTGGAACGCCTCAAGGTAGGAGTTAGGTGAGTTTGCCTTGACAGGTGAACTCTCGCGCTCGGGCGAATCCCAACATGCGGGCGAAATTCAACTCCCCGCTCGCGCGGAAGAGTAGGCGAGGTATCGTCTATTGATTTGCCTCTGAAGCTATCCGTCAGGTGGTCGGGGTAAGATCCACCTATTTTCGATGATTCGCCTGCGTGGGCAGACTCACGCGCTCGTGGTAGTTCATTCGCATCAGGGATGTGACCTGAGAAGTGAAGTTCACCTGAGCAAGTGGCCTTGTCTTTTCCTGTTAGCGCTCCTGATTTGGAGGGCCTTCTGGTGTCAGATGAGTTGCCTCCTCGCCGTTGGCGAGCTCTTCTAGAGGGAAGAGCGTTCGTGAGGACTGTGACAGTATGAACCATGTCGGAATGAACTGGTGCCTCTTTCGGGATGGGCGCTGCCGAGGGTCGTTTGGCAACCCATCTAGTAGGCTTTCGTCCCATGCTCTCGATCGTGAGAGACTTCGGGGCGGGTTTCTCCAACGAGACTTGGGTAGAGTCTTCGGGCATGGGAGCTTTGACCGTCTGTGGTTGGCTCCTGCGCACGACTCTATGGCGCTTGCGGGACGCTTCGCCACCGGAAGAGGAAGAAGACAAGTACTCTTCGTACTTGGCTTGGTCGAACTCGATCTCTAGGGACTCCACCGTCGTCCCAACAGCAACCTCGTCGAACTAAGCTACCACCATTTCGTTTGAGGAAATAGCTTCTCCCACTGTGGTCGCCATCTTCTGTATTGTGTAAATTTCTGATTTTCTCAAAAACAGGAAGATTTTGTTTGTATTTATAAGAATGGCTTATTACAAACTAATCAATCGGAATTACAATAGAAGTAGAGGGAATACCCTCTTTGTTTAGTGTGGGGACTTTTCGATAGCTTTAGGATGCTTCGCTCGGTGCTCGTGCCAAGTCTGCTTCCCTTGGACGGTTTGATCGAGGTTACTGGAGAGCTTCAGTACTCAGTAGAAGCTCGGGTCGATGGAGTTCGAATCTTCTAGTTCATCGGCGATCGGGGCTCGGAACTAGGAGGTGGTGTCGCAGTGCAGGAATATGCAGAGAGCTTATCGCCGATTCTCTTCTCAAGGTTCTTCCGACTTCTTTTTTTACCGACCTCTGATCTCCTCCCTTTTTTTGATTAATCGATCCCCTCTAAGGTTGCTGAAAGAAGCTCTTAAATGGGAGAGAGACAGCTTGGCTGCTCCTTGAATTATGGGATGTGACCATACATTATTTAGAGATATCCTGCTGTCCCTCTGTGGCACAAGCAGTCATTCGAGGAGCTGCGCGCTACATCACGTCGCGCTAGAGCGGGAAAGCCCCTCCTCGTATGAGTGACGGCAGCTGCCAAGTACTTGAGTAGATTTGGCTAACTCATTGAGCCTCGACGGCTATGGTCCTTCGAGCTGCATTTATGAGGGCGCAGGCTGCTCTGGCGCCTGTCCGCTCACTTGCGATGTGAGCCACCGAGTGACCACCTGACGGTCCTGGGGTGCTGTGCCCCCTCTCCTCTCCCTATGTCTGAATAGGGGCGGGAGAATGGACGCCTCGCACCTGAATCAGCTTGGACAGCTTGCCGCATGCCGGCAGCTCCAGCTCCTGACCTTGATGGTTGAGGTGAGTCGCATTTATGAGCATGCAGGTTGATCTGACGCTTGTCTGCTCGCTCGGATTGTGGGCGGCCATCTGACGAGCTTAGAGCACTGTGCCTTTCCCTTCACATCGCGAGAAGTGGGGGAGGCTTGTCCCTGAGAACCCAGCTTTCGACTCACGTAGGTGGATTTGGACCCTTGCAAGTGGATTTGGCTCATGAGGGCGGATTTGAACCCCTGCAAGCGGATTTGGCTAATGAGGACGGATTCACCCTACTGGCGAGCCCATGTGATTTGGCGCGTGAAGGCCAATGTGGGACTCATGCATCAGCGAGCCTGTTTCGTGGCTACAATCCATTCTTCATCTAAGTGGATGGTCCTGACTTGTGGGCGAATTTGCTTGTTAGTCCACCGCGGTAATTTTTACCGTCTACAGTGACATAGCAGATATGGATGCGGTAGACGGATTGGGAATAGATGTCGATGGCATCGAAGGAGAGGACTTGGAAGTCTTTCTTTGGCCTCGGATACTACTGGTTTGTCCGAGACAGTTGCAAGTGTCTCGGATACAGGATGTATTCCGATGATTCAATTTTTGCACAAGTTCGGATTTAGGGATCCAAACTTCGAGGTTCTTTGGTGATTCTTTAGACACCATTTCCTTCTTTCCTTCTCGTCTTTGTTGCAAGAGAGCATGAGCATGAGCAGCATTTGCACAATGTTTTTGTGTACGTTCTTTGAGGGTCGAGCGAGCCCTTTTGACAAGAGTCCATTCATCCGTTGTTAGTTTAGCAGAGATATGAGTGATTGGTTGTTGAGACAACTGAACTACTCGATGCCTCCTCGACTCTAGGTCCGCGTGATAACGAACCCCGTCGGTTTTTCCCAATGCCTTAGCTATTTGGCGAGCGCGACGCTGACGTTGTCTCTGACGAGCCCTCTTCGTCAGTGCTGGTGGGCTTTGATTCGATGACTCTTTAACTAGATAAGAGTCATTGTGAGCAGAGGTGTTGCGAGTAGAATCCTCAGCAAAAATCTGGCGAGAGTCTTCATTTGTAGCGTTCGACGGAGTCGAAAACTTGAAAACCTTCTTAGAAGATAAAATCTTCCTGTATTTATGAGGTGAGGAAGACTTTGAGGATGAGGATGATAGATATTCCTCAAACTTTGCTTGGTCGAATTCATATTCAACCGTGAACTCAACCCGTATCTTGATCGGCTGTGACATGACGGTCTCGGCAGCGAGACCGTTGGCTCCCACTGTGGTCGCCAGTTTGTTTTCGTCAAAAGTTGGTTTCATTGTGGAATTCATTATATCTTCGGTCGATTACAACAAATTCAAAAGAAATAGTCTTTTTATAAGACTTCTCTTACACAACAAAAGGAAAATTATAACTTTTTAGAAACAAACGCAGGATCGTTTTTTGGATCGCTGCTTGCGTAGGATCTTTGCCTGTGGCGGGGGTGCGTTAGCCCGTGGACCACCGAATCACGGATTCTGGTTGAATCGTGAAGGCTTTGGAGATTCTTCCTTCGTTTAGAAGCAAGAATAGTTTTAGTGAATATCTTATCGAAGTAAGATGATCACTCTTCTTAAGATCAAGTCAAAGCTCGAATCTCAAGGAATTGCCGAATTGTTGAAAGGAGATGAACTCTTGAAATTTTCCCAAGCCTCTCTGCTCTCTGTCCTTGGATCTGCTCCAAAAATGCTTAGCCCCTGCTCCTCAAATGCTCTCTGATCAGCCCCCTCAAAAAATCGATCTCAGGGGGGTATTTATAGCCCCTGAACAAATAACTGTTTCCAAGACAGTGTTTGCTATCTCAGCGGCTGAGACAGTAAAGACTGTCTCGGGTTCTGAGATAGTAAACACTGTCTTGGGTTCCAAGACAGTAAACACTGTCTTAGGTTCCAAGACAGTAAATACTGTCTTGAAAATCTTCAACTACCCGACAGTTTTCTTGTAACTGCCTTCCCACATTTTAAAACTCCGTTATTTTGGCAGTTATCAACGTGATTCTCGCCCACGACATTTCCCACGTTCCTGAACAGTTGGTGGCCACGTGTTGGCAGTTATAAAATAGTTTCTGAACCTCTGAAAGCTGTCTCGCGTGCGAGACAGTAAACACTATCTCGTATGACGAGAGAGTAAAGACTGTCTCGCATGGCGAGACAGTAAAGACCGTCTCGCGTGCGAGACAGTCTATACTTGTGTCCTTTTTTTATTTTTGGATGATCTTCTCTATATTTGGATATCTATTAGCATTTTTTGACGCCTACAACTGCTGCTAACTCCAAGTTATGAGTGGGATAGTTCTGCTCATGCACTCTCAATTGCCGCGAGATACACGGTACTACCCTCTGATTCTGTATCAAGACGCTTTCTAAATCTGCTAATGATGCATTTTCGTAGACCACAATTATCCTCGATTATCTTCCTGTAATATCCGGCTAAACCCAAAAGCTTCGAATCTCTGTCACCGTCTTTGGCGGTTCCCAATCAACAACTATTATAACTTTAGCCGGATCCACTGCTATATCCTCTCTGCTGATGACGTGGCTGAGAAATCTGATTTTTGAAGACCAAAACTCGCATTTGCTGAACTTGGTATATAACTGATGGTCCTGTAGAGTCTGCAAAGCAAATTCAAAAATATTGTTTGCGATCTGCCTCCGATCTCGAATATATGATAAAGACGGTTACAAACTGGTCTAAGAAGGGACGGAAAACCCGATTCATCAAATCTATGAATACCACGGGTACATGAGCCAATCCAAACGGTATAACCAGAAACTCGGAAGATTCATATCGAATCAAGAAAACAGCTTTAGGAAAAAATAAATCCATCTCCCGAACTCGCATCTATAATAACCCAAAACAAAGATAAATCTTCGAGAAATGTTGCGCTTCGCGTAGCTGATCGAACAAGTCATAAATCCTATCAAATCTGGATAGTGACCTTGTTCAACTATCTAAAATCAACACACAATCTCATACTACCGTCCTTCTTCTTCACGAAGAGGATCGGCGCTTTCCACGGAGAAAGACTCCGACGAATAAAACCCTAAGCTAAAAACTCGTCCAACTTGGTCTGAATCTCCCTCATCTCAGCTGATGCCATGCGATAGGGTGCGCGGGATATCAGGGCTATGCCTGGCTGTAACTCAATGTAAATCTTAACCTCTCACACAGGAGGTAACCCAGGTATGTCCTAAAAGACATCTTGATACTCTGAGACAACTCTAGTCTCTAATAAATCATTACTCTGATCTCGTCGCATCACCTCCTCGATGTATGCTAGAAATGACTTCGTAAAACGGTTATCCTGAGAGGTTACTACAATCAACTCGGACCCATCGGACGCTCACAAATTGACTGTTTTCACAAAGCAATCAATACTAACATGGTAGGAAGCCAACCAATCCATACCAAGGATGACATCGAACTCGGACACATGCAACTCTATGAAATCTATGACAAACTTTGACTCATCTAGACTAATAATACACATCCTACAAACGCTCTCCAGAAGTGATACTTCACCTAAAGGGATGGAAAACCGATAATGGAATGTCTAGAGGCTGAGGTATGATTTGGAGTCTAGCCATAAAAGCATACGAAATAAAAGAACACGAAGCTCCCGAATCGAAAAGAATACGGGCGGGAAAAGGATTAATGAGGAACATACCCTCCACAACTGCTCTGCTAGTTCTATAATCATGCGGAACTACTGCATATACTCTGCCGGTGGCTGAAGACTGCTCTGCTGTTGGTGTTGGAGAATATGGGACAATCTACCCCTGGGGAACCTCCTGAACTGCTAGAACCTACTCCTCAGTCTTTTGCTGCTGCTGATTCAGACCATTTTCCTTCTGAGCTCTTGTTGGTGCACTGCTGCACTCTAATGCCTAGTGCCTGACCTTGCGGTAGTTATAGCAAACTCCCCGGAACTTGCGCTGCTGACGTGCTCTCTGATCCTGTTGGGATCCCTTCTTATGAGGGCCCTACTATTGATGTTGAGGTCCAGACAAAGGTCTCTTGTTCTCACCATTGTCTCCGGTGTGCTCTCTCTTAGTACTCCCTTCTTTGTCCTTCTGAAACCTAGCCGTCCCATTTTCCTGAGAAATGGCGGTTTCAGCTACTAGTGGTGGTGGTGGTGGTGTAATATGATTTGCCACAAGCTCCTCGATTGCTGCTATCCTAGCGACTAGGGGAGCCATAAGATCTATCAGGTACTGGGGAGCCTGCTGCGGCTCAGGTGGTGCCTGATGTGGTTCGGGTGGAGTTTGCTGTGGATCAGCCTGTCCAGATTGTTTCCGGTAAAAGTTGCTGTTTTCATTGATGTTCTCTTTTTTGAGATCTGTTACAACTTCGAGCGTTACAACAGGGTAAAAATGAAAACAAAAGGGTTACAACTTTAACGAAAATAAACACGAGATCCCGGTTTGGTACGGTCTCGCTTGCGTGGGTTGTTGGCCTGTGACGGGGACGTCGATATCCATGGACCGCCGACTCTTCAAGATCCTTCCGGGAAAATCCGGCAGAGCTTCGTCTATCCGCGTGGGATATAGAAGCAGAACTTCGTCGATCCGCGTGAGATCTAGAAGCGTAAAGCGTATATCTCGGCTAAAACGAGATAATAGCTCTTCTCAGTGTCGCCTGCGAAGGGCAACACCAAGGCACAAAAGGGGGTGAATGAAGGGTGCTGATGAAGAACGCCTTACTCCTTGCTCCGGCAGGGCTTCGCCGCTATCTTGCAGACTCTGACTCCTCACTCCGGCAGGGCTTCGCCGTTCTCTTGCAGAACAATCCTTGGCTAAGATAATTCAGCCTTGAATTGAGTGCAAAATCCAGAGCCCTTGTAAATGGAGGGCTAAGGGGGCTATTTATAGCCAAGAGGAGAGGGGGGGGCTGATGTGAGACACCCCCCTTGGGGTGTCTTGGCTTTGCCAAGACGCCTCTCGGGTGTCCCGGGCCT
>BQKN01064966.1:716014-756849 GCA_022839385.1 Asparagus kiusianus | reverse complement strand
TCTGTCGGCTCACGTAATCCGTCGGTTTGCTTCAGTCGCTCACCGGCGTCATTTGAGCTCTTGTGAACTGGGTAGCGTCGTTCGATCGTCGATCATTAACACCGAGCTGTGAGTGGGGACCTATCGGCAATTTTCGATGCCTACACAGATCTCCGATTATTTGGCATACGATACTCTAACATCTGAGCATATAACAAAAAGAGTTCATGAGTCAAAATAGATACATATACATACATAACGTATCACCATACGATTTTCACAACACATAGTCTTCACACAAATACTTTAAATAAAAATAGTTATCATAAAAAAATCTCAAATTTTTGAGATATACGCATATATCGTCCTCACTCATACTAGAAAATCCTTATGGACTCTATACATGACTCCTAAGAAACTCCATCCTAGCTCCACGACTCGACACAGGATGATCCTAAGGATATTGGAACTAGAGCTCTGATACTAACTGTGACGCCTCTGGGTTCACACAAGGCTATAGTCCAAGGTAAAACCAAGAATGCCAAACCTGCCATACACCACACCGTGCAATAACATGTTTCACCATCACAATTACTATCTCTCTAGTAGAGTCAATAACAGGTGTAGGTACAAAAGAGTAAAAGATAATACAAGAGTCAACTGATAAAATAATAGAGATCAAATAAATACTTCATCATCTAACATACTGAAGTACAAGTTAATGTCTGAAATGAATAAACTGGAACTTCTCAACAATTCTCAAATACAATTGTCTGAATAAAAGGAAACAAGGCACACAACCTTTACAACTTCTAGGATAAACTCTTAAATGTCTAACAAAGTTCTACAGTGGAGTTCAAAAGAAAAATATAACTATAATAAACGGCTGAAGCTAAAGTGCAACGCCATCAACCTGCGACTCCCCGGGCTCCTAGCTCGTTACCTGAAAGGGGGAGGGACAATGAGCGTCAAAGCGCTAGCGAGCAACATCATAACCAACCCCAAGGGAAAAAGCTCGTTGTATACAGAAAATACAGTTAATATATATATATATATATATATATATATATATATATATATATATATATATATATGAAATCACTGATCCTATATAGGTCATTACAACGTGAGCATAAGTACGTCGAGCGAAATAATCCAAACAAGGAAACCCTCATGTATATACCATGTAGCTCAAATTGTAAATACCTATGTATAAGAGGATTTTAGTAGTTAGGAAATTACAACACGAGCATAGGTACGTCGAGCGAAATAATCCAAACAAGAAAACCCTTATGTATATACCTTGTATCTCAAATCGTAAATCCCTAAATATTAAAACCCGGAAACTAATATAGGAACAAATAAATTAAAAGAATACAAAACCCATCTCTATTTCCAAACATAGTGTCATGTCAAACTCACATGAGTGTCATGTCCGAAAATGATTAAGTGTCCAAATACATAGACTATATAGATTAAATGTCCAACACATGGACTGCATGAAGTAAACGTCCAACACATGGACTGAAAGTAACGAGTGTCCAACGCATGGACTGAATATAACCAGTGTCCAACGCATGGACTGGATGTAACCAAATGTCCAACGCATGGAATAAATATAACCAATGTCCAACGCATGGACTAAATATAAATCAATGTCCAACGCATGAACTGAATGATATGAATGTCCAACACGAGGACTAAAAGGAATGAGTGTCCAACACGAGGACTAAAAGGAATGAGTGTCCAACACGAGGACTAAATATAAGTTATGCGAAGTGTAAGTGTCGGTATATATATATATTCAAAAGATACACCTAGACTCATATCACACGAGCCTCGGTGTGCGTATCGGTACTTGTGTCAAAAGTCATCTCACATGTGCCGATAAATCACTAACATTGTAATCTAGTGTAAGATAATCGAGGCGACCCCAAAAAGCAACTCAAATAGATCCAAACTAAAGAAGTACTAAAGAAGGAAACTCCTCATCAGTCGACTAATAAGTCGACCCATCAGTCAGCTTATAAGTGGACCAGACAAAATACAAAACTGAAGGTTCCTCCATCAGTCAACTCATTAGTCGACTCATCAGTCGACTCATAATTCGACTTATGAGTCGACTCATTGGTCGACTGAGCAAAAAATCCCTAGTTTTATTGCTTTCGACAATTTTCTGCAAACATTGATAAACTAAGGTTCTCTTGTTCATGTCCAGCAATAACTATCTAATTCTAACACATGTATATTAACAGAAACGAAAAATTTGCATGTAATATTTTGTATTAAAATCCTAAACATATTTATTCATGTTTAAAAGCGTATTGAAACCATTAAATCACAATAAAAAACCCATGGTTAAACAAATTCCAGATCTGGATCTACTTTTACAAATTCGTTTGTGAGCTTTTATAAACTGAAAACATTCTATTTTCGCATCATATGCTATAAAGATCTATTTTTATACACAAATAGTGATTTAGGCTCAATAAAACCGAAATAAAACCGAATAAAAGCATACAAACAGTGGGTGTAGGATTGGACGAGATGTTACTCGCCTCTGAAGTGCTGGAACAACCCCTAGATCCGAGAGAGAAAGATCCCCTTCGCTGCACCTCGCCAAAACTCATTGAAATCCTCCGAAAATTTCCCAAAAATTCACCAAAATGAGGTAGGGTTTGAGAGGGAGAGATGGGGGCTAGGGTTTTGAGTTCTAAAGGTGTTCTCGGGTAGGAGATACCATATATGAGCGGTCAGACCCGATACAAAATCGAACAGACTCGCAAACTAAAAGAAAACCCGAAATCAACCCGTAAGTCGACTTATTGGTCCACTCATCAGTCGACTCATTAGTCGACTCATGAGTCGACTCATAAGTCGGCTGAGCAGATATAAATTCCCAGATTCGTGCATGTTTTGTTATTCAGCCAAAACCAATGCATGAAACTCTATGAAACCACACTCATACATGTCTAATAACATGTTACCAAGTATATCCATGACCACAAGTCATTTACCACAAATAGAAATATTTATCACTAATAGTTTACATATACTTCTAACAAAATACGGGGTTCTACACTATGTGCTTAAGAAATAAATTCCAGCATTTTTCCTGTAAAGTTAACTTTTAGTCAACTCGTTGACTTTTTGGTCAACAGTTGACTTTTGGTCAACTCATTGAAATTTTTGGTCATATGATGACTTATTTGTTAATGATTGGAAAAATTACGCAATACCGTATTTATGAAACACCGTATTGATGTGGTATTTTTATTTATAAAATACACACTTCAATATACCTTGATTAATGAGTCATGAGATGAGTCATTAAGATGGTATGGTTTGAGCATATGGTTTTAGCACATAGTTTTGATTTTTCATGACTCTTTGCATGACTCATGAGATGAGTCATTGCATGACTCATGTAAGGAATTATTACATTTAGATGACTCATGGCATGACTCATGAGATGAGTCATGACATATCTCACTCTATATATATGAGCTCTCTTTCTTATGGAAAGGTTAATGAAAAATTGGCTAAGTAGTTTTTTCCATAAGAGAATAAAAGAGAGTTATCCTCTTACTAAACTCTAGCAATCTTTGAGTAAGAGGAAGTAGTTGGATTTGATAGTACCCTGGGGTGGATATCTTACCTTGTGTCTCAATAAGTTTACGATTTTATCAAGCTCATTTGAAGAATTGGAGATTCACTACAAGGAGGTTTAAAACAACAAGGAGAACGGGCTAGGGGTTGTTCAATCTACCATCGAATCACGCTGCAAAAGTAAACATTCAAATCTCTTTCTTTTATTATAGGGATCATGTTAGATTTAATTAGGATAGTCCTAGCTTGTTTTTTATGCTCTCTACATGCTTAGTATTATTATACATACAGTCTTCTGTTGCGTATTTTGCAAGTATTTAGCTCGAATTTCCAACATGGTATCAGAGATATGGTTCCATCTAATTGAATCTTTGCATGCATATCTAACTCATATAGGACTTTGTACTTGCTTCTGATTACTAGTTTAATTAAAAGATATTTTAATAGAACTAGTTAATTTATTCAAGTTGCTTTGTAATGAGTTATACTAGTCATTGATTAAAAAATTTAATTTTTGGTTCATAAGTCTTTAGGAGTAAAAACACTTATATAAATTGTAAAACACTTGATTACAACTAATATAGTTGTATGTTCTTTGTAATGAGTTATACTAGTCATTGATTCAAAAATATGATTTTTGGTTCATAAGTTTTTAGGAGTAAAAACACTTGTATAAATTGCAAAACACTTGTTTACAACTAGTGTACTTGTATGTTAGAAGCATGATAGTCCTATTTGAGTTAGGATTATCCCTACGTTATCTAGTTTTCCAATTTGTTGCATAACTAGATAGACGCATATTTCTTAATGTTGATTAAGTTATATGTTTTATATCATCTTGCATGGATGTTAAGTTTATGGATGGTAATGGACAACGATTCTCTTGTATTTATTGTATTGATGTAATATTGTAGTCGTCTAAAAATACCTATAGGTATTTGTACGCAGCTCGAGACAAAGAGAAGATGATGAACTTTATCATCTGAGTCAAGAAGGATTATCCGAGTGACCCGCACGCTTGTCAGTCAACTCTAAGTGTCGTAAAGAAGCTAATGAGAGCATAAAGCAAGTTAGCGAAGCACACAAGTCAACTAAACGATAAGATACGCAAAACAGCAAAAAATACGAGTCCGAAAATGTTAGGAAACACAAAAAATGGCTATGTCTTGAGGTGACCCACGGTCGCACGGGTCACTAAGAGGTGACCCGCGGTCACACGGGTCACCACTTGGTGACCCGCGGCCGCGCGGGTCACCGTGACCTGCCGCACGCCAGAAACCCCCCAGGACGTGTTTTTGATGGTGTTTTACTGTTTTCTCAGGATTTGTTCATTTCGGAGTGTCTCAACTGCTTGGATATCATCCATAAACGTGGTGAAGTCATTATTGACTGAAGATATAGTCAAATCTCTCATTCTTATACAAATACCGCATCTGAGGCCCTATAAATACAAACCTAGGGCCCCTATTCTCAGGGGAGCGAATTATTATCAAGACGAGGAGGTGCTGCCAAACTTCAGAGCTAAGAGCCACGAATTTCAACAAGGTCTAGAAAGATCCCGGTGAACTTCGGCATAAAGAAGGAGTCTTTCGAAGGATCTGAAGCCTGTTTCCACCTTTTCTTGAGATTAGGCTTGGTCTTAATCTTGAGAAGAGTACTGATTTTGCTTGGTCGACGCCAGTACTTTAGCGAATACTTTCTTGGTGAAGTAGAAGCTCTGATCAATTATTCTATCAACCAGATCCAATCTGTGGGTGGTCCACGGATAAACCCCGGCACAGGCAAAGATCCCATGCAAATCGAGACTAATAAATAGGATCTGTGTGTTGTTTGAAAGAGATTGTAATCACTTATTTTTATTGTGTAAAAGACTTATAAAAAAACTAACTTTTTGTTAAGTTTATCACAATGAAGAAAACAATTTCTGACCCAAACACGCTGGCGACCACAGCGGGAGCCAACAGCCTTTCTACGAAGGCTGATGTGTCACAACCTCGGATCCGGATCCTAGTTGACATAGAGGTCGAGTATGAGTTTGACCAGGCCAAGTTCAAAGAGTATCTATCGTCCTTCTTCTCTAGATCCTCCACACCTTGCAAGCATAGGAAGGTCAACGCCCCCGTTGCTACTGCAATCACGCCTTGCAACTCCCCTTCGGCCTCTAACAAGGCCGGATTTGTAGATCTGGACTCCTCCTCAATGAAGGAGATAGTCAATGGAGGCGCGCCCACTTTATCGATTAGATCTCACCAAAAAGGCAACGCCAACGCCTCACACGGTAATTTGCTAAGGCTTTGGAGCCTGTAGACGGGATCTGTTACGAAGCAGATCTGAAATTCAAGGAGCGTCGAGCGCCCCAACAACGGACGAATGAGCAACCCTCCAAGTCCTCAACAAATGAATGGATCCAAGTCAAAAGGACCTGTTCAACCCTTGAAGAATGCATTCAGAAATGCCGTGCACTGCTTACGCACGCGTGAATTCTTGGGCAAAAGGTATAAAAGATGCAGAAGAAGGACATAGCCAAGAAACAACCAAGACTGCATCAAACTTGGAGGCTAAAGTACGAAATAAATACCAAAAAGACCACAAAGCGCGGGTCACACCAAGGTGACCCGGACTACGGAGGGTCATCCCGAGGTGACCCGGCCACTCGTGGGTCACACCAAGGTGACCCGCACCGCAGCGGGTCACACCGAGGTGACTCGGACTGCAACAGGTCACCCCGAGGTGACCCGGCCACTTGCAGGTCACCCATAGGTGACCCGACAGTTTGCGTGTCACCCCAAGCTGACCCGTGCCTAGACCAGGTCAGGTGGTGACCCGCGCCTATTTTTCTGACTCTGGTGAATTCCACTCTTGTTCCGGCCGATCCCATACCTTCGGTGAAGTCCCACGGCAACACGGACTTGTCCCGATTTAAAATGACGATGACGGAATGCCTAGGTCCTTTGCACGAGGATCAAAGCAGAGTTCTAATCAAAGAACGTTTGGGCATGATGAATGAACCTCGAGCAACTCATTGGCTGGGGGTCACACACGCCCTCACAATAATTTCACGCCTTCTCATAAAGGGAAAATTCTAGTTTCCACCCACCTGGGGGTACGTATCCAAGACTAGGAGCCCGTTGAGGTCTCATGCTCACAAAAGCGTGGCTCTAAACATGTGACTCTTGATAGCGCAAAACGTTCAACCGTCAAAAGGAAATGTTTTCGTCTGACGGCAACGACATTATGCCTGGGAAGTCATGCCAGCACACGATAGGTTGCTCCGGCAATCATGCCGATAAGTTGTACTATCGGGTTAGGGGTACGAACAAATCTCATAAGAGGAGTACCCGGGAAGCGGACTCTTACTGTCCATGTACCAAGCTTATCAAGGAAATATTATCAGCGTGTAGCTACCCCAAGGACGCTCTACAGAGGGTCTCGATATTCCAAAGGCTTTCCTCCGAAGCATCAAATACCAAGCCAAGACGTTTCTGCAAGAGAAGGTCGGCCGTTCAAGAGCACGAACTCCCAGAGGTAACCATCAACATGGTAGATGAGGGAAAGTCTGTGATTGCTGCAAATGGTTTGAATCTCGACTTTTCTCTAGGAAAAGAAGTCAGTCCGAGAATAGCCCAACTAATATCTCAGCTCCAGCTAGAAGCCGTCGAACATAGCAATCACCCAAAAATTCATGAGGGAACCTATTCCGATGACGAACTCTCAGATTCTTATTCCGCACTCCCCTCCGACGACACAATATCTAGCACGGGATAAGCTCGGGAAGTGTTCATGATTAACACTGAGCAAATGACAAAAATAATTGAGGATGCTTTGACTAAGCAAAAATACAACTTCAAGTTTGAATTGGAAATGGCCATGATGCAGATGAAGGAAGAGCATGACCAACAGATTCAGGCTCTGTCCAATCAACTTGGTGAATCCAGCCATCACAACATTGCTAACTAAGTAGGTAGCAACTCAGATGTGGATGAACACCTCGATGAAGACAACCCTCTGGCTGACCAAAATGTTAGGGTGGCCTTACTGAAGACAATAACACTGGGGGTGGTCCCACCGAAGATAACAATGCCGGGGGCGGCCGCGTTATTCCTCTTAGAAATTTTTTTCTAAAGCATGTTGCAGACGAGGACGAAAAAATGAAAGACCTCGAGAGAAAAATCAATGCTCTGATGTCTGCTCGAGAGGTGAAGAAGATCGGTATTCTGTATCCCTATCCAAGAGAGTAAGAGTCGATTACATATCCAGCGAAGTTTTACCTGATCAACTTCACGTTGTTCGACGAGAAGGGCTCCCCCACTCAAAACTTGATTTATTTCAAGTCCCACTTGGGAGTGATCTCTGGCAACGAGCATTTGATGGTTCGATCATTCATTGGCTCCCTTCGCAGGCCTACCTTTGATTGGTATTATCATCTCAAGCCTGGAAACATCAGTGGCTGGGATGACATGGAAAACTCATTCCTCGACAATTTCTTTGATGACGATGCTGAGGTATCCATCAGGACAATCTTTGATGACGATGAAGGGACGACATTAAGCTCTTCCGAAATAAAGCGATGAATTGTCGAGATCCAGTCATAGAGGACTTCATCCTCCAAACCTGTCATAACAACCTATCCATTGATATTTTGGAAGTTATGGGAGTATCACCGTCCAACACCTAAAAAGAGTTGAAGGTGCACAGAGAGCAGGCCAAATGCTTTCTCAGAAGGAAGAAAGCCGAAAGAAGCCAACCGACGACTAACCCTCCGAACTCAAGCTTCGTCTCCCGTGGTAAGGGGAAAGCACCTGCAGTAGTTGTTAACATTAATTAGACATCGCAAAAACAACCCCGAAGATAGCAAAAGACTTCATATTTGAGACTTCAAAAGAGTACTCCTTCAAGGATGAAGACGTTCTAGCCATTTTCGAATCCCTCCTTGAGAATAACAATATCAAGCTACCAC
The DNA here is from genome assembly GCA_022839385.1 of Asparagus kiusianus. Classification (NCBI taxonomy): domain Eukaryota; kingdom Viridiplantae; phylum Streptophyta; class Magnoliopsida; order Asparagales; family Asparagaceae; genus Asparagus; species Asparagus kiusianus. The sequence goes on along the minus strand of BQKN01064966.1, from coordinate 748,304 downwards.
CTATCGCAAATCAGGGGAAAACTGACAATATTGCGGATCCAAAGTACTGTGCGTACCACATGAGGATCCTTCATCCTACCAAGGTTTGCTTTGCTCTCAAAAATAGCATCCAAAACTTAGTTGAAGCTGGTGTCATAACGCTAAATTAAGCCGAATGCAGACTCCGAAGAGTATACGAGTATAAACTTCTTCTCTATCCTCCAATAGGTGCATGAGGATAAACTGCTCCCTGCATACTCCAATAGATATATGAGTCTAAACTGTTTCCTTTCTTTCACGGGAAGTTCCTGGAGAGTGCCATGCCTGGTATTCTTAAGGATAACCCGGTCATCCAACTAAGTACAATGTTAGACCCGGTTTCGCAAAGAAAGTTGGGGGTGGATGATTCATGTAACGGGAAGTTTCCAGAAGAATACTATATGGTGTATTCTTAGGGATAACCCGGTCAGTACAAAGAAGTGATAAATGAAAAACTCCCACTCAGACTCTGAATGTTCAAGGGTGAAAGATATCTTATTGTCAGGATCAATTCCACCAACTTCCAAGCACTCTTTTGCTGTGATGAGATTTGATCACCTTGTTGGATCAATCTTCCCTCACAAAAAACTCCTAATGGTGTTGATGATTTATAATCTTCCACCACAAAATCTCTCACTGATCAAATTAATTAACAATGGGTCCACTAAAATTCTTTCTGGTTTAATCTAATCAAACTCACATTGTGTCTGTGCACTCAACACTCTAATTGTTAGAGTCCGAACATAATGCTTGGAATTTTAATCTGCCAATCCTTAACAATTGTCAAACCCCTTCGTGTTAAATTCTTATCACTTGACACCAAGAACCCCCACTGAGTGATCGGTACAAGTCAACACTCGTACTGTGATTTGTACTCCCACTCACACTGTCTACCTGGTCAAACCTTCCTACAGTTAGGGCCACAACCAAAATCCCCTCTCGATTCCTCCAATAAACGAGAGGTCAACGAATCGAGCGATCAAACCTTCCTACAGTTAGGATCGTCTCAAACCTCCCACTCGGTCAAACCTTTCCACAGTTAGGGCCGCAATTCACTCTTGATAAATGAGAAACCCACCTTAAGTTCGGTAATTAAACCTTCCGATCGTCAGGATTATCCGAATCTTTTCGATTCTCAGAGTGGAGATCCCACTCTTAGTTTTACCTCCCCGGATTCTTGAAATGGAGATCCCACTTTGAGTTTTCTTTACAACTTGAGATAGAATATAAAATTCTTCCTCCTCAGCTTTGGGAGATAGAATATAAAATTCTTCTTCTCCCACATTGGGTTTGTCTTTACCCAAAAAAAAGCATGGAGATAGAATATAAAATTCTTCCTATCCAGTATCGGGTTCATCTTTGCCCCAAGAGAAAACACCATCTTTCAACTCCAAAATCTATGTTTCACAAGCATGGGGAATTTTATCCTGAATCCTAAGTAGGGATAAGTCAACGCCTAATACGCGTTACCGGTTTAGTCTTTCGCCGAATGGAAAAGACATTAGAATCCAAGTCTGGGGAATTTTATCCCGAATCCTAAATAGGGATAAGTCAACGCCTAACACGCGTTACCGGTTTAGTCTTTCACCGAATAAAAAAGACACCAGAATCTAAGTCTAGAAAATTTTATCCCGAAGCCTAAGTAGGGATAAGTTAACGTCTAACACGCGTTGTCGGTTTAGTCTTTCACCGAATAAAAAAGACACCAGAATCCAAGTCTAGGAAATTTTATCACGAAGCCTAAGTAGGGATAAGTCAACACCTAACACGTATTGCCGGTTTAGTCTTTCACCGATTGAAAAAGACATCAGAATCTAAGTCTGGGGAAGTTTATTTCGAAGCCTAAGTAGGGATAAGTCATCGCCTAACATGCGTTGCTGGTTAATCTTTGACCGTAAAAAGGACAAAAGTCTACATATTCGATATTGTGGCAGGTTGTTATTAATAACACTATAATCCGTGCCTTACACGAACGAGGAATTTTATCCTGAAGCCTAAATAGGGATAAGTCAACACCTAACATGCGTTGTCGGTTTAGTCTTTCACCGAGTGAAGAAGAGACCAGAATCCAAATCTAGAGAATTTTATCCCGACGCCTAAGTAGGGATAAGTCAGCGCCTAACACGCGTTGTCGGTTAGTCCTTGACTGTACAAAGGACAAAAGCCGACATATTCGATATTATAGCAGGCCGTTATTAATAACACCAAAATCCATGCTTTAAACGCACGGGAAACTTTATCTCGACTCCTAAATAGAGATAAGCCTACGCCTAACATACGTTACAGGTTTAGTCTTTCACCAAGTAAAAAAGACACCAGAATCCAAGTCTGGGGACTTTTATCCTGAATCCTAAGAAGGAATAAGTCAGCGCCTAACACGCGTTGTCGGATAGTCTATTCCCATAAGAAAGACGAAGTATACGTATTCAATATCATAGCACTAAAATGGTTAACTCTTTTAGCAAAACGTTACATGCGAAACAGACTTAAACAATCCACATGCTAGCTCGACTCAAACGGTAGTTGGTAAAGACTTATCAAAGCCGTTGATGGCTAAGGGTTTGCCAAAAATCCTATACATATAAGAGTTATTGACGCACCAGCTTTATTAGTTGGTCTCGTGACTTGTACATGCAATAACTTTAGGATAAGATCCATACATGCGGAAGAATCAACTTTAATAGTTGGTCCTGTAGCCCAACAGTTGAGACCGTCATGCTCTAATGCCTTAAGAGCTTAAAATATGTAGACTCCAGCAAACGTACGAGTATAAACTATATTAATGTCGGTCAACGCGTTCTATAAATGGTCAACGCTGGTTAATGCGTAGCTATGAGTCAACGATGGTTAACGCGTTGCGATGAAAATTAACGCTAGTCAACACATTGCGATGAAGGTCAATGTGTTGACAATTTTCACTAAAACAAGGCTTCAATCAATTTCAAAGTAAAGGATAATCCTAGGGAGTTCGATCGCGATTCAGATGTGAATCCTCAACGAAGATAATCAGTTTAACGTCGACTTAATATCACGAGCTAAGTTCAGAAACTTACGCATCAACTTGAGTTCAAGATTTCGATAACGGTCAGACGATAAACGCAGCGCTACAAGAACTTCATCTATTCAACAAAATACTGAGCAGATTGAAGACTGAAGAAGTCAAGAGCTGAAGCCAATTTAGGTCCTTTCACACTGATTGAAGGTTGAGCCTATCACATCCAAAGCATTTTAGTTTCTTCTATAAAAGAATGAGTCTGAATACTTTGGAGGGGGTATCTATAGGCGTCTAAAAATACTTATAAGTGTCCGCACGTAGCTCGAGATAAAGAGAAGATGATGAACATCATCATCCGAGTCAAGAAGGATTATCCGAGTGGCCCACACGCTTGTCATCAGCTCCAAGTAGCATAAAGAAGCTAACGAGAGTATAAAGAAAGTAAACAAAGTGCACAAGTTAAACAAACGACAAGATACGTAAAACGGCAAAAAATACAAGTCCAGAAAAGTCGGAAAACACCAAAATCCAACGTAGCGCGTGGGTCACTAAGACGTGACCCGCGGTCGCGCGGGTCACAACTTAGTGACCCGTTACCACACAGGTCACCACTTGGTGACCCGCGATGGCGCGGGTCACCACTTGGTGACCCGCAGTCGCACGGGTCACCGTGACTTGCCGCGCGACAGAAAACCCTACAGTACGTGTTTTTTATAGTTTGTTTTTTACTATTTTCTTAGGATTTGTTGTTTTCAGAGTGTCTCAACTGCTTGGATATCATCCATAAACATGGTTAGGTTGTTATTGACTTAAAATATGGCCAAATTTCTCATTCTTATCCAAATATCGCATCCGAGACCCTATAAATATAAGCCTAGTGCCCCTATTCTCAAGGGGGCGAATTATTATCAAGACTAGGAGGTGCTGCCGAACTTCAAAACCAAGAGCCATGAATTTCAGCAAGGGCTAGCGAGATCCTGGCGAACTTTGTCATAAAGGAGTCTTTCGAAGGATCTAAAACATGTTTCCACCTTTCCTTGAGATTAGGCTTGGCCTTAATTTCGAGAAGAGTACTAATTTTGCTTGGTCGATATCAATACTTCAGCGGATACTTCCTTGGTGAATTAGGAGCTCTGATCAATTATTCTGTCAACCGGATCTAATCCGTAGGCGGTCCACGGATGAATCCTAGCACAGGTAAAGATCCTAAGCAAATAGAGACTAATAAATAGAATCTGTGTGTTGTTTGAAAGAGATTGTAATCACTTATTTTCATTGTGTAAAAGTCTTATAAAAAGACTAACTTTTTGTCGAGTTTATCACAATGAAGAAAACAATTTCTGACCCAAATAAATATAGCTAAAAAAGTAATATTATTTATGACCTCTTCCCTCCCCGAGCACGGGCTACGCCTACGGGTTTAAGTACTTGCTCACCGATCATGGGCTACGCCTACGGGTATAGGCCCTTATTCGGGTGTGGAGGGTGGTGTGGTTGTTTAGTTTAGTTATTTTATTTATACTTTTTATTTTACATTTAATGCAATATTATTATCTATCCTACGAGATGGATTTTTTCATAATAAATGGGGCTTGCACATCCTATGAATATGTGATTGTAATAATACATGATTTGTAAGGAAGCTAGACTTCAAGGAGTTACAAATTGTTTGTCAAAATATATTTAGTGTAGTTATATTTTATTTCTTTAGTTGTCCACTATCATTCCATATTGCTTTTACATATGTTGATATGTTGGTTGTGTCCCAATTGTAGATGTCAATACAATTGGGTGTTATATTCTATAAAGTTTATATTTCTTTCTCACTAGAGAATAGTTTTATTATAAAAACTTATTTTTAAACTTTGTAAGATATGACAATAAGAGTTTATTGACCATAGAGTGGTGAGACCGACATTAACATAACGTTAGTGTGAAAGATAAATAAACCTAAAGCAGTTAAAAGAGATGTATTTAGAATAAACTTTTAACTAGTGTCAAGGAAAGTAATTATGAGATATAACTCATGGGGTGATGCCCAACTTAAGATTAGGAGTGATACCCAATCTTTCGCGCTATAGTCTTAAAAAGCGGTGGTTACTTAATTAAAGTCCGATGAATATTCCCGGTGAATAGCTCAGAACCCTCCCACCAATCTTACGCTTACTTGGCTAGTTTAATTATCGTAAGTATAAATATATAGCATCTTTTAACTATATCAAGTTTGATTATGGTAAAAAAATTTGTGAAATCGTCTGTAGCCCTCCATCATTTTAGTTGAATACTATTAAGCTTATAAATACTATGTTTGTTGGCATACGTCAAGGCATAACTATTCTATGGCTAAGTAGTATTCATCTGTATATTAGATATAATAATAGCTTAAGTTGGTTATGCGACTTTGTTAGCATACATCAAGAGTTTGTATAAGTTAAATTTAAGTCAGTCAAGAAATGATGGGTCCAAACATGACTAACATTTTGTGATTTGTTGGCATACGTCAAGGTCATAAAAGACTAGGGGTAAAATCATATCAAGAATTACAAGAGTGTAAAAGACAAAAGTTGTCTACCAATTATTGAGTGTATCAATTTGTTAGCATACATTAAGGTTGATGCATTCAACGATAATTAGATTTTAAACCCACTTGAAAACAAGGGGTTGTTTTCTGGCACGTCTTATAAGGTTTTGAAGGACTCGAAAAATAGTGGGAGACATAATTTAGATGATAATGATCCAAATCTATTTTATGTATTGAACATCTGCTAAAATATTTATTTTCTCTCTCTTTCAGACCATTATGTCTGGCTTAAAAATCATTTCAGAACAGAACAAGTTAACCGATCCTAATTATATAGACTGGTTAAGAAATGTTAAGAGTATCTATCAAGAATTCTTAGCCTCACTCATCAAGAAGAAGCAAGATGTTGCTACATCTTCAGATGTGTTTGTTACTCAGAATTATTTTTTTATAAATCCTATATCTTGGGTATTAGATACCGGATTAGGATCTCACATCTGTAATTTGTTACAGGGGTTGAGAAGTTATAGGAAACTTGGAGCTGGAGAGGTGACCCTACAAGTTAGCAATGGTGCAATAGTTACAGCACTTGCAGTAGGAGATTTTCATCTAACTTTGCCAAATGGAAATATTTTAATTTTAAAAAATTGTTATTTCGTACCAACTATGATGTACAATATAATATCCATATCTTTATTAGATAAAGATGGATATATATTCAAGTTGGAGAACAATATTATGAATATCATATTTAATCAAAAGTTGATTGCTTATGGAACATTGTATAATAGTATCTATATTCTTAATCAAAATATAATTCTAAATACTCATCACACTAATAAAAGAAATCACTCAGTTATGAATGACGCTTTCTTTTGGCATTGTAGACTTGGTCATATTAATAAAGAAAGACTTTGCGAGCTACATATGCATGGATATTTAGATCCATTTGACTTTGAGTCTTATGATACTTGCAAGCCTTGTCTTAAAGGCAAAATGACCAAGACTCTATTTACGAGAACTGGAGCAAGAGTTACAGAACTCTTAGGACTGATACATAGTGATGTATGTGGTCCTATGTCTACAATGACCAGAGGTGGCTACTCCTACTTTATTACTTTTACTGATGATTTTTTAAGATTTGGATATGTATTTTTGATGAAACACATTTCTGAAGCATTTGAGAAATTTATCGAGTATAAAAATGAAGTAGAGAACCAAACGAGCAAGAAAGTTAAAATTCTTTGATCGGATCGAGGAGGCGAATACTTAAGCTCGGAATTCTTGGGTTTATTACAAGAGAATGAGATTCTCTCTCAGGTTACTCCACCCTTTACACCATAGCTTAATGGCGTGTCAGAAAGGAGGAATCGTACCCTATTAGATATGGTATATTCCATGATGAGTAACGCTGAGTTACCTTTTTTATTCTGGGGGTATGCGTTGGAAACAACATCACACTTACTGAATAGGGTTCTAACTAAAGCAGTACCTAAACCTCCATATGAGATATGGAGTGGGAAGAAACCACATCTTAATTATATTTAGATTTGGGGATGTCATGCTTATGTAAAAAAGCAAGATCCCAAAAAGTTAGAGGCACACTCAGTGTTGTGTTAATTTGTAGGATATCCAAAGAATTCCACCGTATATCAATTCCACCATATCGATGAACAAAAGATAATTATTTCTTGGTTTGCTACCTTCTTGGAGAAGTAATTTCTTAAAAAAGAAATTAGTAGGAGCATGGTAGAACTAGAAGAAATTTTAGAGATACAAATTAATACTGATAATTTAGTAGAACCAGTAAATTCAGTTATACCAGAAGAATCTCTACCACTTCGCAAATATCCAAGGCGATCTCATGCACCTAAGAGAAAATATGATTTTCTCGTTGAAGGTAGCATGTTAGATCATGTCATAGATGATGACGAAACTTTAAGTTATCAGCAAGCATCTCAGAGTAGGGATTCTATTGCTTGACATGATGTAATGAAATCCAAAATAGACTCTACGTACACCAACAAAGTATGGATCTTAGACAATGCTCCTAAAGGGGTGATACCCATAGGTTACAAATGATTGTTTAAGAAAAAGTTGGCTGTAGATGGGAAAGTAGAGACTTTTAAAGCTAGATTGATAGCTAAAGGTTTTCATCAAAGACCTGGTTTGGACTACGATGAAACCTTTTCTCCAGTGGTTATGCTAAAGTCTATTTTGATCCTACTTGCTATAGCTGCTCACTATGACTATAAGATCTGGCAAATGGACGTCAAAACTATTTTCTAAATGGTGATTTAGAAGAATGTATATATATATATATATATATGTCTATATATATATATATATGTCTATATATATATGTCTCAACCAGAGGGATTTGTAGTCCGTGGGAGCAGTGAAAAAGCATGTAGGTTGCTTAAAGCCATTTATGGATTGAAGCAAGCATCGCGGAGATGGAACATCTGTTTTGATGATGCTATCAAAGAGTTTGGTTTCATCAAAAATCCAGATGAACCATGTGTGTATAAAAGGATAATTGGGAGTATAGTATCGTTTCTTATTTTGTATGTAGACGATGTACTCGTAATCGGTAATAACATACCATCATTACAAGCGGTTAAAATTTAGCTATCAAAAAGATTTTCTATAAAAAAATTGGGTGAAGCATCCTGTAACAATTTTTATTACATGTACCCCCTCTATTTCGTAAGGCACTGGGGGGGTAGGGGAGGATTTTATACTGGGTATTCAGATCTATAGAGATTAATCTAAAAGGATATTAGGATTATCCTAATCTACATACATTGGCAAAGTGCTAAAATGGTTTAGCATAAAAAATTCTAAGAAAGGTTTCGTACCTGCATCTCTTGGAATCTCGCTCTCTAAAAAGATGTCTTCCCAAACTGATGAAGAGAGGAAACGTATGAGTCTAATTCCTTATACCTCGGCAGTAGGATCGATCATGTATGCTATGTTATGTACTAGACCGGATATCGCTTATTCACTCAGTTTGGTAAGTAGATATCAATCTAATCATGGAGAAGAGCACTAGAAAGCAGTTAAAAATATACTTAAGTACCTGAAAAGGACTAAAACGTTATTTTGACATACGGTAAAAGTGATCTCCAAATGGAGGCTTTTTCCGACTCTATCTTTCAGAGCGATATTGATGATAGTAAATCTGTTTTAAAATATGTTTTTACGCTCAATAGAGGAGCTGTCAGTTGGAAAAGTTCCAAGCAGGACACAGTAGCAGACTCTACTATGGAAGCCGAATACATTGCGACAAATGATGCAGCCAAAGAAACTGTCTGGATGAGGAAGTTCCTTTCAGAGCTGGAAGTTATTCCTACCATTAAAGATCCAGTACCTTTATATATGATAGTAATGCTGCAATAGCTCTGACAATTAGAACCCCGATCTCACCATAAGTCCAGACACATTCTGAGGAAGTATCACTTGATCAGGGAGATAGTTGATCGCCAAGAGATTATGATTGAAAGAGTAGCCACAAAAGATAATATAGCAGATCCCTTCAGAAAGACAATTACTCGTACACAATTTAAAAAACTTGTTGAGCTATTGGGTATTAGCTACTACAATTATTGGCCTTAGTGCAAGTGGGAGTTTGTTAGATATAGGTGCCTTGCAGGCAATAATTATATATTATAACAGGACCTATATGAATATAACATCCTTGTTCAAAATGATGATATACTATTTTGGTCAGTATTTATCTGATATTTTAATATAGATAAAGTCCTTAGAATGATACTAGACCATCAGACATTTCGGATATGATAGTAATAAAGAGATCTGATTTTGTCGCAAACGTATATTCTAAAATGTTCCTAATCGATGAAGTGTTGAAATGAGACTTTATCACTTTGGGAAGACTAGTGTATAATCTATTTCTCCTTTGGTAGGATGATGATCCATCTCTTGGATTATTGATGTGATACATCAAGATATAGTATACAGGTGACTCATTAGTGAATGAGTTGACTGAACAACTCACTAAGAACGAATAGTTGGTAATTATACTTAACTGTCAAATAGAAGTTCTAAAGTGATATAATACAAAGTAGTCTCTTTACCTGAGACATCAGTGTAGTATCTTACATGTCAGTATAGGTGTACTTAGATTTTTACCGAACCACAGTTCTCAATGAGTTGTACATAACAGTTCTTCTTGGTTGCATCCCAAGATATAAGTAGATATTGAGATGTCAAGATGGGATTCGTCTCTCCCAATATAAGGGCGTTGATGTCATAAGATTATTTGATATAACTATAGCCTGGAAATCATTGGCCAAGGTAAATAAGATAAACTGAGTGTTAGTTTGATCTTAAAGGTTATGAGTTTAATATCAACAAACACTAATCGAGCTATTAGGGTTTGACAGTTTTTTATACCCTAGGCTCTATAGTTTGACATGGTTTGACGAAGAGACCGGACTGTACGGTATTATTACTGAGTGGTCCTGATAAAATTGTGTAAGCATCTTATAGACATTTATCACAACTTATATTCGGGTAGTCTTCAAGTGTAGTTAGCACCTCTGTTGTACTTGTGGATATGATCCACTGTCGAGTCTTAAGTTGGGCCCTAGGGTCACACCAAGCGCGTACTTGAATCCTATGAAATACAATTTATAGAGTTAATACATATGATTGATACGCATATATGATTTTTATCGGATACACATAAACGGTTATATGTATCGGTAAAATCAGAATGCTATGTGCTTAAGAAATGAATTCTAGTATTTTTCTCATAAAGTTAACTTTTAGTCAACTGGTTGACTTTTTGGTCAATAGTTGACTTTGGTCAACTCATTGATTTTTTGGTCATATGATGACTTATTAATTAATGATTGGAAAAATTACGCAATACCGTATTTATGAAACACCGTATTGATGTGGTATTTTTATTTATAAAATACACACCTCATTATATCTTGATTAATGAGTCATGAGATGAGTCATTAAGGTAGTATGGTTTGGGCACATGGTTTTAGCACATAGTTTTGATTCTTCATGACTCTTTGCATGACTCATGAGATGAGTCATTGCATGACTCATGTAAGAAATCATTACATTTAGATGACTCATGGCTTGACTCATGAGATAAGTCATGACATATCTCACTCTATATATATGAGCTCTCTTTCTTATGGAAAGGTTAATGAAAAATTGAGTAAGTAGTTTTTTCCATAAGAGAATAAAAGAGAGTTATCCTCTTACTAAACTTTAGCAATCTTTGAGTAAGAGGAAGTAGTAGGATTTTATAGTACCTCGCCGTGGATATCTTGCCTTGTGTCTCAAGAAGACTCTGACTTTATCAAGCTTATTTGAAGACTTGGAGATCCACTATAAGGAGGTTTACAACAACAAGGAGAACGAGCTAGGGATTGTTCGATCTACCATCGAATCACGCTACGAAAGTAAGCATTCAAAGCTCTTGGTTGCTCTCTTTTTTATAGGGATCATGTTAGATTTAATTAGGATGGTCCTAGCTTGTTTTTCATGCTCTCTATATGCTTAGTATTATTATATATACAGTCTTCCGTTGCGTATTTTGCATGTATTTAGCTCGAATTTCCAACAGGTATGTATTTCAATTATATGGAACATTATTTAATTACTATTTTATCAGAATTTTTAATTAGTAATGATGATTGTTTATATTTCATATGTCATAGGATTCAAGGACTCATCGTTGATTGCACTAAATGAAGATTGTCCACCACCACCACCAACGCCATTAGTTGTGCAAAAAACTATATTTACTCCACTAACCAATACACTCTTGGTGACGGAAATAGAAAAAAGCTTAAAATTACTTCACTAAAGATGTTGGAACTTGATGATGAAGAAGATAACCAGACCCTCTCTTCCTTTAAGATGCTAGATTGCTTATGATACTTTGCTCAAGAAATTATGTATTAGGTGCTTACAATATAATACTTTTTGAAATTTGCTGCAGATAAGAAGAGATTGAGTGGTCGTCGAGGTAAAGGAAAAAAAATTGATCACAATTAGCAATCTAGCATCCTTCATTGGGAAGGACGCAAATATTTTGGAAGACTATTTTATCTACATTTGAAAAAGTTAATGCATCAACAAATATGTATTTTGGTGGAACAATATATTTTGCATAATGGACTCAAGTTAGACTACTATCGAAGATAATCTATCAAGATCGAGACATTTGCTAGATTGCTGAAAAGTTCTTTTATATGTCATTTTGACAGGTATAAATGTATGGTGTGATTCTTACTATGCTATGATAATATATATAAATGTAATATAATGTAGTTTGTTTGCTTAGGTATCATTGTGATAGGTCTTCATGTATGGAATGAATCTTCAAAGGAATCTTACTATGCTGTTATAATGTAGCTTTATTTCCATATACATGTATATTTGCTTAAAACTTAATCATGAGTTCCGATGTCATTAAAAATATATCCCCTACAGATGATGTAAACAATAGGTCATCAACTAAATAGTACAATCAAAATTCATCAAAAAATATACAAATTTCATTTTGTACTTATGAAGTTTTATGTTATCTGAAAATATATAAAATAAGAAAAGTTAAGTATACATTTGTCTCAAAACAAATACAGCATTTGTATTTTTTTGGTCAGACTGGAAAAATGCCCAGAATAAGTAAAGAAAACCAATTAACGCGAGATAAGGCTTATAGAACCAAAACAAGTTTTATGTGATAGCATTATTATTTAAAAAATCCAAATTTGAGAATAAACAGTTCATAAGAGATTTTTTGAAAAAAAACACCAAAAACTGTCAAAAACATAATGTGAATATACTAGATATAGACAAGACATAAGAAAGCAACTATAAAGCCAATTTTCTGGTGACAACTATACGACTATAATTGTGAGAGTTAATTATTTAGAAGATATCTCAAAATGGCAAGGTGAGAGCCAATATCCTCCAATGTACACTATGAAGAACCATTAGAACTAACACCACGTGCATGAGACTTCATATTTTTCCTACTCCAACTTCTTCCTTTAGCATTTTCACATAATGAACATGTATAAATACCATTCCCACCTCCAACTGATAATTCACTGACTGAAAATGTAATATAATAGAGGTAGTGACACATCCAAGGGTAGATCAAAGTCTAAAGAGAGAGGTTGTTTTTATTGTGGGAAGCCAGGTCATATCAAGAAGAATTGTTCGGCATTGAAGAAAGAGCAAGCTGGGAACAAATATGAAAAGAAAGATGAGAAGAAGAAAACCGACAGTGACACTACAACTACTTTGTCTGATACCAATGTTATTCTCACTTGCAGGAAAGAAGACAGTAGGCATGTTACAAGTCAGAATTCCGAGTGGATAGTGATATAGGAGCTACATGTGTCATGCTACCTCCAATCGAGACTTTTTCACGTCGTATAAAGAAGGTGAATTTGGCAATATGAAGATGGGCAATACCAGCTACTCAAAGATTATGAGACTTGGTGATATACATTTGCAGACATATACCGGATGCACATTAATATTAAAGAATGTGTAGCATGTTCTCAATTTGTAGCTCAACTTGATTTGAGTCTCACTTTGGACTGAACAGGATATGAAATTCAATTTGGTGGAGGAAAATATAAAATCACCAAAGGCTCTCTTATAGTGGCTAGAGGAAGTATATGTTGCAATTTATATAAGACTCAAGCAAAGGTTTCATATAATTCTTTGAGTGTGGCTCAAGATGGTGACACTCTTAATTTGTGACATAGGAGGCTCAGGCACATGAGTGAGAAGGGGTTGCAGATATTGGCAAAGAAGTCACTCCTTCCCTTTGTCAAAGGTTCGTCACTCACCCCTTGTGATTATTGTTTGTTTGGAAAACAACATAGAGTTTCTTTTAGTAAGCCTTCTAAAAGAAAAAATAATATCCTGGATTTGATTATTATGATGTTTATGGTCCTATTGAGGTGGAGTCATTGGGTGGCAATAAGTATTTTATCATATTTATTGATGATACATCACGGAGGATGTGAGTCTTCTTATTGAGGACAAAGGATCATGTGTTTTTAGTCTTCCAGCAGTTTCATGCCATGGTGGGGAGGTAGACAGGAAAGAAGTTAAAGTGTTTACACACTGATAATGGAGCAGAGTACACTTCCATTGAGTTTAGAGATTATTGCTCCATGCATGGTATTCAGCATCAGAGGACAGAGCCCGGCACACTGCATCATAATAGAGTTACAGAGAGGTAAAACAGGACCATTGAGGAGAAAGTCAGATGCATGTTGAAGATGGCGAAGTTACCTAAGGGCTTCTGGGCTAAAGCTGTTCACACTGCATGTAACATAATCAACAGGTCTCTTTCAGTTCCTTTGGGTTTTGATATTCTTGAGAGAGTTTGGTTTGGAAAAGATATTTCTTATTCTCATCTAAAGGTGTTTAGTTGCAAGGCGTTTGCACACATTCCAAAAAAAAGACAGAAGCTTAATGATAGAGCGGTTCTTTGTATCTTCCTTAGTTATGGAGAAGATGAGTTCGGCTACAAACTATGTGATCTAGAAAAAGAGATGAATTATCAGATTTATGAGAGAAAAAGTGAGGTTCCAGATAGCACGATTGTCCAATTGCAGTGATTCAAAATTCGTTGCCTTCAGAATGACGACATCGTCGAGGGTATGGTGCTAGTTTCTCCATGGGTGTTGGAGATTTTTGGTGATACGGATTTTAGGGTTTTGGTACCCTAGAAATAACATTGTATCTTTCTCTTGTGATTTAATCCTCAAATTCAGGTGTAACTTGGAGGGGTTGTACTCTTGATTCATAATAAAATATTTCTCTCTTGATTGCCCCGTGAACGTAGGCACGATTTGCCGAATCACGTTAAATTTTGGTATTTGCTTGCTTGTAGTATTTTTCATTGGTGCTGTTATTCGTTTAGTCTTTAATGCCTCAGATTAATCTCCATAAAATCCCTAACACAAAGTACTTAAAAACTATAGCATAATTGAAAAGTTGGAAATCTACTTCTTTATTACTAAAGGAGAACAACATAAAAGATAAAATGAACAGTAACCCAAGAAACATAGATAAAAAAATAAAATGAATAACCAACCCAACGCATCTCTCTACTCTCACGTTCTCCTATGGCCATTTCCCAAACTTCCCATACCAGCACATTCTCTAAACTACTCTTTTTTCTAAGCCCGCGGTTTAAGTTTCAGCTAACTATTTCTCTTCCACTTTATCCAAACTTTCACCCCCTTCATTTTCTCTTCACAATCCAAAAAAAAACTCACTCCCCCTCAGATCGAACGGTCCTTTCTCTGCTTCTTCTTCTTCTGCCCTCTCCCCCATCTCCTCCTCCCCCTCCCCCTCCAAATCCCCCTCCGCCTCCTTCAAAGACCGCCTCATCTTCGGTGACCCTACCAACTCTTCCGAAAACACCCCTCTCCCCTCCTCCTCCCTCTACCCCTCATGTCCGCTGCCAACTTTACTGACGCCCTCACCGAAGCCCAAACTCAACCGATCCTAAACCACCCCTACCATGTCCGCCATCCACAGCCTCTCTCACCCCGGCGACCCCACTGCAGGCAGCGATAACTCGAAACACCCCTCGATTATTTCTTCGAATTGTTTTCTTCACCCGCCTCTGCTACAGTAAAAAATGTAAGATTTTTTGAGCCCAAGGAGGAGGAAGGAGAAGAGAATGTCAGAATTAGGGTTAGAGTTTGAAGAAGAGAGGAAGAAGAAGCAGCAGCAACAGCATCAACGGTACAAGCTCCTTTTCTTTTCTAATTGATGTTGCAGTTTATTTTTTAGGGATTTATATTTCTTTTACAATATTTTGAAATTGCCTATGCAATATGTTGGATAGATCTTATTTTTCTATGTTTATGGTTTCTTTTTTTAGAAAGCTTCTGAGGTCTCAAGATACATATTTGTCTTCAAATGAGATTTTTTTAATACCATTATTGGAAATTTATATTCTTTAGAAATATATTTTGATTTTGCTGGTTTTAGATATCAATGCTCCTACATCAAGGTCCTTGAAATACTTACTTCTAACGTCAACTTTATGGTGATTTTTTGATGTATTGGAGGAAACCTCTGTAAGTGTTTCTAATTTTTTGATTATTTATACAGAGTTTTGTTATTGACTTTTGAATAGTGTATTAATTTGAACTAAGAGTGTTATTTTATAATTAATGCTAGAAACACGCAATTTCTATCATTCTCTACCTGGATTAGAGACGATTATTCATGTCAAGAAAGCCTTAAAAGTGAAATTGGTATAAATTATTTCAAAATCTAGGATAAATTCACAGAACTATCTTTTAATTTGCTTTGCTATAATGTATTAGTTTTGTGTGTAGTTAGAGTAGCAGATTGCAGTAGATCATGGCTCACTTTTTAATTAAATTTTCTTGACATGGCTCACTTTACCATTCCACCGAATCACCTGTAGTCTACTCTTGCTATTTAACTTTTTGTACATAAGTTGTTTGGTGTGGTAATTAGCTTCTTTGTGATGTTTAGACTACCTCTAGACTTATTTGTTGAAGATGAGCAGAACAAGATCTAAGTAGATAGAGTTATATATATGAGATTTTATAGAGTGACTGTGAAATTATGTTGAACTTGGAGTTATTGTGAATTGTTATTTTGTGGACCTTTTTGTTCTCTGTGCAATGCTTTGGATTGTTTTAATGAAAATAAGTGGATCATGGAAATATAATATAAGAGTTAGATGTGATTCAGTTGAATAATTAACAATATGAAATAGATTTTGTATTCATGTTTTGGGCTGCTTGGCTGCTTCTAGGTTATGGAAAGAACCTGATGGGAACTTCTGGATGAGATGTCGTTGGTATATGATTCCAGAGGAGACTGTGGTTGGGAGACAACCTCATAACTTATGAAGGGAACTTTTCCGTACAAATCATTCGAGTGACATTGAGGTGAAATTTTCCATTTATCTTTTATTTTTATGAAAAAATTCACATTCTGATCATAATGAAGTTTGGTAGTGGTTCGTGTTTCTTTTGAATTGATTAGCCAATTTCAATGTACTAATATTGGCATTGGTTTTGGACTAATTGATGACAATAATCTCTATCATGATGATGGTTCTTCCTCGATATATCAATCAATTCACAATAACTCAAATGACTATGAACAATGAGAATTTTTTGATTTTTCTGCACAAAACGATGAAATTCAAGAGCATATCAACCAAAAAAAATTGTTAATTATGGTGTTCTAAGATTTGCAAATACTTGATGAACGTTATTTTTGCTACAGTTTATTCAAGGGTCAAGTTGAAATTAGCCTAATTAGTCTATAAATATTTGATACTCTTTCTGACATAGTGAATTACTTTAACTAAAAGATTTTAACAAGAAACTTTGGTCGGTATGATCGAACTTGAATAGTTGTCAGGTGTAGATTCACAACTACTAAATTAACCGTTATGGGGTCTTATATTTAGTTAGAAACAATTTTACTGAGCCTTTTTCTATGTCCACCTAACGTGCATAGATTTTTCTTTCTATTTACTTTTAATTTGCTACTTTAGAAGAACTTGACACAATGTGGATAAAACACATAATGCATAATATCCTATGTTTACATAACTTGATTCCTTATTCTGCATCAGATGGAATCGATCATTAGGCATTATCTGTTTTGAACCTGAAGGAGTTCTCTGAAGCCAACAATGAGAGAGATGATGTATTTTATTGTGAATATGAGTATGAT
This sequence comes from Asparagus kiusianus, assembly GCA_022839385.1. Lineage (NCBI taxonomy): Eukaryota > Viridiplantae > Streptophyta > Magnoliopsida > Asparagales > Asparagaceae > Asparagus > Asparagus kiusianus. The sequence continues at coordinate 731,004 of BQKN01064966.1, read as the reverse complement.
GTTCATTAGCACAGTTTCAAGCTTATTGCAGATATTAATGATGATGATGATGATAAACAGGAGGTAGGTGTTCTTACTAAATAAGGAACATAATAAACTTTTGGAAGAAGATGTTTCCTATCATATCTGAAGTTCAATTGTTCTTATTGGCTTACATTTAGAATAATGAAAGAACTGAGAAAGATGAGGAATTGAAAATTTCAAAGGATACAGGTTGTGAAACATATGACAATTCAGAAAATGAAGAAGATGTAGCTGCGGAATCTACTTCTCGCAAGCATCCGACTCAGGAGCTGGTTGTAGTATGCTTCTTAGTCTAGGCTGAACAATTTTTTATTGTTAGTTGAGTTTATAGTACTGCATTTTATATATTTTTTGCAGAAGTCACGCAAGGGAAGAGCATTTGGCATTCACAAGATAGGAATAAAGAAGACCCCGGAGCATGTACGTCGCCATAATCAAACTGAATTGGAAAAGGCAAAGGCAACACTGCTGCTGACAACATTGCCTAAATCATTGCCTCGTAGAAATAAGTACGTACTACTTGCTTAGATATTTTCCGGCTCATTGTATGTTTGTCAGTCAATTTTATAAAATCATGAGCTTATGTCCCAGAGAAATGGATGAGATAACTTCATTCATCAAAGGGGCCATTTGTGGTGAACAATGTTTTGGGCGCTGCCTTTATATTCATGGTCCTGGAACTGACAAGGTTGGTGATTTTTCTATATTTACTTCTCCCTTTACCATGTTATTATTAATTTTCTACAATCTACTAAACAGATGGATAATTCATAAATGAACTATCGAATCGAACTTGATGAAAATTATTTGTTTAGTACTAAATGAACTATCAAATCGAACTTGATCGAATATCTTACGAATAGTAACCGAATTGCTTATTAATTATTCTGTTCACTTCCACCACTATACTTCTTATCTAAAGAAGATTACTTTATTTTGGTAACATGTTCAATATTTACAAAAAATCTTTTAGAAACCGTGCTTTGCACGGGTCTAAATACTAGTTACATTATAAGCTGAAACAATTTGAACAAATTAATGCCTAAGATAATATGAACTCTAAATTAAACTAACTGATGTTGAGAGTTAATTGTTCAAAAGATATTTCAAAATGGTAAGGTGAGAGTCAATATATCCTCCAATGTACACTGTGAAGAACCGTTAGAACTACCACCACGTGCATGAGACTTCATATTTTTCTTAATCCAACTTCTTCCTTTGCCATTTTCACATAATGGACATGTATAAATATCATTCCCACCTCCAACTGATAATTGACCAACTGAAAATGTAATATAATAGATGTCAAGATTTTCCTACATTTCAGCATTTGGGTCATCATAAATGAATATTCCTCCAAAGAATCACTAATGTAATGAATTTCGGCTACACAAGAAAAATTATTTAAATAAAGGGATATTTATTCCTAAAAAAGCGACAATTTACCTTTGGTTCAAAAAGAGGGGGACATCAGAATGTTTTCTTTTGCAACTCATAAGAGTTAGATTATCTATCAAAGAAAGTTTTAACTATAGAATATGTATCCAAACATTAGCACTGTAAAATTTTATAGAAATATCACGGAGCGGTTAATCTTTTATTCTCTATTATTAAGAACACCGACAAAATGTAATCAAGTCAGAATTTAATTAACTGGGTAAAAAAATCCTATTGCTTCAGATGAGGGGCAACTAGAGATGCTCATGAAGCAATTGAAGGCATTGCTATAGAATTTAAAGTAGTTGTTTACAAATTATTAATTTTTTAAATAGAATGATTATACAAAATTAAATAATATATTCTCTTTATAATAGATATGAGAAATAACTTTTTTAAATTAGGGAGACTACCAATTAGTAAAGATTTTAATATTGATAAAAAATATTAGGTTTGCGTATAAAGCGAAAAAAATCTAAAGATGAGATTATGCATCACCAAGCATGTGGTGTTTGAGAAATTTAAATTCTGATTAGGATTTACGTGAGAGTTTTGCTGCTCACGATAGTGAACACTACGTTGGAGGGTGTTAACATCACACTGCCTAATCAAGAGCAAGATCCTAATTGTATGCAATCCTCTTGCCAGGTAGCAAAAAAATCCCAACACTATATATCCACAGCAATCCTAATGATATGAAGGGAAAAAAAAAATTAGTACAAGGAAGAAGTTAAACCCCTAGGAGAAACGAGTCCTACACGCTCAAGAGACAATTAATGTACACCTCAAATTCCAAGTCCATCCTATGTAAATGCAAAGACCAAAACCCCTCTTCAATAATAGTGATGACTAAATTGAGGATGAAAATTATAAAATTGACCTAATTGAGCCAATGGATGATGATGAATTTGATGTTATTGATGAGTTTAGAAGAGAAAAAGACAGTGGCCAACATTCAGAAACCCACCTTAATGCATTTTCACCTACAAATATAAATGAAAATATAAATCAAAATGAAGACACAACCAACATGGGGCGTGGTACAGCTGGTTATAATAGTGAAAATTCAATTGACTCAATTCAAGAAGCTTTGAGTGGCTAAGGTGATGAATTGTATGAGATTAGACGAAAGAATGAAACAATTTAAGGAGAAAAGGGTAGAATAACAGTTAATTCGCAAAAATTTTAAATCATGAGAGTGTTCCTCAAAATATTCCTCATTGTGCTTCAACTCTCTTTACAAGCTCAACTCCTTGTGCACCAGTTGCTCCAATTAGCACCGAATGTACCGACTGACTCCAGCACCATATTCACTAATTGCATTAAATGCCGCACTACACACTACTGCATACTAGACTTTTGGCGACGGACAAATCCGTCGCCAAAATTCGAAAATCCGTCGCTAAAAGTTTTAGCGACGGAAAAATAATAATTCCGTAGCCAAAACTTCGTCACTACAGTGAGGGTAGACAAAAGGACTATAATACATGACACAAACTGATACATGATAACCAGTCAAACAGATAATATAAAGACAATAATATAATACATGACACAAACTGATACATGATAACCAGTCAAACTGATATATGAATGTTCTTTTTAAATCATAACCAAGTATTACATTATTATGATGATGTTGAGGCTCTACTCTGCGACTGTGTGCGGTTAGTCTGCGACCGTGTGCGTGCCGAGAAAATGACTGTCCTTATAGTTTTATCGACTCTACCGCAGACTGGTTTTTTAACTTTACGCCTTGGCTCACATATAATCGCAGGTACATCAGGGCGCGCCAGTGCAATTTCATCCACCAGATTATTATTTTGTGTCAAGGAAAACTCAGCAACTGTTTCGTCAGCTAAGATAACCTCTTCGTGATCTTCGTCAGACACGGCTTCATGAATGTAGGATCTAGGCGGATTCTTCAGGACAACTCATTTGTTATTTTTCATTATATCTTTGACATAAAAGCACTGTTTTGCGTGAGCAGCTAACATGTACTTTTCAGTCTGATATATTTTATTGTTAAGATTAACGAGTGTGTAACTGTAGTTATCCTTCGTCTTTTTCAGCTCACACCAACGAACCTTAGACATCACATGTCTGACTTCCTTATTAATCCCATAGAAAATCTCCACGATGTCTTCTACCTGACCGTAGCAATAGATTTTACCTTGTATCGGATTTAGATCTTTTGAGCTAGCGTATGATAGTTTCGAGAAGGAGCAGAACACACCGATATTTTGCATTTGTCGTCTCTCTTCGAAACCGATGGTGTTAAACCTAAAGCCTTCAAAACCGATGGCGTTTGTCTATCTTCTTGTAATCAAGCCCCAGCGTATCAACAATCTTGTGAGCTTCGTAATAGGTTGCGGAGATGCTCTTCTCACCGCCTGGAATGACTTTCCTAAGCAAGTCTAATAACATCTCGAAATGCGTAACAGCCATCCCACTGAGTGTTTGGATATGAAGAAGCCTCAGCATAAAAGAAAGCCTTGTAAACTCCTTGCACCCCTCGTATAACGGTGACTCGTTTTCTTCAACAAGTCTCATCAATCGGTCTACATCTTAAACATATCAGTAATGTTAACATCACTCAAAGACGGTACGGTAAGAATATCTTCCAACATATAAGTCGTGTCAATTATCAGATTGTCGACATCAGTGAATTCTTTCTCTAATTGCATCACCGGGACGTCTTCACCATGATAACTCCAAAATACATAAGAGCTATCAAATCCATTGATTGACATATGGAAACTTACGTCACTCCTAGTAAGCATTTTACCATTCTTACAATTCTTACAAGGACAGAAAATCAACCCGCTCAGTGACCGTAGAGGGTTGGTGTCAGAGTAGGCTGAGAAAGCTTTTATCACATCCTTGTATTAGGTGTCTAGATGCCTTCGATCACGTGGTATGCTCATGAATGATTTGTCAGGAATTGTCCGCATCTAGAATTTAAAAATTAATGGAAGTGAGCATATCCCTACATATATCATTTTAAATTAGGACAAGCGTGTGTGACCGGCTGTCAGAGGAAGGCTTCTATCCCATTAGGTATGTAAACGTAGTGTGTATATGTATTTATATGTGTTCAAGTATACTTTTATTTTGTTAAAATTTTGGCAGTACCTACCCGCTATTCTCTGAGTACACTATAGTACACGGAGAACAACGAGTAAGTGCCGTTGAAACTCTGATGAAAAGAAAGTACACAAGAACACACATAAATATAGATACACGTCATGTTTACATACCTAACCCGTCCACACTGGACGGATCCAATAAATATTTATATATAAACCTCCTATCACATACGCGTACGAAAAGGTTGTCGGACTGAACACAATGGTCTCGTATCTGCCAACCATCCCGTACGCGTATGTGACAAGTAAATAAAGAGATTATATATAGTATTTATTGGACGGGGAATTCTACGGCTCGAAAATATGAGTTCATAGTGTGTGTAGTTCTATGTAATTAGTGATATAATAGATACGCTAACCCCCCAACCTCACACTCACCCTCACTATGACCTTAACCCTCACCTTCACCTTCATCCTAACCCTAACCCTCACCCTCAATCTCACCCCCGCCCTCACCCTTACCTAACCTTAACCCTTGCCTAACCCTCACCCTCCCCTAACCCTAACCCCCACCCCCACCCCTACCCTCACCTAATTAACCTAACCCTCGCCCAACCCTCATCCTCCTCTAACCCTAACCCCCACCCCAACCCTCACCCAAACCCTCACCTAACCCTAACCCTAACCCTCAACCTCACCCTTACCATGACCCTCACCACCGCCCTCACCTAACCCTCACCCTCACCTCCTCACCCTTACCCCCACCCCCCACCTTCCCCTAAACCTAACACTAACCCTAACCCTCACCTAATCCTCACCCTCCCCTAACCTAACCCTTACCCTAACCCTCACCCTCACCGTCACCCTCACCCAACCCTAACCATAACCCTAACCCTAATCCTAACCCCCACCTAACCATAACTCACACTAAATTTATTTATTAGGATTTTGGTTTTTTATTAGGGTTTAGGTTATTTTTCACAATTTATTTGTTTTACAAAAATTAAATTCTAATTATAATTAAAAATATAATTAATAAATTTAAAAAATCTCTTTTTCTCTCTCCCCCTTCATCTCTCTCCTTCTCTCTGCCTCTCTCCCATCGGCCGACGTCGGCGACCAGTGTCGCCAGTGTCGACTGACGGGAGAGAGGCAGAGAGAAGGAGAGAGATGAAATAGAAGACAAAAAATAGAGATTGAGGAGGAGCGATACCTTGAAAGTGCGGTGGTGGGGGGCAACGACGGTGGTCGTGGTGGCGCAACGGCGGAGGTGGCACAGCGGTGGCGACGGAGGTGGGGCAGCGATGGCGGTGATGGTAGTGGTCGATGGTGCAGATGAGAGAGAAAGAGAACTGGGGAGAGAGACCACAAGAGAGAGAGAGAGAGAGAGAGAGAGAGAGAGAGAGAAGGGGTGGAGGAGAGGGGGGAGAAGGGGGGAGATCTGACGGGAGAGAGAGGGGTGGGAGAGAGGGGGAGTTTATTTCAAGGCGCGGGCTTGCCCAAATGTTTTGGACAATCCCGCGCCCTAAAAAATTTTTAGACAATTAACTTTTAGCGATGGAAAAACTATCGCTAAAAATTTATTAACATCGATTTTTTACCGACGGATATTCTCTGTTGGGATAGTAATGGCGACGGAAAGTTTTCGTCACCATTACTAAATTATCCGTCGGTATAACAACATTACCGACAGATATATAGTGACGCATAATTCTGTCACTAGAGACCAACTTATAGCGACAGAAATGTCCATCATTATATATCCGTCGGTAATGGTCGTATTTCTAGCAGTGACATCATGTTTGCATAGCAAATACAGAACCCTCAACACATGATTCATTACATAGGGAGGAGGATAATTCAATTGAACCATCAATGCATGATTCATCACATTATGTGAAAATTTCATACACATAATAAATATTTGATGCACTATGCATGTTTCACATTTATGGAAATTGTGATTAAATTTAAACAAGTAAATAAAATTTATTTATACCAAACTATATAGTTTTTATAATTTTTTGAAAATTACTGCAAGGGTGCTTAATTTATGAGTTGTTATCACTAACTCTGTCTTGGTTAGGTTATCATGGCCCATGACTATATCTGGGTTAAGGATTGGATGTATGTGAATCGTGAAAAACACACAAAGATTGAGTTCATTGAAGGAGTTGTTTCTTTTATGAACTTTGTACGTGAACACGATAAGATCCAACATGGCATGATTCTTTGTCCGTGCAACCATTGCGGGAATACTTTGCATCGTAAGGAGGAAGATGTAGAACTTCACATTGTTACGTATGGTTTTATTAGAAGTTATACAACTTGGGTATATCACAGAGAAATTCTAACTCCCATTAATGCCGAAGAAGAAGAAGAAGAAGTTGATGATATTAACTTGTTTTCGGAAGAGAAGATGGAGGAAATGGTAGAGGTTGATTTCGGTGACCCTAATCATGTTGAAGATAGTACTCCCAGACAAGAACAATATGTAGATGAGTATGAAGCTGATATAAGAAAAAAGTCATTCACGATGCTTTTAAAATTCCTGAAATATTATATGCCTCTTGGGAATAATGTCCCTGATAGCTGGTATGAAGCTCAAAAGTTAATGTCTAATATGGGTTTTAATTGTGAGAAGATTCATGCATGTCCCAATGATTGTGTACTGTACTGGAAAGAAAACTCATATAAGAAAGAGTGTCCTACTTGTGGGGTGTCTAGATATAAGAAGAAAGCACATACTATCAAGAATGACATACCTCTCAAGGTAGTACGATACTTAATTTTCTATTACACAGAGCCTGCAGAGAGTTTACAAGTGTAAGAAGACAGCGGTGGTAATGACCTAGCATGATCGTGCTCTTCCAAGTGAAGATGGAAAAATGAGACATCCGAGAGATTCACCTGCATGGAAGAATTTCGACAATTTACATCCAATATTTAGTCAGGATCCTCGTAATATCAGGTTCAGACTAGCTAATGATGGCTTTTGCCACTTTAGTTTTAATGGTAATCCACACAGCACATGACTGATTGTAATGATGATTTATAATCTCTCACCGTGGTTGGCTATGACACTTTTGATTGATGGACCCAGTTCACCGGGAAATAATATCGACGTTTATCTTCGACCTCTCATTAAAGAGTTATGATCTTTATTCATTGATGATGTGGAGACATAGATGCAGATAAAGGGGAAAACTTCATAACGCGTGCAACCATAATGTGGATAATTAATGATTTTCCTGCATATGGAATGCTATCAGGATATTCTGTACATGGTTATAAAGCATGTCCATATTGCCACGTGGATACAACATTGACATGGTTGCCTTTTTAGCAAAAACATATGTTATTGTGGTCATCGACGTATGTTGAAAGAAGACCATCTCTATAGGGTTGATGATGTTCACTTTGATGGTACTACGGAGCACCGAAAGGCTCCAGTCCTTTTATCTAGAGAGGATATACTTGCCCAATGGAATGATTATGAAAATGTGATTTTTGGAAAAGTAAAGGAAAGACAGGAAAAGCCACAATGATGGAATAAGAAAAATCTACTAACTTATGTTGTACAGAGTCCAAACGTTTAACATGCGATTCAATGAGTTGTTCCTTTTATCATAAAATTAAATAAAAAGATTTCATCAAATTTCAATTTAAATAAAGTAAGTAAGTTTAATCGATGATAAATAAACTGTAATATAATAAGTTTAGTAAATTTAAACGTATACTACAAAGTGAGAAATTTTTATTGTATTTCTATTTGCAGTCAGCAGCATATAAGCTTTTGATTTCTCTTTCTTGCGGCTTATTTCGTTTTTATTTTGATTTTTTTCATAAACTTTAAATACTAGACACTGTGATTGTAAGAGCTACCTAAGCATAGATTAATTCAATTAATTATTATTTTCAATTATTCACTCAAGAAAGGTTCATGAATGTCTACTATTTAATAATTCTTTAATCCAATTAATTTTATATAAAATTAAGGGGTCTTTTTTATGATTTCTTTGTGAATTGTCACGATGCATTTAATTGCTTATGGTCTATCATCTTTTCGATTAGTTTTGCAAAAATGTTAGTTTTTTTGTTAAAAGTGGGGTAGGTATAATAACAGTTGGGTGTAGGGGTGTGCATATTACTAATAGAAAGGAAGGTCCACCTGTGCTTTGCTCAAGTATAAGACTAGTGTCACTAATATCAGGATAATTAGAATTCTTGTATATGATTATTAATTATGTATCCCAGATGACAGTGCCAGCAGAGAACTAACTGCTGATGAGCTTTTAATAGTAGCATGTTCAAATGTGACTTGAATATTGTTAATAGATAAAACCCCATCTTAGTGAATATTATTATTGAAACGTAAGTCATGAGGGAGAAACAACTAATACCAGCTTGGCTCCATGTGATCAATATTTTACTTAAGTGAGAAGATTCATCAAATCAGTTAAAGCTCACGTGTTCTCAAGAATTAAGTTGTAAAGAGCTTGGTTGGTCATGCTTATCCCTTGCTGACTTGTTTCAGACTAAGTTGGCATCATGATCATCTAATCGTGTTTACAATGAACATTAAGTAAGGTGCTAAGAAAGCTCCTAACCAAATATATAATTAGAATAAACTATGATTGTTCCACGCAAATTAGCTAGTGTAATTAATTATTTAGTTTATAGCATACAGTCATCAATCACTAAAGCCAGCTAGCTAGTTGGATTGCAATGTCAGGATAGTGTGTGAAACACCAAATCAAATCGTATGAGTACAAATTTTATCAGAATACCCATCACACAAATAGAATTTTCTGAACTATTCATAAGGAGATAGTTTAGACATTCAAATGTCCCCGTGAATGAATGACCCAGAAACGAGTTGCACAATTCCCTAGACCCCTCAAACCATCATATAATTTCTATAAACCGATTATTAGTACATTTGCGAACCGATTCCCTCCGATACACAAATTAGTTCCTTGAAATTAGTGTACCATTTATAAGTATGTAGGCGTTGTTGGATTTTTTGGTCAAAACCACTTTCCAAAATGAGTTTTCAAACTATATATATATTAACTACAAGTACTTCTCATAAATGCTTAGTAGCCTAGAGGAATGTTAAACTTTTGGTGTTTCAAAAGGTCCTCTGTTCTAGGCTTGCCAACAGCAAGCCGAGAAGTATTTTATTTTAATTAATCCCTCATATGTTCTAGTGGGTCATGGGTCGTGGGTCGTGGGCTGTAAGCCAATGGGCCGGGGATAAGTGCTAATCAGGCTGAGGCGTGTTTGTTAGGTGCACTTTGCACTTCACACGGATGCATTAGGGTAAGGTGGCGCTCTTTGGCGCCATGTTGGCTGCCTCGCAGGCTGCTTCGCAGAATGCGAAGGAGCAACGCATTCGCACGAGGGTGTGACCCTAGCGTTCTCGTAATCATACGAGGTTCGTCAATTGGTTGACGAGGTTCGCTCGTTCGATAAGGTTCACCTATTTGACGAGGTTCGTTCGTTCGACGAGGTTCGCCTGTTCGATGAGGATCGCCTTTTTGACGAGGTTCGCTCGTTCAACAATGTTAGCTTGTTTGACGAGATTCGCCCGTTCGACAAGGTTCGTCCTAAGGACAATATTCATCTGATTTGCTGAGACGTGATCCTTGCGTTTAGTAGTAACACGTCCATGTTTGTCTCGTATTCAGGAGTTAATTCATGCAACAGTTATGATAGTATTTACATCAATTTAAAGGATTGTTGTTACAATCATAATTGCCATTATGATTTGTAACAGCCATATTAATTAAGGATGACTCTTGAGCTGGCCTTAGAGGCCTATAAATAGCGCCCATTGGGTAGCGCTTTGGTAGAACTGGGGAAAATGAATGTCGGATCGAGGCGATCTTGACGTTGTTACTGCTATTGTGTTGCTGCTACAGAAATTGTGCCCGAAAGAACTTGCTCTAAAATTGAAAGGTTTTGAACCGAAATGTTCTAAGATCGAAGATATCTTTGCCTTGACCAAAAGGTCATATAGATCGAGGAGATCTTGACACTACTAGGTTGGTGCACACCAGAGTACTATACTTCTGTTCCTGAAAGTAGTTTGGCCTTGAGATCCTTGAACCGGAGTAGGCCAAATATTGCTTTAAGCATAGTGTTTCACAAACGCACATCAGTAAACTAAAAAAGTTTAAAATTACAGCACATCAAAATTTCTCTGTTTATTCCAGATTTAACCATAATTTTTAACAATCTTAAAGCAATATTTTAGATCTATTATGGATCCCGCGAGGACTCTTGGAGTGGACTGTCTTAAGTTAAAGAACATTGACGGATCCAACTTTAACGCATGGCGTCAGAAAGTAATCTTCGGGATACAACTCTTGAAGATCTACTATGTGGTTTCTGAGGAGAAACCCGACTTTGAAGAAGATTTTGAGTCTGAAGCTTCTTGGGCTAAAGATGATTATTTCTGTAGGAGTTATCTCCTTAACTGCCTGACCGGTCATCTGACAGATACTTACACCAACAAGCTCTCTGAAAAAGAAAATCTAGAATACTATGGAGGACCAATACAAGGATGAGGAGAAACTGTCCAAGTCTCACCTCATTGACAAGTTTCTAGACTTCAAATTCAAAGATGACACTAAGGTTTTGCCTCAAGTCAAAGAGCTTGAAAAGCTTGTTATGAAGCTGAAGAATGAAAAAATCAATCTTTGTCAAGCCTTAATTTCTGGTGTAATTGTCAACAAGCTTCATCCATCTTGGATGTCATTCTCCACAAACATTCAGAGAAGAAAAAGATAAGTGACTCTGTCTGATTTGAAGAGGTTTATTCGGATCAAGGACAAGATTCGGACTCGCACGAAGAATGAGCTCCTTGCTAAGCAGAAGGTGTCTGCTAACATGGTGTCTGCTAACTCTGAGAACGGTACCAGTTCTTCTTCTAAGAAAAAGATAACAAAATGAAGAACCATAATCAGAAGAACCTGAATGTTCAGAAGAACCTGAATGTTCAGAAGAAAGATGTCAAGAAGAGCGGCAAATGCTTCAACTGTGGGAAGAAAGGATATTTTGCTAAGGATTGCAAAGCACCAAAGAAGGGAACAACACACAATGTTAATCAACTAGACAATTGTGTGGCTATGCTCTTTCAAGTGACAAATCCCAACAATATCTCTGGTTGGTGGTTAGATACAGATGCTACCTTTCATGTCTGATCTAACAGAGATTTGTTCTCTTCATATGTTGCTGCCAAAGAGAACGTATCAATGGCTTATCGTTCTATGGTTCCAATTCTTAGAACTAGGACTGTGGTGCTAACTCTCTCTTTAAAAAGACTCTCACATTGAAAGATGTAAAACATGTTCCCTCAATTGCCAAAAACTTAGTTACTGGAAGCTTACCGTGTGATGCAGGTGTGAGGCTAGATTTTTAAGGAGGAAAGACTGTGTTATCTTTTAACAAAATGTATTTTGGCAATGCATATCGTACTAATGGCATGTATAAGATCAGTGCTATTGTACCTAACTCAGTTGTAAATGAAGTATCCTCTTCTACTTACTCCTCTGTATTATGTCACAATAGGCTAGCACATGTAAATTATAGAAATCTATCTAGCATGGAGAAATTAGGATTGCTTCCAAAATATAGGGGTAACAAACTTAAGAAGTGTGAAGTCTGCGCGCAAGCGAAGCCGACAAGGAATCCCTTTCCAAGTGTCACAAGAAGCATCAACTTATTGGATCTGATTCACTCAGATACTTGTGATTTCAAGAGCTTTGTTACTCGAGGCAGCATGAATTATTTCATCACCTTCATTGATGATCATTCTCACTTCTCCCACGTCTACCTGCTAAAATCTAAAGATGAAACCTTTAGTAAGTTTATCGAGTTTTGGACTCGTGTAGAGAAACAACTTAGACTTCAGGTGAAAAGACTCAGGAGCGATAGTGGAGGAGAGTACCGATCTAAGGAGTCAGAAGCATGTTTTAAGGAGAATGGAATCATTGCTAAAACTACGGCTCCGTATTATTCACAATCTAATGGAATTGCAAAAAAGAAGAATCACACATTGATCGAGATAGTGAATTCCATGCTAATCATATCTGGTCTACTTACCTGCTATTGGGGAGAGGCTTTGCTGATGGCAAACTAGATTCTCAACAGCCTTATTCTATAACTGATAGTACTCCTGAATCGGTTATGATTGGGATATCCAGATCCTTTGGATAGTCTCAAAGTGTGGGGGTGTCTCGCATATGTTCGAGTTCCAGATATCAGAAGGCCTAAGCTCGGACCGCAGGCAAACAAATGTGTGTTTCTTAGCTTTGCTAAAGATAGCGACGCTTGCAGGTTCCTGGACCTTGGAACCAACTCCATTATTGAAGCTCGGGATGCAGAATTCTTTGAGGATAAATTTATTAAAGATAAAGGCTTATTGCTCAAAGATATAGCAAAAAATGCTAGTACGTTAGATGCACCATAGAAGCCAGTTTTACGAGAGACTGAAAATGTCATGATGAAGGAGTTACCGAACCACCTTCTAAGTGTGTTAGGAGACAAAAAAATTTGGAGATGACTTCATCACCTATAATGTGGAAGGAGACCCACAGAATTTCCAAGAAGCAATGTAGTCAACAGACGCTCTCCTGTGGAAAGAAGCTATAGATGATGAGATAGATTCATTGATCCAAAATCACACATGGGAGCTGGTGGATATACCTGAAGGTGCTAGGCTTATCAGTTGCAAATGGATCTTCAAGAAGAAGCTTCATCCTGACGGTACTATTAAGAAGTACAAAGCAAGACTGGTGGCGAAATGATTCTCTTAGAGAGAATGAATAGATTTCTTTGATATGTATGCACCAGTTTGCAGGATCACTACCATCAGAGTGCTTATCGCATGGGCGGCGATAAAAAGGTTCGTCATATATCAGATGGATGTGAAGACTACCTTTCTCAATAGAGACCTCACAGAAGTGATCTACATGGAGAAACTAGAAGGACTTGATGCTCGAGCTGGTAAAGTGTGTAAACTTATTAAGTCTCTATATGAACTTAAGTAGGCACCGAAACTCTGGCATGAGAAGTTCGATGGGATTGTTCGCAATAATGGGTATCAAGTCAGCGAGTCTGATAAGTACCTATACATCAAGGTCGCTGAAGGAAAGGTGGTTGTTATCTGCCTCTATGTGGATGATATGCTCATCATCGGGAGTGATTTAGAGATAGTAACATCCACCATAAATTTCTATCAGCACAATTCAGCATGAAGGACATTAGAACTGCGGATGTGATTCTCGAAATAAAAATCATATACTCTGAAGAGGGTATTGGATTGTCCCAATCTTATTATGTCGAGAGCATGCTAAGAAAGTATGGCTACTATGACCTTCCAGAACTGTCAGTGCCGTATGATTACAACATGAAGCTTCGACCGAACACTGCAAGACCAGTTGAGCAACTTAGGTACTCAAAGATAATTAGGATTCTTATGTACACGATGAGCTGCACAATGCCAGGCAGAGCTGCACAATGCCAGGCATAGCATTCGCTATAGGAATGCTTAGTAGGTTCACAAGTAATCCTGGAAAGCTTCATTTGGATGTTGTCCGAAGATTGATGAGATACTTGAAAGGAACAACATGTCTGGGCCTATTCTACACTAGATATCCGGCTATAATCGAAGGCTATTCAGATGCGAGGTGGTGGTCAGAACCAGATGAATGCAGATCTGTCGGAGGTTTTGTCTTCACCATGAGTGGAGCTGCCATCTCGTGGAAATCTAAGAAGCAAACTATGATTGCACAATCATCTATGGAATCTGAGTTCTTTGCACTCTGTGTTGTAGGACATGAAGCTGAGTGGCTCAATTGTATTCTTCGAGATCTTCCATTAACAGAATTATAAGGTGCAATTACTATCTATTATGATAATCAGGTGACGAGTGTTGTGGCAGTGAACTCATTATTCAATGGAAAGAAATAGACCATTCATCTGAAGCATAGCTATTTGAGAGAACTCATTTGCTAAGGAGTCATCTCTGTGATTGATGTCCGATCTTTAGAGAATGTGGCTGATCCTTTGACTAAAGGTCTAAAAAAAACATAGAGAAAGGATGTCTACTGGAATAGGTCTCAAAATTTTATGAGTCTTACAAATACTTACTGTTTACATCAAGTTATTAGTTCAAAGATTATGCTACTAATGATAAGATGATTGTAGGCGTCAAAAATGCTCATAGATATCCAAATACAACTCAAGAATGAGAAAAGAACAGTGTGTATACAACGATAAATACACCAACAAGCAACCCAGGGTGACGTACCTTAGGCACGGCAGCTCAGGGTGAGCGCCTTAGGCGTGGCAGCCCAGGGTGGTGCGCCATAGGCGCGGCCGCTTTTGGTGACGCGCCTAAGGCGCGGCAGTCTATGGTGGCGCGCAAGT
>BQKN01064966.1:696271-715914 GCA_022839385.1 Asparagus kiusianus | reverse complement strand
ATGGTGACGCGCCTAAGGCGCGGCAGTCTATGGTGGCGCGCAAGTTACAGGGGTGCCACAGCAGTTACCAAGCAGTTATACGATGATTTTTTGAAGTCCACGTGGCAGCATAACAGAAATAGAACATGTGCTGACATGGAAAAGCAGCTAGACCACGAAAAAAGGTGGTTAAAGATCGTGGGGGAACAGTTTCAAACACGAGGAAACGTGGCTGTAACTGTCCCTTTGGCCGCGGCAGTCTACACTGTCGCGCCAATAGCCGCGGCAGTGTTGACTGACGCGGCCAAAGAGCAGTTATTTGGTCAGTTATTTCGCCCCCATTTCCACTGTTGTGCACTCCTACCCCTATAAATACCTCCCTAGATACGAAATAAAGGACAGAGAGCAGATTGGAGCAGAAAAGGCTTGAGCTTTTGGTGATTTTGAGGAAGAAAGATAGAATTTTCACCCTTCATAAACAGTATTTGGTGATTCCTAGAGATCTAAGCTCAGTCTTGATCTTTGGAAGAGTGAATATCTCACATCGATAAGATATTCGCTTTAAATCCCTACTTCGATAAACGAAGGAATGATCTCTAAACAACCTCACGATCTGTGAATCGGTGGTCCACGAGCCAAAGCACTCCCGGCACAGGCAAAGTCCCACAACACAGAACTCGATAAACGATTTCTGTGCTATTTTCTCGAAAGTTATAATTTTGTTTATTTTTTATTATAACCTTCTGTAAACGATCGAAGTTTAATGGAATCTACAATGGAAACGACTTTCACTAAAAACAAACTGGCAACCACAGTGGGAGCCAGCGACCTCGCTGCTGAGGCCGTAGTGTTGCAGCCGATCAAGATCATTGTCAGTGAAGAGATCGAATATGAATTCGATCAAGCAAAATTCGAGGAGTATCTGTCATCCTCATCCTCAAAATCTTCCTCGCCTCGCAAGTGCAGGAAGATTTCCTCTCCCAAGAAAGTTTTCAAGTCTGCAATGCCTATGAAGGCCGCAGGTGAAGGTTCCTGCCCGATAGTTGCTAAGGAATCTGCCTGCAACATCCCTGCTCCAAACGATTCCGCACCCATTAAGGAGTCGTTGATGAATGGCTCACCGGTGCTGACGAAGAGGGCTCGTCAGAGATAGCGCCAGCGCCGTGCTCGTCAATTGGCCAAGGCCTTACAACAAACCGACGGGGTCCATTACTATGCGGACCTAAAGTTGAGGAAGCAAAAAATGGTTCAGTTGCCTCAACGGCAAAATAATCATATTTCTGCACGGCTTACGATGGAGGAATGGACTCTTGTCAAAAGGGTTCGTTCGACCCTTAAAGAACGTATACAAAAATGTCAAGTGAAGGCCGATCGTGCCCGTGCACTTCGTCAACAAGCTCAGAGAAACAAGAAGGAAATGGTGTCTGAAAAGCCACCGAAGAACTGCAAAATTTGGGTTCCCAAAACCGAAGGTGCCCAAAAGTTACAGGGGAATGCAATCTCCAACCGCGGCAGCCCATACTGCCGCGGCACTTTATACGACCGCGGCAGTCATGGCTGCCGCGGCACTTTGCTCAACCGCGACAGTCATTACTGCCGTGGCACTTCATTCGGCCGTGATGTTCATCTCCGTCGCAAAACCACATCTTCAGTTCCATCGACGCCCGATCCTGGCCCTTCTACTACAACAGCGTCTAATGCATCACCAGTGAAACCCTGGGTTAGCTCAGACTTATCCAAATTTAAGATCACAATGACGAATCGCCTCGGTCCTTCGGTTGACAATCAAGGCAAAACCCCAGTCAAAACACCCAGATCCAGCAAGTAAACCCTTAGTGGTTTCTTATGCAGGGGGTCGTAAACACCCTCCTGTCAGAATTGCACCAGTCCGAAACGAGAGAATACCAGTTCACTCTCGTTTAGGACCTATGAAGACTCCACACCCGCATGTGGGTGTATTTAAAAATTTAACCTTGGATCACCCAGAGGCGACGACTAGTCGTCCTGTGTATGATAACAAGGTTCACCAACAAAATATAGGTTGCTCAAATCACAATAATGATGAGCTGTACTATCAAAATAATAATTCAAGAAAGAGAATTGTCCGAGAAGATGAGTCTCATTACGCATGCGAGAGACTCATTAAGGCAGTGCTGACAGAATGCGGTTGCTCAAAAAATAAGTCAACACGAGTATCCGTATTTCAAAGACTTTCTACTGAAGCGTCAAAACCCAAAATGAGGCGTTTCAACAAGAAGAAACCTGCAAGGCAGCAAGATGAATTCCCTGAGGTCACTATTAACATGACCGGTAGAGAAAAACAACAATTAATCAACCTGACCCTGATTTCTCTCCGGAAGAAAGAGTTGAGCGGGGTCTCTCTCAAAGAATGTCGCGGTTGCAACGAAGGGCCAACCGACGCTGAGACTACAAAAGAATGCACAAAGGACTATCTTCAGATGAGGAATTGTTAGATACATGTTCTTCCATTGCTTCAGACGATACCACATCCAGTGTAGGGCGAATCAGAGAATCATTCGCAATCACACCGGATCAGCTGGCTCAGATACGACAGGAAGCGTTAGCTAAACAACGCGAAGAAATTAGAGCTGAGATCAAAACTGAGATGGAGTTGACGATGCAGCAAATGCGAGATTTGCAAGCTCAACAACATCAACCGGAGTCGAGCCAAAAGGTAGAATCCAGTCAGCGTAACGTTATACCTGTACGTATAGCCGAGGTGGATAATGAAGAAGACGAGACTATTTTCGCTGATCATCCTCTGGGCGAAGACAATTCCGGAAGTGGTCCAACCAAATCATCCACTCAACCTCCTCAAATCTACTTGAAGAAGAGTGAGGAAGAGGACAAGAAGATGCAAGATCTCGAGAGCAAAGTCAACGCTCTGATGACGGCACAAGAAGTGAAGAAAACGGGCATTCCATACCCGTACCCGAGGGAGTGGGATCTGATTCCTTATCCCCCAAAATTTAATTTGATTAACTTTACTCCTTTTGATGGCAGGGGTTCACCAACTCAGCACTTGATTTATTTCAAGTATTCGGAAACGAAGCCTTGATGGTCCGGTAATTCGTAGGAACCCTCCGTGGGTCTGCCTTCGATTGGTACCGACACCTTAAATCGGGGAGTATCACTAGCTGGGAGGATATGGAGGGATTATTCCTCACCAATTTCTTCGACGACGACACGGAGGTCTCTATTGGCACTTTGTTGGACGAAAAGCAGAAGAATAGGGAGTCGGTTGATGTTTTTGTTAAACAATTCCGGAACAAAGTGGTGAACTGCCGAGATCCACTCACAGAAGAATTTATCCTACAGACGTGTTATAGTAACTTATCGCTAGATGTGTTAGAAGTCATGGGGGTTGTGCCTTCTAAAACTTGGAAGGAGTTGAAAGTGAGAGGCGAACAAGCTGAACGCTTTCTCAAGAGGAAGAAGTTGGAGAGAGGACTACCACAAGATAATCCTCAAAAACAGAACTTTAACTCTCGAGGAAGAGGAAGAGGGTCTGGGGGTGCTGTTGACGCGCATCAAACATCACAACAGCCGCAGCAACAACAACCACAGCAGTCATCCTTCCAGTTGGCACCAAATCAGAATTAACAGCCTCCGAAGCAGTTTAAGACCTCTGAGCCTAGATTCCCGAAGGAGTACTCATTTAAAGATGATGAAGTTCCGGTTATCTTCAAATATTTGCTGGATAACAATAAGATCAAGCTTCCACCGGTCACAAACAAAGAAGAAGCGAAGAAGACTAATGACCCAAAGTATTGTGCATATCACAGGAGGGTCCACCATCCCACTAAGACGTGTTATGTCTTGAAAGACAAAATACAAACCTTAATCGATGTTGGTATTGTGACGCCGAAGCCAAAGGAGAAGAAAGTAGGCGCAAACGCGGTCTCTATTAGCTTCGAATCGGTTTCTTTGTCCTGGTTTCAAGCCAAGCCAGTATCAAAAGTCAAGATGCAAACCATCAACGATGACCCTCATGGACAGCGCTAAAAGGGACTTGTGTCACACACGACCCCTAACGGCAAAATTCTTTGGGTTCATACGGATTTGCTTCAAGATGAATAGTGGACGACATCCACGTCGAAGAAGAAGTTGAAAGGCAAGGAAAAAGAGAAGTCCTGTTACGGGGCCTCGGCGATTCCTAAGAAGAACGATGAAGAGATAGCAGCTTTACCATTTTCTGATGAAGAACAGGAAGTTTTCGCTACTAGAAGTGGAAACGAATACAGTTTCAACTACCCAAGTGCATCCGAGTAATTAGCTGAGCAGGGGGTAGACAAAGCTGTACCTACCAAGACTTTGAAAGAGCTGGGGGTGGTTACAACCCCACCCTTAGTAACCGAGAAACCTCAGAAAGTTGTTAAGCAAAAAGAGAAGGAACCTCAACCCAAAGAGGTTCAACTTCCGAAGCAACCTCGTTTTAATCGACCGATTGGACGAGACAAACCGAAAAGTTCAAACACTCCATACCGCTTCGATGTCATGACTCAGTTGGCTAATATCCCAATAAGGATCACGCTATACGAGTTATTGCGCCTCTCGAAATAAACCAGAGAAGCTTTACAAGAAGCCTTGGCTGATTCTGAAGTATTCCTCACTCAAATCAAGCCAACTCCTGAAGAGCCAGAATCATCAGTTCAGCATTGCAATCTGGCAGCCACCAAATTTCCCTGCATTGCTTTCACAAAAGAAGATATGCAAGTTAGGAATTCGAAGCATGATAGACCGTTATATTTTACTGGATATATCGGTTCGAGCGTTGTCAAGCGGATTCAAGTTGATCCGGGTTCCGCTGTTAGCATCATGCCACTTCGGTTGATATACCACCTCAGAATCCCTGCCAGCAAGTTAGCCTCCACAGGAACTGTCATCTATGGATTTAATACTAGCGGGTCAAGACCGTTGGGAAAAATCCGGGTGAAGTGTCAACTTGGAGATTTAAAGTGTGAAGTCACTTGCTATGTGATTGATGCAGAAACTTCCTATAATTTACTGTTGGGTCGCCCATGGATCCACAGTAATCTTATAGTTCCCTCCACCCTCCATCAGTGTCTGAAATATGTAGACACTAACGATGAGGTTAAGACGGTGGTCGCGGATAAGCAACCGTTTAAGGGGTTAAAAAATTATTTTACTGACTCCCTTCTTTACGATGTTGAATTCGATACTGAGCCATCGGCCCATGGTACAGACAGCGGAGAAGAAGCTGCTACCGAAGCCGGGCTCGATTATAGTGAAGGTCTTGTACTAAATGACATTGAACCTCTTGTAATCGATCTTGACGGTGGTGAATCGTCGGATGAAAGTTGTAACTGGCAACTTACCGATGAAATAATAAAGGATGATTTAGAGTACTCGCATTGTCTCAATGATGTAATGCAGGAATTGTATGACGATCCTAATCTACACATGCCACTTCGCTCGTCTTGCACGATGACGAAATATCTGCAAAATTCAGTCGGAACAACTGTGATCCTACCCGCAAAGACAGGGGGTGAAGGTCTTCATTTTGGTCAAGGCGCCAGGGTTCCACCCCGTCCTACCTACGTACCAAAAGGAAAATGAGATAATTACTATAGTCATAAAAGAGGTCTAGGTTATGCTTCGTCATCTGATGACGAATATTGCCAACAGATCATTAGCCAACTAAGAAATGAGAGTGGGCATTCATCCGATACTTCAATGAGGGACTCTGACGTGAGCATTGGAGAGAGATTCAAAGCCCTAATGTCGAACATGGCGACAGTTGATCCTTCCACAACCGAGGGAGACGATCAGTTGCCTATTTGGGAAGATCCCTGGATGCATTACATGAATATCCAGTACGGCGATCGATTTGAACAAAGAGAACCTCCTACTGAGGATAAAGTAGTCCAAGTTAATATGGGTGACGAAGCTAATCTGAAACCTATATTTATCAGCGGTGATCTTCCATCGGATGAAAAAGAGGAACTAATTGCCCTTGTTAGAGAGTATATCAACGTTTTCGCTTGGAACTACGAAGATATGCCGGGACTCGACCCAAATGTAGCAATGCACAACCTCAATATAAAATAGGATGCTAAACCTGTCAAGCAACAACAAAGACGGTTTCGTCCGCAAATTATGGAGGCAATAGAAGCTGAAGTCAAAAAATTAATCGATTCAGGTTTTGTCAGAGAAGAACAACACCCTGATTGGCTAGCCAATATCGTTCCAGTTCTTAAAAAGAATGAGAAAATTAGAATTTGTATTAACTTCAGAGATATAAATACCGCCTGTCCTAAAGACGATTTTCCTCTACCCATTACAGACGTCATCATTGACAATACGTGCGAGTTTGAGAGAATGTCATTTATGGATGGATTTTCGGGGTATAATCAAATCAAGATGCATCCAGACGATGAAAAGCATACAGCATTCAGAACACCCCTTGGTGTCTTTTGTTATACTGTTATGCCGTTCGGGCTGAAGAACGCCGGTGTTACGTACCAACGAGCAATGACGAAGATCTTTCAAGAGCACCTTCGGAAGACCGTCGAATGTTATGTTGATGACCTGGTCATTAAGAGCCGTGATAAAAACAACCACATTAAAGATTTGAAGACGATGTTCGATCTTATGAGGAGTCATCAGCTAAAAATGAACCCTACTAAATCCTTCCTCAGAATGTCGAGTGGTAAATTTCTTGGATTCGTCATCACCACAAAAGGTATTCATATCGATCCTGATAAGGTGAAGGCGATACATGAGCTGCAACCTTCGAGAAATCTTAAAGAACTCAGAGGATTGCAAGGTCGATTGGCATATATCCGTCGGTTTATATCAAATCTGTCCGGAAAATGTCAACCGTTCTCTAAACTCACAAAAAAGGGCGTGTCATTCATTTGGGATGAAGCATGTCAGAAGGCATTCGAAGATATTAAAACATATCTGGCGAACCCACCTATTCTCGTTGCACCGAAATCGGACAGACCGTTTTTGATTTATGTCAAAGAGACGAGCTATTCGTTAAGTGCATTACTTGCACAAGACGACGATAACGGTCACGAACAAGCAGTATATTATCTGAGTCGCACACTGGTAGGAGCTGAATCTCGTTATCCGATGATCGAGAAGGAATGCCTCGCTTTGGTATTTACAATCCAGAAAATGCGACATTATTTAGTTGGACAATTTATGTCATTTCCAACATAAACCCAATCCACGTATTCATGACCCAGCTGGCCTCCATGAATTGGCGTTTAGCCAGATGGGCTTTACTCTTATAACAATATGACTTGTACTTCAAACAACAAAAATCAGTTAAAGGACGAGCTATTTGCGATCTTCTGGCGGAAAATCCTACGAATGATGTAGTCGAATTATACGACGATCTGCCAGATGAAACTCACGAAGTTAATATTACCTCACATCAACAAGTGTGGCAGTTGTACTTCGATGGGGCTTCCCGAGCAACAACGTGGCGAGCGCACCCGGATGTTCTAAAATCTCCTCAGGAGTGGGGGTCGTTTTAGTTTCTCCGGATAAGCATGTCTTACCTAGGGCATACTCATTGACCAAACCATGCTCTAATAATGTGGCCGAGTATAATGCATTGATAATCGAACTCAATTTTGCCAAAGAGCTGGGGGTCGAATACCTTAAAGCTTTTGGGTATTCTCAACTGGTAGTTAATCAGATACGAGGAGAGTATGAAGTCAGAAATCGAGACCTGATTCCATACCACCAGGTGGCCATCGAGATGGCAAGCTCGTTTGAAGGATTTTTCATCGAGTACGTTCCATGTCTCCAAAACGCGTATGCAAACGCATTGGCGGCATTGTCGGTATCCTTGGCTCAACCTCCCGAAACAGAGCAATTAATTACAGTGAGGACTCACCAGCTTATTGTTCCAATCTACGATTCAAGCGCTAAAGAAGCATACTCAACAGGAGTTGAAACCGAAGTTCGAGATTGGCGTTTTCCTATTATCGACTACGTTTTATATGGTATATTGCCTGAAGATGTAAGAGAAAGGGAATCGATTCGGCGAAGAGCGCCGAGATTTTACTATAACGTTGCAGCACAAATGCTATATCGACGATCGTACGATGGTCTATTACTCCGTTGTCTATCCGGCAAAGAATCGGAACAAGCACTCAAAGAGACGCATGATGGGATATGCGGTGCACATCAGCCCGGTCCTAAACTCTGCGATCGACTTAGGAGAATTGGATATTACTGGCCAACTATGGTAAAGGATGCAGTTGACTACGCCCGACGATGTGAGGTATGTCAGTTACATGCAAATTATATGCACCAACCTCCTGAATATTTATATCCATCGGCGACATCATGGCCATTCGAAACTTGGGGAATGGATATAGTAGATCCTATTTTCCCACCTTCGGTTAAAGGGGACCATTTCATTCTAGCAATCACCGATTATTTCTCGAAATGGGCAGAAGCAGTTCCACTTAAAGAGGTAAAGACGAGTGATGTTATCAAATTTATTAAACACCATATCATATATCGGTATGGTGTTCCAAGGCGAATAGTGCATGATAATGGTCCTTAATTCGTTAGCAACGCATTTATCAAATTCTGTGGTAAATTCAGGATTAAAGATGTTTCTTCAACAGCTTATAATCCCACAGCTAACGGATTGGCTGAAGCTTTTAACAAGACTATCATCAAGATTCTGGCAAAATTGGTAAAAACCAATAAACGAGATTGGGACGACAAACTCGGTGAGGCCCTGTGGGCTTATCGTACAACTGTTCGTACGCCAACCGGAACAACACCGTATGCCAACATATGGGTGTGAAGCCATCCTTCCATTGGAAATACAAATCCCTTCCCTCCGTATCGCTCTAGCAACGGAAATGACGATGGAAAAACATCATCAGAAACGTCTCGAGGAATTAGAGATGTTAGATAAAAAGCGCTTGGAAGCTCAGCAGCAGATCGAGTTTTATCAAGCTAGAATTCCCCGGGCTTTTGATAAAAGGGTCCGACGATGAAGTTTTAAAGAAGGAGATCTTGCTGTTCGAAGACCTATGATTCTCAATTCTAAGAAGAAAGGAAAATTCCAACCTAAATGGGAAGGACCGTTTGTAATAGAAACAGTCTATTCAAACGGTGCATATCGCCTGATTACCCAGGATGGCAACAAATTAATGATGCTAAAAAATGGGAAGTTTCTGAAAAAGTATTATCCGTAATACGTTCAGGATAACCT
Organism: Asparagus kiusianus; assembly: GCA_022839385.1. Classification (NCBI taxonomy): domain Eukaryota; kingdom Viridiplantae; phylum Streptophyta; class Magnoliopsida; order Asparagales; family Asparagaceae; genus Asparagus; species Asparagus kiusianus. The sequence continues at coordinate 706,697 of BQKN01064966.1, read as the reverse complement.
ATGTAAAACGAGAAGTTCCTAGAGAATCATGTATAAGATGTTTTAGGATAACCCGATATCACTTGATTATACTGAATGGAAACTAATCATGTAAATAATCTATTCTAAATTGTTATAGAATGATTAAGGTTCTTTTACTGCTTTTGTTGAGATGAGATTAAATGATAGTTAGTCTTTCCTCACAAAACCCCCACCGATCAGATCGACCAATGGTCATCGGTCTGTATCAGTCGACAAGTTATTTCCTGTTGAATTCTTGTGTTTGAAATCAAAATTTCTCACCGAGTAGTTTGTGCAAATCAACAAACTCATTGTTGTTTGTACCCTACTCCTATTCCTCTCTTGGTCAAACCTTACTACAGTTAGGACCAAAACCAAAATCCTCTCTCGATTCGTTCCATGAACGAGAGGTCCACAAATTGAATAATCAAACCTTTGAACAGTTAGGATCACCTCAGAACTCCCACTTGGTCAAACCTTACTACAGTTAGGACCACAACCAAAATCTCCTTTCGATTCAGTTTACGAACGAAAGGTCCACTTTTGAATTGGATAATCAAACCTTATGACAGTTAGGATTATTCAAACCAATCCGGATTCTCTAAGTGGAGATCCCACTTCGAGTTTCCTTTGCACCAGGAGATAGAATATAAAATTCTTCCTCTCCGATTTTGGGTTTATCTCTACCAACAAACAAGAGACCAGGAGATAGAATATAAAATTCTCCCTCTCTGATTTCGGGTTTATCTCTACCAACAAACAAGAGACTAGGAGACAGAATATGAAATTATTCCTCTCCGATTTCGGGTTTATCTCTACCAACAAACAAGAGACTAGGAGACGGATTATGAAATTATTCCTCTCCGATTCCGGGTTTATCTCTACCAACAAACAAGAGATTGAGAGATAGAATATGCAATTCTTTTTCTTCACAAATTTGGGTTCATTTTCATACATAGAAAATATAGCCGACTTACATTTTAAAATCCATGTCATTCACGCATGGGGGATGTTATCTCTATCTCTTATTAGAGATAAGCCTACATCTAACACATGTAGCCTACATATTCAACATTGTAGTTTAAAGTCTAAAAGAGTTTAATTCTTTTAGCACAACGTTATATATGGAACGGATCTAGATAATCCACATACTAGCCCGATTCAAACGGTAGTCGGTAAAGGCATATCAAATCCGTTGATGGGTGAGGATTTGCCAAAAATCCTATAAGTATTATGGTTATTTATTCCAGACAAGAGTGAATAATCATAATAAAATCTCAATGAGTAAAAAGAGTTCACTATATTTATCAAAAGATTTCAAACAGAGCTATGAAAAATATATGCTTTCAAATTACAATAGTTTATAATGACGGACTTGATCCTCTAATCGAGAGAGCTCTGTCACATAAGCCAACTCAAGCTCGGGGATCAAGTTAGCTTTAAAGTTTTCTTCATCGATGCTTTGAATTCTAGCGACCTCTTGTTCTTTGTCAGCAAAAATCTTGTCTTGAAGATTCAGCTGCCGGAATAGATTCACCTCAATCTGAGTCACCTCCGCCAGATCGAACTCCAACACTTCACGAGCATCCCTAGCTTTGGCGAGTTTCTCTTCCAGCCGGGCTCTGCTTGATTCGATTCTAAATCACGATACAGATCTGCCTTAATCTGCGTCTTTTTAGCAACGCCCTCCCTGAGTTGATCAATGCGGATTTTTAATCTCTAAAGTTCAGATTCAGCGGACTTCTGAGAATCACGCCATGCCTGCAATTTCAGGTCCATTTGAGAAGCAATGTAAGAAGGCACGACACGAAGATTTTGCAAATTTTTAATGTGTTGCTTAAGGTCGGCCAAGTAAGCTTCAATCGAATCGGATAGTTCAGAGTATCCGTAGTCTTTAATGCCTGATACATAGCGATCGAGAGATTTTCTAAAATGCTCGAAAGGTGAGCCTTTGAGAAGAATCCGATCAACCATGATATTTATGAAGGTGACCAAACTTTGAACGTTAGCGTAAAGGACAGCCTTGTCTGGATCTTCATTTGCCAATAAAGCTTGAATACGATCGGACAATGATAAAGAATGAGCTACAAAGTGAACAGATGAAATGGATGTAAGATATACAAACCCACGTATAGAAACGAACGGAAACATGTTACGTTCATTAGAGAACTTAATAACTGAATTACGGCTTGGCGAGACTACAACAGGCTCTACAACTACTGGGATTTGCTCAGAAATAACACTCGTCTGTTGATCCACTATATCAGACGGTTGTTCACTTGAAGCCCCCAATGGCTTCGGATCCAGATCTATGAATCCTTGAGGAACGAGTTCTATAAACGAGAAAAAGATGAATAAACATTCTACAAGTATGAATCCAACTACAACGCACATTAAAGACGAAACATATCAAGTTGAATAGAAGGGGCAGTAAGTTGTTCTTCTGCAGTGGCCATCGACCCTCCAACTTCGTGAACAGTCGGTGACGGATCCGAAGTCACAGCAGGTTCAGTCTCGATAGTGTCAAAAGTCGAGGAAACAGTAACTGGCGGTTCAACTTCAGCTTGGGGACCTGTCAAAAGCAGGAAACCCAAGCCTTCAGGTTGATCGCATTCACCAATGACAGTAGACGCATCAACTTCATTCGTTGGTCCTACGTCTAAAATTCTTATTTTAGTCATCAAAAAATAAGAAATAAAAAAAACTTAATTGAGGACTTGAATCCAAAAGTACGTACCTTCTGATGCGCCTACTTCAGCTAAATCGACTCTAGTAGTTGGTCCTACAGTAGCGGTCGGATCCGGAGCTGACAGTATATCGGAGATGAGCTGGTGTTCATCTTCGGAAATATCAAGATTGAAATCATGTTCGTTGAAATCTCTAATACCCATATCATGGGTAAGTTCTTGATCTCTCGGCTCATTGGCAGGGATGTCTATTAAGCAGAAGGGTCCGTCATTACATATGCAAGAAGTATGAAGGGATCAAAGCAAGCAAGACTAAGGTTACCTTCGATAATAGTTGTGGGGTCAGCGGCGCTACTACTCGCACTCACCTCCTTTAGTTTAACTAAAAGAAGATAAAGCGCACAAGTTAGTAGAAGAGGAACACGTTCCGATTCATTTATTTTCTGAAAGTATCCTCCAAACGAGGAAGCACATGTACCTGTCTCAATGGTTGGTATGGTCGGTGCAACAACTGGAGGAACGGTGGTGCCCATGCTGATGGGTTCTTCACTCATTGCTCTGTGTACTTGTTGAGTGAAGCTGGATTCATCAACATCCATTAAACCCGGAGAAGAAGGCTCGGGTATGATTTCTCCTTCCTCTTCTAGCTCAACTACAATAACAAAAAGAATAAATAAAATTCTAGATTTAAAAGATAAGATGATGAAAAAGAGACAATAGAGAGAGTTTACCTCTCTCGTCAACCGGAAGGTTTTGAGGGAGTTCCTCTTCGAATAAAGGAGGAAGGTGGCGTTGCCGGTGGGCAGTCTTCTTAATTCTCTTTGGTGAGCGAATATCCCTGAGAACTTCAGAGCTTTCATGGTGAAATTTAGTACGCAGTTCGGTTCCTTGAGCAGGGCGAGGTTGAACCTCAGAAGGAGCAGGAGACTGAGATCTCTTCCTGCTAAGAAGCGGGGCAACGTCTTCTTCCTCTTCTTCTGCTTCTTCCTCCCGCGCAGGCCATCTAACAGTCATCTTATTGGAGGATGACAAGGGAATGTTCTTCTCCTTCATTTGTATACCTTTTGAAGGAACACCTGGGGATTGAGGTGAAGAAGCCCGACGAGTTCTGTGGGCCACAGGAGAAAGAGGAATGTTAGCCTCTGCTCCACCTCGGTTCTCATCCTCCTCGCTAGAAGCTTCAAAGTCATCACTCTCCTCGGAATTAGCTATTTGCTTTCTTTTGCGGGAAGATGTAGCAGGTTCCTTTCCCTTCCTTGAAGGTATAAGTCTGCGGACCACAGCCTCCGCTTCTAATTCAGAAATTCTTTTCTTGGTAACGGGCGTGTTGGCGGCTAGAATCCACCGACAGTAGAGGAAAGTTAAGTGAAGACTAGGCTCAGCGACTGGCAAACTAAATCGAGCTTCGGTACAGCCAGCAACATTCCAGAACCAAGCTCGTACTCCATCGATAAGGCCTCCGCAAGTAATTAACTATTTATTAGGATTCCCGACATATAATTGATCGTAGCCGAATTGTCGCGCAAATCGGCAAGGAAAATAGGGTTCGATCCTGCATAGGTTCCTCTATCAGAAAACATTGTAACCTGGTCGAATGTTCATGAGCCAATGGAAACTGCCCATGTCGAGAGAAGTCTTGTTGGTCCCAGGCATTTCCTCATCAATGAGCGTGTCATTATAAGCACCAGAAAATCGAGGGAAGCATTTATAAAATTCCCAGCACTTGGAATTCTTAAACTACCTCACACGGTTAGGCCATTGTCGAGAGGGATTCAGCCATTTACATCCCTCCAAAAGCTGTAGCAAAGGAATTTCTGGATCAGACACGTCAGGTGCTGACATCATATCTGTTCGGTGGAGGACCAACCACGTCATTAAATATGTGTATGGCAACTCAACTCTCGACAGAAGAATCTTAGTCGAAGGCTCAGCATCCACTTTTGTAAATGTGTTAGCCAAGTTACGCAAACCACTGTAGAGGTCAGCAATCATGGCGGAGAGTAAAGATAACCTACCTCCGATGGCTAATTACACGGCGGGAAAGAGAACCTCAAGAGGAAGCACCTCAGAAGACTGATGTGGCACTACACACTTCTTTAACCATATAGCCAAGTAACCAGAGAGGAGAGTCTCAGGCCTCATTCTCTTTGTGGATTGCCACAAGAAAGTACTGAATTTTGTGCCCCTAAGAAAGCCACCTTCGGATGACTCGATTCTATAAGACTGTGCGTTAATCTTTGTAATTAGCTTATTAACATCAGAAGGGGTCAGAATAGGTGATTCGCAGACAGCTTCACCGGTCGGGCTTTCAAGATTCTGAAACAAGTAGTCGGCGAACTGCTTTAGACTGACTTGAGCCGCCTTCTTACTCTTTACCTCGATCCTGGCTATCGTTGTCTGGTAATGACAAGTCAATTCCCAGAGAATGTCATAAGCAGCAGAGCCAGCCTTCTTCATCTTCATAAGCTGACGATTGTTGGGAAAATATTCTTGATAAGGAATATTCCCCAATGGCAACCCAGATACTTTCATCATTTCGTGGAGCGGAAGCCCTAATTCCCCATACTTGGTAAAAAATGTATTGGTCTCCGGATTATAAGACTCGAACAAGGCGAGAAAGTGATCTACACTTACTGGGAGACCATGCATGCTGGCTCGGATTGGAGCGTGTAACCCCAAGTTCCTTAACTCCTGATCCCAACGATTGAGTACGTAGTTGGTCATCCTAGACCACCATTTGTCTGGAAGAGAATGAACCCATCCGTAACATCTGAATTTCGGAAGGGGGAAATCTCTGCCAATCCGAGCAAGCCTATTTTTTTCCGTGTTGGCCTTTATCATCAGTTCATTCTGAGGCCCACTATCTGGTCCAGGTATCCCTGGGTGAAGACCACGGATAGCATGTCTACCACTGGAGCCAGGAGCGCTGACATCTTTACCAATAAACCCGCAATGAATGCGTTCGCGTTCATGTTCATCTATCAAGTGCCATGACATTTTCCTCGAAACGGCCAAATTTCTTAATTGCAGAATTGAATACTGTCGAGGGAATGGAGGAAGGAATAGAAAATCACCTTTGTGTTGATTCGACCAAATTTCAGGGCCACGGCAAAGATTATCTGGGTCTTCAATCGAATCCCCGAACAAATAATCAGACTTCTTTAACGGTTCGGTAGAATCTCGAATTGGAGTTAAGGGCGAGTCAGTCAGCATAGCATGCAGAGTGCGACGACTTCCTTCACGAATCAATCCAGGAATGCTATCGTCACAACCCTCACTAAACTGATGGGCCTCTCTAACCAGAAAGTCGCCGTTGAAGGAGGCATGAAGAATACCACTCTGGCCTAAGTCTTCTCTATCAGAAAAGGCCACAGAGGGAAAGGGGACTACGAAGAAAAGTTGAAAAACAGTTGAATAAAAAAGGCTAACAGAGCAAAACGCCCGCTCTAAGTAGCCGCGACAGTGGTTGGTGCCGTGTGTTACCGCGGTAGTATACGCTGCCGCGCTCAGCCACGGCAGTACGTTCTGCCGCGGTAACTGAACAGCAACTCCAGGCTTCAAAAAGTCATGAATTTGAGCCAAATTCATGTTTTGGCTGTGGTACATGTCTTGATTAAACAAGGTATGTATTTTGCAGCGTCAATCTCCTCGAAGGAGGATGTCAACTCTTCCCGGATGCCTCTCAAAGGAGACAAACGAGGTCACATACACAAAGCTATCAATTCTGGACAGAGAAAAGTTAAAAAAATGTACCCCCGAACGATGTAGCAGCTGCCTCTATCTCCTCAGGTGCTGTAGCCGCAGATTTGCCTTTGGGAACCCTAGATCTCTTAGGAGACATGGTGAAATCGATCTAAAAGGCAAGAAAAGTTAGGGTTTTATATGAAACCTTAAGAAAAGATCAAAATAAAACCCTAGAATACGACATAGGGGTGCGGTTTTACCAGGGGTTGGATGAAATCAAATTTTGATCGAAGGAAAAGCTCAGAATCAAGGAGATCTCAAAACCCTAGATTTTGTTCGAGCAAGAAATAACCCAAATATGAAGAGGTGGAGAGGGGAAAAGCCAGAAAAATCCTTTTATAGGGTATTTGAAGAGGTTTCGAACTCAAAAAAGCGGGGAAGAATGACCCAAAAAGGCCCAGAGTCGGACTTATAAACCCGACAGGCCGAAACTGTGCGCGACAGTCGATACTGTCACGCTCAAGCGCGGCAATCTATGCTGGCATGCTCAAGCACAGCAGTATATGCTGTCGTGACAGTTGATATCGTCATAGTCCACATTGTCGCGCAGGAGCACTATGCATACACAGTAATCCCTTGGGTATTTGAACACATATTTGAACACATACATCTCCCGTTGTATTTGGAATACATACCCGAACACTCCGAGGAGTATATGAGTATAAACTGCATCTCCTTGAACCTCCCAACGGGTATATGAGGTTAAACTATTTCCTGAACACTCCAATAGAGTATATGAGTATAAACTGTTTCTCCAATCTTCACCAGCAGTTCTAATTCAAGATTTTGACAACGGCCACGCGATAAACGCAACACCGGAGGAATTTTAGCTATTCTACAAAGTACTGAATAGACTAAAAGATGGAGAAGTCAAGAATTGAAGCCATTCACAGACCATTCTACGCAACTTCTTCAACAAAGCACTGAAGAAATTGCAAGGAAAGCTTATCACATCCAAAGTGTCCCAGACTCCTCTCTAAACACAATGAGTCTGAGATACTTTGGAGGGGGTATCTGTAGGCATCAAAAAATGCTCATAGATATCCAAATACAACTCAAGGATGAGAAAAGAACAGTGTGTATACAACGATAAATACACCAACAAGCAACCCAGGGTGACGCACCTTAGGCGCGGCAGCTCAGGGTGACGCGCCTTAGGCGCGGCAGCCCAGGGTGACGCGCCTAAGGCGTGGCAGCTCATGGTGACGCGCCTAAGGCATGACAGTCTATGGTGGCGTGCAAGTTACAAGGGTGCCACAGCAGTTACCAAGCAGTTATACGATAATTTTTTGAAGTCCACGTGGCAGCATAACAGAAATAGAACGTGTGCTGACGTGGAAAAGCAGCTAGACCATGAAAAAAGGTGATTAAAGGTCGTGGGGGAACAGTTTTAAATACGAGGAAACGTGGCTGTAACTGTCCCTTTGGCCGCGGTAGTCTACACTACCGCGCCAATAGCCGCGGCAGTGTTGACTTACGCGGCCAAAGAGCAGTTATTTGGTCAGTTATTTCGCCCCTATTTCCACTGTTGTGCACTCCTACCCCTATAAATACCTCCCTAGACACGAAATAAAGGACAGAGAGCAGATTGGAGCAGAAAAGGCTTGAGCTTTTGGTGATTTTGAGGAAGAAAGAGAGAATTTTCACCCTTCATAAACAGTGTTTGGTGATTCCTAGAGATCTAAGCTCAGACTTGATCTTTGGAAGAGTGAACATCTTACATCGATAAGATATTCGCTTCAAATCCCTACTTCGATAAATGAAGGAAGGATCTCTAATCAACCTTACGATCTGTGAATCGGTGGTCCTCGAGCCAAAGCACTCCCGACACAGGCAAAGTCCCACAAAACAGAACTCGATAAACGATTTCTGTGTTATTTTCTCGAAAGTTATAATTTTATTTATTTTTCATTGTAACCTTCTGTAAACGATCGAAGTTTAATGGAATCTACAATAGAAATGACTTTCACTGAAAACAATGATTGGTTTAAAAGTTGAGTAACATTTGCAAAGTTTGGCGAGTCTTACAAATACTTACCATTTACATCAAGTTATTAGTTTAAACCTTATGCTACTAATGATAAGATGATTGGTTTAAAAGTTAAGTAAGATTTATAAGTAAAATCCTATCATAGTAAAGAGGATGACTATTAAGCTTTAATGAGTCCAAAGCATTTTGGATGCGGGATGTTGGATAGTTAACATGCCTAAAGGACTCACCGATGATCCTATCATGTAAAAGGATTGGCTGTTAAGCCTTAATTGTAGGCATCGAAAATTGCCGATAGGTCCCCACTCACAGCTCGGTGTTAACGATCGACGATCGAACGTCACTACCCAGTTCACAAGAGCTCAAATGACGCCGGTGAGCGACTGAAGCAAACCGACGGATTACGTGAGCCGACAGAATGTCAGAATCACGAGGATACGGGTTGACCGAAAACCCTGCGATCACCGCAATTGGACCAACGCCCGCTGTGCTCCGATCACCCCATGGATAATCCAACCATCGGGGCCTACAGAGGTCGCCGTCACAATTCCAACGCATCCGAAATCACTCAAATCCGAGTTCGGACGGCGAGTCAACGGCGAGTCAACGGCAGGACAACGGCAGAACAACGGCACAGCCTCGGACTGCGTTGGGACACCCAAATGGGCCTCGGCAGGCCCGAGACACCCCCTAGGGGGTGTCTCACATCAGCCCCCCCCTCTCCTTGTGGCTATAAATAGCCCCCTTGGCCTCCTTTGTGAGGGGCTCTTGATTTTGCTCTCAATTCAAGGCTGAATTATCTTAGCCAAGGATTGATCTGCAAGAGAGCGGCGAAGCCCTGCCGGAGTGAGGAGTCAGAGTCTGCAAGATAGCGGCGAAGCCCTGCCGGAGCACGGAGTAAGGCGTTCTTCATCAGCACCCTTCATTCACCCCCTTCTGTTCCTTGGTGTTGCCCTTCGCAGGCGACACTGAGAAGAGCTATTATCTCGCGTTAGCCGAGATATACGCTTTAAACTTCTGGATCTCACGCGGATCGACGAAGTTCTGTTTCTATATCCCTCTGCGGATAGACGAAACTCTGCCGGATTTTCCCGGAAAGGATCTTGAAGAGTCGGCGGTCCACGGATATCGACGTCCCTGTCACAGGCCAACAACCCACGCAAGCGAGACCGTACCAAACCAGGATCTCGTGTTTATTTTCGTTAAAGTTGTAACCCTTTTGTTTTCATTTTATCCTGTTGTAACGCTCAAAGTTGTAACAGATCTCGAAAAAGAGAACATCAATGAAAACAGCAACTTTTACCGGAAACATTAATGAGTCCAAATCATTTCGTATGTTGGGTGTTAGATAGGAAACACGCCTAAAGGACCCACATAAAATCATATCATGAGAGAGGATGACTCGTAAGCCATAATGAGTTCAAAGAATTTCGGATGTGAGATGTTTGATAGGAAACATGCCTAAAGAACTCACCTATGCATGGGTGGAGATTTGGTTGTCTCTTATAGTGTCTTGTGGAAAGATACCTAGAGCCCTAGCAGAAACCAGGACATGCACAGGGCCATAAATGTGCATGGCAAAGGCAAAAGAATGTGTGGTTCAAAGTGAAAGCTACCACAGATGAGTTTGATCTTGTGTGATCGCTGGATTTTAGACATATGCTGGTTCAAGTCTCTATGACACCATGCATCTATCTTTTATTCAGATGGATTAAAGGGGATTCAAGTCCTTGCCATATCTATCTTATGCACAACGATTAAAACAATGACACTGTAGATAGTAAAAAATGCCTAAATAACAAAACCCGACAGATGGCCCAGTTCACCAGCAAACACAACTCGTCTCCAGATGGGCTGAACGAAGCCCGCCTACATGCCCAAGAGAACAAGCCAAAGCTCGCCAGTGGTCAAGGCTTGCTTAGCTCGCTTGCATATGCCAGCACGAGCTCCACACCACTTGATTGCTTGACTCGCCAGCACGAGTCAAGCTCACCTGATTGTGGAG
>BQKN01064966.1:661786-696261 GCA_022839385.1 Asparagus kiusianus | reverse complement strand
TGATTGCTTGACTCGCCAGCACGAGTCAAGCTCACCTGATTGTGGAGCTCACCAGCACGAGCTCGACACCACTTGATTACTTGACTCACCATCACGAGTTAGGCTCACCTGATTATTAAGCTCGCGAAAACGAGCACAGCTTCGCCTGAACAAGTGCAGGCGGTAGTTAGTTTATAGGATTGGGCCTACCTACTCTCACGTTTTAGGTGATATGAGCTATAGCTCTTATCACCCCTATTAGTGGTCACATCCCACAGCTAGGGAGGGCATGGAGCTCCTCACCTATAGGTGGTCACATCCCATAAATCAAGTGATGGCTCATGTCATCTCTTGCCTATTTAAAGCCACTTTCAGCCAACGTGAAGAGGGGGCTTGGCATTTTTAACCAGCTAAGCACTTTAGATCAGGCTTGGTATTCCTATTCAAGCTGGGCATTCTTAATCCGGGCTGAGCATTTTGGACCAAGTCTTGGCATTCTTCCAAGGCTTGGCATTTGCTGGACATTTCCATTGGGAAGGATCTCCAAACAGAGACATCTACTTGGCTTGTTTGCTGGTGAAAATATTCTTAGCATTTTGCTTGGATTATTGAAGTAGACTCATCTGAATCTTCAGATTAGAGGCTCTTAAGCTCTTTGCAAATTGTCGCACCGTAGCTTACTCCAAGCATGCGGCCTTGATAATATTTCAAGCTCGGGTATTATTAAACTCAATCACCTAATCAAGATTCTACTGCGTACTGAAGCTTGCCTAAAACTTCGATCAAACCGTCCAAGGGAAGCAAACTTAGCACTAGCATCGAGGGAGGCGTCATATCGTTGCCAATGAATCCATGTTAAATAAGAAGGGTCATTCCCTTCTCCTCTGTTGTAATCTTTGATTTTCTTTTGATATGTAACACACAATTCAATTAATACAAATCTCCATTTAAAGAACCAAATTTTACACCCTACAGAAGATGGCGACCATAGTGGGAGAAACCAATTAATTCTGATGAATTGGTGGAAGGGATAACTGTTGAGTCCCTAATGATCGAGTTCGACTAAGCCAAGTATGAAGAATACTTGTCTTCTTCAACCTCTGGTAGCCATGCATCACGCAAGCACTACAGAGTCGCGCGTGTGGCCCGACCCCAAGTGGTCGAGGCAACCACGCCTGAGAGCTCTACCTGAGCTAAAGCAAGGTGCTCTATCTTCCCCAAGCCAATCAAGGCCAACCAAGCAAGCCGAAGGACTGCCTGTTAGGTTCTCAAGCAACCCGCACTATCCACCACGCAATAGGAGACTATGACGTGTCGACACGAACCACGCCTTCACCATCGACATTAGTCTCCCCCTCTCCAAACGAACCATGCCTTCACACAGGTCCTACGTGGCAAATCCCTTCAACCAAGATGCCTTTGAAGCAAGTGCAGGGAACAAATCCTTTACCACAAGGAATCAACAGCTCCAAGATCAGAGTTGAGATCCAAAGTATTCCGAAAATTCGTCCCAGTCAACCGTGAACTTTTGAAAACTTTGGAGGGGGTTCTGTAGGCTGTCTAAAAATCATAATAGATAGTTGATCCCTATCAAACACCAATGATGGACGTTATAATCTGACGACTTCCAGAAAGCTACAATTTAAAGACTTTCACGTAGATCGATGAAGGTTACAATCTGACAACCTTTACAATAATTGATGAAAGTTCTAATCAACAACCTTAACAATCAACATCGGGAGTTATAATCTGACGACTCTCACATATCAGAGAGCTAAAGCAAAGATTACAAAATGACGATCTTTGCAACGCTTCGACAGAAAGAGACTACAAATCGACGGTCTCTTCAAAATCAAGACGTGGAAGTCCTCCCCGCGTATGAGCATCAAGACGCACCATGTTCATAGCCACGAACGCAGCTCAAACGCAGCCTCCGAAAGCTGCAAACGTAGCTTCCAACACTGCCAACGCAGCTTCCATTCGCTGCCAAACGCAGCTCGGACGCAACTTCCAACGCTGCCAATGCAGCTTCCAAATCGCTGCAAACGCAGCTCAACGCAGCTTCTATCCGTTGCCAAACACAGCTTCCATCCGCTGCCAAACACAGCTTCTAACAAGATGACAACGCTGCCAATGCAGCTTCCAAATCGCTGCAAACGCAGCTCAGATCCAGCTGCTAACGCTGCCAACGCAGCTTCTAATTGCTGCATCAGAGCCTCCAAACGCTGCGTCCGAGCTTCCAGACACTACATTCAAGCTTCCAGACACTGCGTATGAACCCAGAATTCATGCCAGAATGCAGATTTTGCATTTGACTCGTTCAGCTGAACGGTTTCAAAACCGTTTTCCACGATCTGAGGGGATCACAACTCCATTCATGAGTGATTTAAGGGGCGGTTACATCCTATTACCCCCACTTAGGAGTGAATTAAGGAGACGGTTATACCCCTTAATCCCCTATAAATAACTAAGAAATCAGCTTAGTTCGGATCTGGCTTTTGGAGGCTGGATCTTTCATCCTTCTCTGGCTGCCATTTTCAGATCTGGGACTTGGCAGCAAAGGGGGAGATCTTGGAGTATCATAGATTGAGAGATCGGCATTCATCCTTAGGAGCATTCCTTGAAGCCTTCGGCCTTGGCTTGAGAACCGATTCTCGGTTCAAATCAACTCTTTTTTAAGAGTTTTCAACTCGTTCAGAGTTATTAACTCGTCCAAAGTTTCAAACTTGCCACGCAAGTTCTCCACAACGTCAAATCATGACGAAAAGACCACATTCCAGTGAATTAAAACGTTCGGATCATCAACGGAGAGCGAACTCGACGCGATCATTCGAGGGAGGCACTGCATCGCCACCGTGAAGAACCCAGAATTAAATAAAGGGGAGAATCCAGATCATTATCTTCTCTTTTGTAATCAGGAAATCCAATTGTAATTAAGATTAAAGGGATACAAATCAATTTTTCTTTATTTCTTTTACTACAAATTTTTCCACCAAACAAAAGATGACGACTCCACTGGGGACTAGCTTCTCTGACGAAGAAGTGGTGGCGCAATCTGATGTTCATCTCACTGGAACAACCGTCGAAACTCTCGTGGTAGAGTTTGATCAAGCCATGTTTGAGGAGGCCCTCTCCTCCGGATCCCTTAGCCCCAAGGCTATGCGCAAGATCCATAAAGTCTCCAAAGAGACTAAAGCTCTAACTACTCCAATTGTAGCCGAACTGCCTAAGGAAGACTGCTCGAACAGCCCCTCCCCCGATGGAGTAGGCTTAGCTTCAGCCAAACCCGCGCCAAGACGACGGGTATTGGGTCGCAAGAAGCCTATTGAAGTAAAAAACTTGATCAACACAGATGGTGATGTCGCTACAAAGGCCTTGAAGCAGGCTAAGAAGAACGTCGCTCGACAAAGGAGGAGATCCCTACGGTGAGCACATCTCCGTGAATGCCGATCTTCAAGTCAACACGAGCTTCATTTTTGTGAGCCTAAACGTGACCATGTGCTCTGCGTTTCTGCTTTAGAATGCAAGCCTCGCGTCTGTGAGCCCGAACATAGGCTCTGTATGAATAAGACTGAACGCAAATCTCAGGGCTGCGTTTCACCAGCTAAACCTGAAGCTCAGGCATGCGTTTCGGGTAACGAAATCCAATACAGAGCCTGGTATATACCGTGACTAGATTGAGGGGCTGATGTCAAAAGTCCATGGATTCAAGGCATCTCAACCAGATCCATGTTCACCAAGAGCCTGGTATATACGCGAGACCCCCAAATACTCTGCGTAGCGTGACTAGATTAAGGGGCGGATGTCAAAAGTCCATGGATTCAATGCATCTCAACCAGATCCATGTTCACCAAGGGCCAGTTCTATCCAATCATGGACTGGGGGTTCCAATTCAAACCTCACGATCAGCGAGCAACTCTTCTCGAGTTTCTGCAACAGATTTGAGAGAGTTTATATCAAGAGAAAGACTGATGCAACAAGTCATTCGTTCATTCCAATGTGAACGACTGATTCCTACGGTCCTTTCGGGATGTCAATGCTGCTCATATGAAGCCAAACTATTGGTGTTCGACCAATTTATGAACGTTGCTTTGCTAAACCAACAACGACGTTCTCACAGGAAGAAGTCTCCAGAGACCGAGTATCCTAGAGTCACTATCAATGTGATCGGTAGAGGGAAAGCCTCAGGTCCTAGTTCCGATGACTCGGAGACAAGTCGTTCACCGACCGTCAGAGAAATCGTTAACGAGTTTGAAGGAGTCTACCAACGCACTCGGACGCGAACAGGAGCCATTCTCCCTGTCAACTATCGGAGGTTAGTTAGAGGAACTAATTCCGATGATAAACACTCAGCCATTGCAGAGTCCCAATCATCAAGCTCTTTTGTTGAACATGAGAGCTCTGCTTACATGATGGGAAACCATGAAGATCTCATGAAGAGACTTGATGAGCAGGAGGCCATGCTCAAATCTCAGCAGGAGGCCATCAATGAACTCATGGCCCTGTTGACTCAAATCGTCGCAGACAAGGCCAAATCTCAGGAGGCAGATTCACCACCTAGGCAAAAATCTTCCCGGAGAGGAAAATCATCTTCATCCCAACCTCACACAAGCAAAGGAAAGGGAAAAGTGGTTGATGACATGGCTTTTGACCAAGAAGCCACAACCTAGAATCTTCCTCTGATGGAGGAAGAGAGACGGAGAACGAGCAGAATCTCCAGTCTACCAGAATGAAAGAATTGGAAGCCCGCCTCAATGTCATTGCTAACAGAAGCGAGCTCCAAGATGAGGGAGTTATCAGGCCTTATCCTGCTGAATAGGATGCAGCCCCTTATCCTCCAAAGTTCGAAGTCCCGACGCTATAAACTTTTAACAGCAAGGGATCATCGAACCAATTTATATATCATTTCAAGTCACAGACTGAGAATGTGATATCAAACAATGTCATTCTGGCTCGATTATTCATTGGCACCCTCAAGGGAGTTACCTTTGAATGATTTAGAAAACTGCCTACGGGATGTATCCAAAAGTGGGCGGATCTAGAGAGACTCTTCCTGTCAAGATTCTTTGAAGAGGATACAGAAGTCTCCATCCATACCCTTCTCGCCACTAAGCAGAAGAAGAGGGAGTCCATCAAAGCTTTCGTCAAGAGGTTCAGAAACATGGCTCTACGATGTTCGTGAAGTATGACACAGTTTACCTTAGTGGAGACATGTTGATACAACTTGCAAACCGACCTTCTAGCACAAATAAGAGTTGCAGAATGCCGTTCCTAAAGACAACTAATCTCTTAAGGTGAACAGGCTCAAAAGATTATTGTCAGGGTCAAAGCTGAAGAACAAAGTAGGCAGGATCCACCTGAGCAATCGGACCAAGCTCAATCTTCTATGTCAGAAAGGGAAGATACTACGGCCACTGAAGTTAATCCTCTTCAGTAAGATGGCAGGTCCAACAACTATCACGTTAATAATTACCTCTGTTAGTCAAACTCGTTAGATAGTAGCCTACTAGATGATATGCCACGTCTACCCTTTTCCCCTACACTTGTTCAAGACTGGGGGTTGGTTTATTTGTAATTCATTCGATTATGAGCAATAAATTTTCTGAGTTGTCATGTTCAATAGAACACCTCTGTCAACCACGAAATCCACTAAAACTATCACGTTAACAGTTACCTCTGATAGTCCATTTCCTCTAAATTCCCCCACCAATCCTCTTCAAGTAGGATGGCAGGTCCACCAAAACTATCACGTTAATGATCACCTCTGATAGTCTATTTTCTCCAAATTTTCCCACAAATCCTCTTCAATAGGATGGTGGGTTCATAAAAACTATCACGTTAATGATTACCTCTGATAGTCTATTTTCTCCAAATTCCCCCACCAATCCTCTTCAAGTAGGATGACGGGTCCACCAAAACTATCACGTTAACCGTTACATCTGATAGTCCATTTCCCCTAAATTCCCCCACCAATCCTCTTCAATAGGATGGTGGGTCCATCAAAACTATCACGTTAATGATCACCTCTGATAGTCCATTCTCTCTAAATTCTCCTGCCAATCCTCTTCAATAGGATGTCAGGTCCACAAAACTATCACGTTAACAGTTACCTCTGATAGTCAAACTCATCAGATAATGGCCTACCAGGTGATGTGCCTTTGTTCCGACTTCATGGATAGTGTCCCACTAGGTGATGTGCCTTATCTACCTCTTTTTATTCCCCTACTAAGTCTTAATCAAGACTGGGGGTTGGTTACTTGGAATCCAATGGATTAAGAGTAATGAATCTTTCACATCGTCGAGTTAACGTTACACTTCTGACGATCATCACCCCCACAGAGTATGAATGCAGCTTGCATCACTCCCAATTTGTCACGTTAATAATACACCTCTGACAATCAACTTATCAATCCTTGTTAATAGGATGATAGGTCCTCGAAATTGCTCAAATCGTAATTTTCCCCAGCAAAACACTAAGTCTTCAAAATCTTATTCAAATCACAAGTATCAGAACTCATCGTTCCTGATGATAAACTCACCTAGCAAGTTTCCCCAGTGAGATGCTAATTCCCAAAATCTTGTGCAAGTCACAAATACACATTCTCTTGTCATGTTAACACCATACCTCTGACAATCTACTTATCAATCCTCATCAATAGGATGATAAGTCCACAAAGCTGCTCTGATCGCAATATTCTCTTGTCACATTAACATCATACCTCTAACAAATCTACTTATCAATCATCGTCAATAGGATGATAAGTCCACAAAGTTGCTCCAATCACAACACATTCCTGTCATGTTAACACTAAACCTCTGACAAAATCTACTTATCAATCCTCGTCAATAGGATGATAAGTCCACAAAGTTGCTCCGATCGCAACATTCTCTTGTCACGTTAACACCATACCTCTGACAATCCACTTAGCAATCCTCGTCAATAGGATGATAAGTCCACAAAGTTGCTCCGATCGTAACAAATTCCTATAACGTTAATATCACACCTCTGACAAATTCACTTATCAATCCTCATCAATAAGATGATAAGTCCACAAAGTTGCTCCAATCGTAACACATTCCTGTCATGTTAACACTAAACCTCTGACAAAATCTACTTATCAATCCTCGTCAATAGGATGATAAGTCCACAAAGTTGCTCCGATCGTAACATTCTCTTGTCACGTTAACATCATACCTCTGACAAATCCACTTATCAATCCTCGTCAATTGGATGATAAGTCCACAAAGTTGATACAATCGCAACACATTCCTGTCATGTTAACACTAAACCTCTGACAAATTCACTTATCAATCATCTTCAATAGGATGATAAGTCCACAAAATTACCCCGATCGCAATGTTTTCCCTATCACGTTAATGATCACCTCTGACAAAATCCACTTATCAATCCTCGTAAATAGGATGATACGTCCACAAAGTTGCTCCAATCGTAACACAAATTCCTGCCACGTTAACATCATACCTCTGACAATCCACTTATCAATCCTCGTCAATAGGATGATAAGTCCACAAAGTTGCTCCAATCGTAACACATTCTCCTGTCACGTTAACATTAAACCTCTAACAAATCAACTTATCAATCCTCTTTAATAGGATGATAAGTCTAAAAAAGTTACTCCAATCGCAACACAAATTCCTGTCACGTTAATACCACACCTCTGATAAATTCACTTATCAATCCTCTTCAATAGGATGATAAGTCCACAAAATTGCCCCGACCGTAATGTTTTCCCTATCACGTTAATAATCACCTCTGATAAAATCCACTTATCAATCCTCGTTAATAGGATGATAAGTCCACAAAGTTGCTCCAATCGCAACACATTCTCCTGTCACGTTAACATTAAATCTCTGACAAATCAACTTATCAATCCTCTTCAATAGGATGATAAGTCCACAAATTTGCTCCAATCGCAACACAAATTCCTGTCATGTTAACATCACACCTCTGATAACTAAATCAACTTATCGACTCTCTTCAATAGAGCGATAGGCTCATAAAATACTGTTAGGTTAACATCACACCTCTAACAGTCAAACCCCCAATGAACTTGTTAATCTTTTTTCAACAAGAATAGCAAGTTTTTATTATAAAATCCCCAGGGGATTAAAGATTTTTTGGAATTATCCTAGTGATAATAAAGAAAGTTTCTGAATTTCGCTCTAAGTAAAAATTCACGCCAAGTTAATACTACACCTTTGGCACTTCCAATTTTCTTTCAGTGTTTCAAGTGAAAATATAACACAGGAAGAAACAGTGGCAAAGTCTACATATTCAACATCATAGCACCAAAAATCCATGCCTTACACGCATGGGGGACTTTATCTCAATCCCTAAATAGAGATAAGTCAGTATCTAACACATGCTGCCGGGTAGCGCATTCCTGTAAAAATGATAAAGCCCACGTATTCAACATCGTGGCAAGTTGTTATTAATAACACCGAAATCCATGCCTTACACGCATTGGGGACTTTATCTTGATCCCTAATTAGAGATAAGTCTACGCTTAACACGCGTTGCCGGTTAGTCTTTTACCGTGAAAAGGACATCAAAATCCATGCCCCACACATATGGGGGACTTTATCTCGATCCCTAATTAGAGATAAGCCTACGCCTAACACGCGTTGCCGGTTAGTCTTTTCCCGTGAAAATGACAAAGTTTATGTATTCAAAATCATAGCATCAAGTCTAAGAGGGTTCATTCTCTTAGCACAACGTTACATGTGGAACGGACTTAGACAATCCACATGCTAGCCTGACTCAAACGATAGTCGGTAAAGGCTTATCAAATCCGTTGATGGCTGAGGGTTTGCCAAAAATCCTATGCACGTTTGCAGGCCCATCAGCTTAATGGATGTGAGCCGAGACTTAAAACAGATAAGCCAAAGACAAGTCTTAAAGACTTAGTCAATAATGCACGGAAGCCACTTCCATGTCTTAAGTCAAAATGTTAAGGTCAGACCCGCAATGCAAAAACCGAACGCCGAGGTCACACCCGTGTTCCAAATTCAACATGCAAGGGTGAGACCCGCATCTCAAGTTCAAAATGCAGGGTCCACCCCCATATTCCAGAAGCAGGATTATGGCGCATACATTCACACATGTCCTACGTGGCAAATCCCTTCAACCAAGATGCCTTCGAAGCAAGTGCAGAGAACAAATCCTTTACCACAAGGAATCAACAGCTCCAAGATCAGAGTTAAGATCCAAAGTATTCCAAAAATTCGTCCCAGTCAACCGCGAACTTTCGAAAACTTTGGAGGGGTTCTGTAGGCTGTCTAAAAATCACAATAGATAGCTGATCTCTATCAAACACCGATGATAGAAGTTACAATCTGACGACTTCCAGAAGGTTACAATTTGAAGACTTTCACGTAGATCGATGAAGGTTACAATCTGACGACCTTCACAATAATTAATGAAAGCTCTAACCAACAACCTTCACAATCAACATCGGGAGTTACAATTTGACGACTCACACATATCAGAGAGCTAAAACAAAGATTACAAAATGACGATCTTTGCAACGTTTTGACAGAAAGAGACTACAAATCGACGATCTCTTCAAAATCAAGACGTGGAAGTCCTCCCCGCGTACCAGCATCAAGACGTACCGCGTTCATAGCCACGAACGCAGCTCAAACGCAGCCTCCGAAAGCTGCAAACGCAGCTTCCAACGCTGCCAATGCAGCTTCCATCCGCTGCCAAACGCAGCTCGGACGCAACTTCCAATGCTGCCAACGCAGCTTCCAAATCACTGCAAACGCAGCTCAACGTAGCTTCCATCCGCTGCCAAACGCAGTTTCCATCCGCTGCCAAACGTAGCTTCCATCCGCTGCCAAACACAGCTTCCAACAAGATGCCAACGCTGCCAATGCAGCTTCCAAATCACTACAAACGCAGCTTAGATCCAGCTGCTAACGCTGCCAACGCAGCTTCCAATTGCTGCATCAGAGCCTCCAGACGCTGCGTCCGAGCTTCCAGACACTGCGTTCAAGCTTCCAGACATTGCGTATGAACCCAGAATTCACGCCAGAACGCAGATTTTGCGTTTGACTCGTTCAGCTAAACAGTTTTAAAATTATTTTCCACGATCTGAGGGGATCACAACTCCATTCAGGAGTGATTTAAGGGGCGGTTACATCCCATTACCCCCACTTATGAACGAATTAAGAGGGCGGTTATACCCCTTAATCCCCTATAAATAACTAAGAAATCAGCTTAGTTCGGATCTGGCTTTTGGAGGCTGGATCTTTCATCCTTCTCTGGCTAGCATTTTTAGATCTGGGATTTGGCAGCAAAGGGGGAGATCTTGGAGCATCATAGATTGAGAGATCGGCATTCATCCTTGAGAGCATTCCTTGATGCCTTCGGCCTTGGCTTGAGAACCGATTCTCGGTTCAAATCAACTCTTTTTCAAGAGTTTCCAACTTGTTCAGAGTTATTAACTCGTCCAGAGTTTCAAACTTACCATGCAAGTTCTCCACAACGTCAAATTATGAGGAGAAGACCACGTTCCAGTGAATTAAGACGTTCGGATCGTCAACGGAGAGCGAACTCGACGCGAGCATTCGAGGGAGGCACTCCATCACCACCGTGAAAAACCTAGAATTAAACAAAGGATAGAATCCAGATTATTCTTTTCTCTTTTGTAATCAGGAAATCCAATTGTAATTGAGATTAAAGGAATACAAATCAATTTTTCTTTATTTCTTTTACTGCAAATTTTTCCACCAAACAGACGGCCTGAGCCACCATTCAGGCCTAAGAAGAGCCAAATGAGGACGTCAAGTTCCTAGTTATGGCGGATTGAGCCAAGCAGGTGAGCCCAACAAATCAGGCGGGCTTCGATCTCTAAGATAAATCTCCAAATTAGGCGAGCTCCGCATAACGGGCGAGCTCTGCACAACAGGTGACCTACGCTCTCAAGCAGGCAAGCCTCGTGCAATAGACGAAGCCTAGCAAGACCGCCTAAAACCAAGCCTTAGCTAAAAAGGCAAGGCCCAAGTAGCTCAAGCGAGCGAACCTCGCCTGAACGAACAGACGGCTCAAGCGAGCAAACCTCGCCTGAACGAACAGACGGCTCAAGCTCACTAGCCGCTGGCTAGAGCTCGCCCGAACTCCACACCTCACCTGTCGAGGCAAGGTCGCGTGAACCCAACACTTGGGAAATTTCCTAAGTGTTCACATGCTGATTCCTTTGAGTCCTCACCATACAAATGCACACTTAGCCTGCCAACGCTGGGGGTAGCCACCACCAACCTTGTGAAGGATCTCAAGGATTACCTAACCCACAAATGTACTATTCATGAGGCAAATCCTTAGTGCCATTGCGAAAAGCTCATCTAGCCAGTACTGGAAGATTGCCAATGTCTCGAGGCGCTAAAACCATTGGTATTCGAGAGGCTTTTCCAACAGGCTCCTAAGCTAAGACATTCTCACTAAAGACGCAACCGACAAAAAAATGGGCCATTGACGACTTAGAGCTCCAGGCGGGCACAATCAATATGGCAGGGAAGGGTAAATCCCGATACTCAGAATCATCAGATCATGAATATGCCCTGGGATTTAGATGGTTCACTGCTGAAGATGGGGGTGTATATCGACACACTCGCCTTTAAACAAGAGTCATAGTCCCTTATGATTATACCCACTTGTTGCCTATTTATGACAACAACGAGGACGAGGTGTGCTTGGTAGAGGCGACAGCTCGGACCTCAAGCTCAGCTTATAGCAAGCACGCAATGGTGCATATGGTGGAGACTTCCGATGACTTAGCCAAAAAGGTTGAAGAACAACATGCAACCATCAGCTCTTTAAAGAAGATGATGGATCAACTTCACAATGAGAAAAAGAAGAAGAAGAGTTCGCAAAATCGACGGAGACCCTCAAGGAACAAGGAGCGTGAGCCTACTCCTCCTCACACAACTGAGGAGGAAGATAACCACAAACCACCTTCAGATTACTCCAATAAATCCTTAGGAAGGCACTCACATTCGGGCAGTTCTCCTAGAGACAAGAGGCTTGATGAGTTCCAGAGTTAGCTCAATACCCTAAAACTCCAGAGGAACATGAATGATCTAGGGGTGATTAGACCATATCCGCCTGAATGGGACATGGTCTACTACCCAGCGAAGTTCAAGCCAATGAGTTTCATCCAGTTTGATAGCAAAGGGTCTCCCACCCAACACATCTACTATTTCTTATCTTAAACAGGATCCCTCATAGGAAATAATGACATCCTCATTCGACTGTTCATCGACACCCTAAGTTCAAACTGTTGGATGTTTGAGTTAACATAGTCGTGGTTTGTGTAGAGGCCTTAATTATGATTTCCAAACCATTTTCCAGGACATTGAGACGTTTATCATGGTCTGAATTGGGAGGAGTGTGAGTTATAGCTTGATGATGAGGAGATTGAATTTGATATGGTAGAATGGGTTGTTGAAAGTTTGGTTGAGAACTGAAAGGAACTGTGTTTCCCCTAGGAAATTGTTTAAAGTGGGAATGAAATTTTGATTTTCGGAGAGATTTCCTTGATTCCATGTAAAATTAGGACGATTTCTCCAACCTAGGTTATAGGTTGGAGAAAATGGATCATTCACAGGATGCTAGAATGCAGTATTAACTTGTCCTAGTAGTTGAGTGTTTCCTAAGAGAGATATTCTTCTGAAACATGGGATAGTGAAAGACAGTTGTGACAACCTGAGGTAGAAACTTGATTGAGTTAAGCTGAGACTCTTTCTTTGATTTCTAGGGCTTCTAACCTTCGCATGATTATATCCATCTTAGCTTCAGAGGCTATGTTCGACTCTAAGGAAAGACCACTGGAGTTAGGTTGAGGAATTGATAAAACCTTGTCATTACAATGTTCCCATTACATGGTTTTCTCAGATAGTTTCTCGAATAACTCCCAAGATTCATCACATTTTTCTTCATGAAATCCCCTTGGCACATTGATTCTAAAGAAATCTTTGAAGAATAATCCAATTCTTCATAGATAATTTGGCATAATCAGCATTATTCTAGATCGTGGTGAGGACATTAGATAAGAAGATCCTTGAATCTATCAAAATATTTCCAAAAAGGCTCTCTCGAGACAATTTTGAAGTTTTGAATGTTGTTCTAAGCTTAACCTTTTTATGGATTGAAAAAAATTTCTTAAGAAAAACGGTAAAAAATTCATCCCAAGTTGAGATAGAATTTGTGGGTAAGCTATACAACCATTTTTTAGCCTTATCCTTAATAGCAAATGGAATAAATCGGAGTTTGATTGCATTTTTAGATAATTCTCTAATTTTAATCATAAGGCACACTTCCTTAAATTCTGAGGTAGAAATATAAGCGTCTTCAGTTTTATTTTATAGAAATTTTGGAAGCATGTTTATATAATGCAGTCAAAGTTCAAAAATTAGTTCAATTTGCTTCAGGGAGCTTAATGCAAGAAGGGATCGCATTTCTAGTGGATAGCAAAGTTAGTTTTTTTTTAAGATCATGAGAAGAAAAAGGAGGATAAAGGAAAAATCTAACTAAAACAAATAAAAAATAATCACTTTTCAATCACTCTAAACTATATGGTTAAGCCTAACTCAGCTAGACCAGCTCCTAACTAAAAGCTTCTTAAGTGAAATGATTAAAGTTTTACTCGGTCAGTTAGCCAGGTAAGGATAGTACTAGAGGAAGATCAAAGAGCAATTAAGTACTGGTTGGGGAGAAAATTGATATCTTCATTGCTGAATCCATTACACGTTTATCGATTACAGATTCAAAGTAAAATTAGTCTTTTTATAAGACTTTCTTACGCAATGAAAATAAGAAAAATACAACTCTCTTCAAACAAACGCAACGGATGTTTATCGCCCGCTGCTTGCGTGAGATCTTGGCCTGTGACGGAAACGTTGATATCCGTGGACCACCACACGATCAGATCAGATTCGGAGCTTCGTTGATTTGCAAAGGAATCAAGAAACTAAAGCAGTTATCTCGGCAACGGTGAGATAACCACTCTTCTCGAGATCACCGCAACGGGACGATCTCAAGGAAAGAACCGAGAAGTGTAGATCTGATGAGCTCCTCTTCTTTATGCTGACGAACTCGATCCGATCTGTCCTCCTCCTCTCTGAAATTTGTGGCTCTTCAGTCCTTAATTTGGCAAGACTTCACCAACGCTCGAGAATTCCATATCTAAAAAAATGAAAGCCCTAGGACTGTATTTATAGACTTCAAGAGCCCTGTATTCGGATAAGAACGGTCGATTCCCTCTTATCTTTAGTTGGAACCACTTAACCACATTATCAGATCAGTTGGAGTAAATCCAGGTGGTTAACGATCGAAAAACCACCGAAAACAACCAAAATTAGCATTTTCGTGTTGCAGACACTTATGAGTGTCTTGGCGTGGCCGAGACACTTACAAGTGTCTCGGCCAAGCTAAGACACTTTTGAGTGTCTCGGCCAAGCCGAGACACTTTGAAGTGTCTCGGCTTAGCCGAGACACTTGATAGTGTCTCGGCCAAGCCGAGACACTCAAGAGTGTCCTGGGCAAGCCAAGACACTCTAGGGTGTCTCAATTTGGTTTTTTTATTTTTAGTGTGTCGAGTTTGTTTCCAGCGTATATTCATCGTCTAGACTCAGAATTACGCGGTTCAAGATGCATCGGAAAGCTGATAAGGAGATCTACGGGCTCCCATGATTTAATCATATGTGGAGTAAATAGGACACGAGGGGTTCTCCGTCTTTCGTAAATGACGTGGGGCTCCCGATCAGCTCTTGTTTATGTTATTCCAAAGTTTCGTCGCTTCGTATGATCCGTTGACTCACTTCATACGTTTGTCATCGTCAAATGAGCTTCTGTGATTTGAACGGTGACGTTCATCATCTTCTCTCTATCTCGAGCCACGTGCAGGGACCTATAGGTAATTTTTGATGCCTACAAGTACCTCATTTCTTGCGGAACGCCTTACGCAATTCCTAAACATTGCCTTAGACACTAACTAATCTAAGTAAATTTGAACTGGTTCACTTAGAAATTTCTTGTTCTTTAATAAGCTCGAATCCTTAGAGGTCAACATCTAATGAGTTTTAAAGAGGCTTGTTAGGCTAAGAAAAAGATGATGAAATCCCTCACCTTATCTTGATTTGGGGGTTTTGCCCTTAAGAATATTTTTAAATGTGTGCCAAATCAATATGTTCAAATCACTTTGGTGAATTTCTACTATTATATGCAATGCAACCCTAGATATTAAAAGCAACTACAAAAGGATGGTAAAAAGAAAATCTTTTTTTAATTGTGGTCAACAATCAAACAAATATGAGAGGGGGATATTATTTGAATTTAGTATCTTGTTAGTAAATATTCAAGTGGAGGGTGAATTTTTATTATGGTCGACGAAAATAAAATCTCTTTTTTTAGATCCTAATTGTCTCTAATTGTGAAGAATTAACTAAAAGGGTGGAATTAAAAATACTTAGAGAGAAGAGTTACCTCAAGCAATTCTTCAAATCCTCGATCTCTAATCCGTGATCTTCAAGCTCCAAGTGGTTCCTTTATAAGAAAACATACAAGTTAAAGAACCAAAATAAATAAAATCCTACTTAAGCACCTTCCCCGGTAACGACTCTAAAAACTTAACGGGACATAAATGATATCCCAAAAGTTGTAAGTCCATAACCAATCAAGTTATAGTATAAAAAATTATCAATCCCACAAGGAAGGTGTTTGTAGGAGAAATTTTAAATCGATTCTTATGTTATGTGTATGACAATTAGGAATGATGGATGTGATTGTGGAGATATAGAGAGAGTGAGAGTGATTGTGTGTAAAAAAATGTGATTAAGAGTGGATATGATAAAAAATAAATGTAATCAACAAGAAAAGAAAGAAAGATGAAGGAAATAAAATCAAGAAACAAAAAAGACAAAAATCAAGAATTAAAGAAAAAAATTTAAGAAAGTAAGAGATGGATGATTCAATTAAAGATATATGGAATCTAGAATTGAATCCACTAGCTAATTTCACTTATAAAATATGAACCATTCTCTTTTTATCACATTCTACTTTAGATTTATTAAGTATAGATTATCAAACCACTCAAGGAAAGTATAACCTATAAAATTATCATCTAAGTAAAATCATTACTCATGAAAAGAATAACAACTAAATAGTAATTCTAGAATTTATTCTACCAATTAGTTCCTTAGTTGAATACCGTAAGCATAAAAATTTCAAGCATAAGAGAATGATTACAAATTATAAAAGAAATAAAGTTAGTTTCATACAATTTCTAGAGTTCCTACAAGAATTAATTCCATATCTAAAGAAAAGACAATTCCCTAGAGGGTTCTAGCCTCAAGGCTAATCAAAGAAAATAAAAAAAATAAACAAAAATAAAAACTAATCCCGAGAGGGTTCTAGCCTCAAGGTGAATAGTGTAAGAAAATAAAATCTAATCTACAAAATAAATTGTAAGAACTAAACTACAAAATAAATTACAAGAATTAAGTGCAAAAAAATAAAAACATGAAAGTAAATCTACTCTATAAGCATGAAAATAAATCTAAGACAAGAGGGTTCTAGCCTCTTGGCTATTTAACAAGAAAATAAAGCGAAAAGATAAAAAAATATTAACAAAGAGGAAATTTACATCCCAAGAGGGCTCTAGCCTCAAGGCGGAAGCAAACCTCCATCTTGATCTTCATCTTCATCTCCATCTTCATCATCAAATAAAGAGAAGAAAAGAAAAATATGAAGAAGTGAAAAAATTTCTTTTATTAATTGTAATAAAAATTACAAATTTAGAAGGTCTTCTCAATTAAGAGTAACCCTCCTCTCCAAATAGAGTTACAAAAATTTTCACACCCTCAACCCCTCACTCTCTACCCCTATTTATAGTATATAGCAATGAATGAGAGACATTAGATTAGTCTTGAGCCCCAAGACACTCAAAATCAGCCTTTAGATTATAACTACATACATCGTATCGATGCAGGCACCGATGCTGGCATCGATAGCCATGTTTCTCCATTTTCAAGCCAAATTTCTTCTTCCGTTGGGTTTTTGAGCTTTGACTCTTCGCTTTTGCTTGTATTCTTCATTAATTTCTTGGGCTTTTGCTGAGAGATGAGATCTTGAGCTTTATTCTTCATTAATCTGAAATTTAAGATAAAAATAATTATTAGTGGTATATTTATTAATCTAAAATAGATAATAACTGTATATAATTGTAATAAAAATGTGATTATCAACGCGAGACTCAACTCTGCGTCCTAAATTTTAAACGCGAAGCTTCCATCCGTGTTTTAAATTCTAAACACAGGGTTCACCTCCGCATTTCAAATTCTAAACACAGAGTTTAACTCCGCGTTTCAAGTCCTAATTATGTAGTTCACCTCTGCGTTTCAAATTCTAAACGCAAGGTTCACCTCTGCGTTTCAAGTCCTAAACGCGTGGCTTACCTTCACGTTTCAAATTCCAAATGTGAGACTCATCTTCGTTGTAAGGATTGAGTTTCCTCTGAGATTAGGGTTTTTCTTTTTCTTCCGAGAAAATCGCCATTCGGAGGTTAAAGTGGTGAGATCACTCCCCGTCCACCTTGACAAAGATCCACTTAGTCTTGGCCCTCACATCGAACTATCTCCACCATTAGAGTTATTGTACATCTTAGATAGTTAGAGAGAAGCTAGCAATGGCTATCAAGGTGACGAGGCCAAGAAGAGACTGACCAACGATAAAAAGCTATGCAGCCACTTGGATGAGTACAGACAAGTTCTAATCATTGCTGCCAACCAAGAAGAGGCTCCGTAGGGATTCAGTGATCCTCACGGGGAAGAACACCCTCCTCAGGCGTTACATCAAGTCTCATATTGAGAGCACCGGCAACAAGAACTACCTTAACCTCTACTAATTGCTCGTCAGAAATGTGGGGTTAATCTTTACCAAGGGAGATCTCAAGGAAGTTAGTGAAAAAGTCGCTAAATACAAGGTTGGAGCACTTGCTAGTGTTGGATCTATAGCTCTCATGGATGTCGTCGCCTCTCATATTATAAACGCAAAACTCACCTCCGCGTTTCAAAACAATAAGACCTACTTCCACACTTTAGAAGCAGGGCCACGACAGACACCTTCATACTAATCCTTCAATCAAATTCACAACACCTTCAAGACAGATAGGGGGAACAAACTCCTTTATAATAAGGAACCATCAGTTCCAAGATCAACCAATATTGGTATTCAAAGTATTCTGGAAATTTGTTCTAGTCAACCGCGAACATTCAAAAACTTTAGAGGGGGTTCTGTAGGCTGTCTAAAATTTACTGCATATAGCTAATCACCATCAAGCACTGATAATGGAGGTTATAATTCGATGACTTCTAGAAGGTTACAAATTGAAGAACATCATAACGATCAGCGAAGGTTACAATTCAATAACCTTCACAACAACCGATGAATGTTCTGATTCGACGACCTTCACAATCATCAACAGGAGTTACAATTAACGACTCTCACATTCCAAGAAGCCGAGATGTAGATCACAATCTTTGCAACCCTCTAACTAAAGAGACTACAAATCAATGGTCTCTTCCATTTAAAACGTGGAGCTAGTTGCCACGTTCCAAGAACAAAATGCAGAGCTCACTTCTACGCTCCAAGAACAAAATGTAAGGTTCACTACTGCATTCTCAGCTTAATATGCAGAGCTTAACTCTGCATCTAAAGTTCAAGACACAAGTTCATGCTCAGAACGCGAATTTCGCATTTGACTTGTTCAAACATGAGCTAAACGGTTCTAAAACCATTTTTCACGATTTGAGGGGGATTACCCCCACTAGGGAGTGATTTTAGGGGTTAGTTACACCCCATAATCATCTATAAATAGCTAAAAAAACAGCTTAAATAGGAGCTTCAGCGAAATCTTTTTAGCAGATAAATTTTTAGGAGGATCAGAATTAGTATCTTTGGCTTTGGATCTTGGAGAATTTGGAATATTATCAAGAGCCGTTCTTGGAGTTTTTCCTTGGCTTGTGAACCATTTCGGTTAGATCAAAAAGGATTAATTTCCTTTCTCTTCACTGAGTTCTTAAACTCATTCAGAGTTCCTAAACTCGTGAGAGTTTTAAACTTGTATTGCAAGTTCTTCCTATCAAGAGGAATCAACCAAGTTCCATGAGGTGAAGCATTTGGATCGTCAACGGAATACAAGAATTAAACTCCCATCGACACCAAGAAGAACCCAGGTTTAAACAAAGGAAGGGATCTCCGTTGATTCCTTCTTTTTTTTGTAAATCAGAAAATTGATAAGAAAAATTATAATTTCTTTTTCTAATTCAGTTAGAGAGAGATTACAGTGAGATATTGTATTCATTCTTTTCCTAAGTCAGTTAGGGAGATTAATACAAATTTTATTCTCAATTTCTTTTTCAATTTTCCCACAAACAACCCGATAGATAAATAGAATTTTCTATTGAATTAGTTCTAGACACAAGTCCAATCTCAAAGGCCCCTTATAAAATGGCTCTAGCAGAACAAAAAGAACTTAAGGAGCAGTTGCAAGAACTTCTAGATAAATGGTTTATTAGACCTAGTGTTTCACCTTAGGGCACACCGGCGTTATTTGTAAAGAAGAAAAATGGTAGCATGCGGTTATGTATTGATTATCGAGAACTTAATAAGGTGACTATATGGAATAAATATCCCTTACTAAGAATTAATGATTTGTTCAACCAATTGCAAGGAGCTCAGGTGTTTTCCAAGATCGATCTACGATCAGGCTATCATCAATTGAAGATTAAGGCTGAAGACATTCCAAAGACTTTATTTCGTACCCATTACGATCAAGCTATCATGAAATCTATTTAATGAAAAGATTTCCTTTTGACCCACTAAACTAGAAAAGTTGATGTTAGGCCCAAGTTCTATTTAAAAAGGATAGAAATAAATTTCAAAAAAAACCCTAGAAACTAGAAATGTTTGTTTTATACCCAAAATAGTTTGAGTATGGAATCTTTAGTTTTTATTTATCTTGTATGATTATAGGTTTGATCGAGGAGTAGGTTCTTGGAGTATGGTTCTCCAAATTGTTATAAGATCTCTTAATGTAAGTTGATTTCCTCTCATTGCTTATTTTCTATTATATATTATTTAAATAATAAT
The DNA here is from genome assembly GCA_022839385.1 of Asparagus kiusianus. Classification (NCBI taxonomy): domain Eukaryota; kingdom Viridiplantae; phylum Streptophyta; class Magnoliopsida; order Asparagales; family Asparagaceae; genus Asparagus; species Asparagus kiusianus. Next base: position 676,112 of record BQKN01064966.1, on the reverse strand, counting down.
TTAATTTTTATGTAGAGAAATTAGGGATCAGACATGTTATTCTGTTCATTTATAGTAATTGTTAACAAATTTGAATGTGATGGCTATTTATCTTTTACAATATAAATATTGTTTAGTATATGAGTTTATTGAAAATATATCATTTCAATTTTATTGCTCAAATGCATTATTTGAGGAGTTCTATTTAAAAAAATTATTTATTCATTTAAATTCATAAATATTCTATTTTCATGATATTGATATGAGAAAAGTTTGTAAAGTTAGCTGTGCATTTTGGGGGCATGACAAGTTTGACCCATAATAGATATGTATTGAGACTAGAATCATCCCAATATTATACATGTCAATTTGTATCCTTGAATCTTCTGTATAACATTCTATATACCCTCATCAGTGGCGTAGCCAGGGTATTCTTGCCCTAGGCAGCTGCCCAAGGTAAGAATATCCCACCATTGTCACCCTCCCTCCTCCCCGCTTCTCCTCTCTTCTTCCTCATCTCCTTCCTCTCCTCATCTCCTTCCTCTCTTCAACTTTGTCGAGCATTTACCTGATCTTCCGTCTCTCCCACGATCTCTCCCTCTTCCCTCTCCCGCGCCTCTCTCCTCTCTCTCACTGAGCTCCATACTCGTAGATCACCTTTATTTTTCGCCCAGGGCAAAAAATAATCCTGGCTACGCCACTGACCCTCACTAATAATGGATATTATCTTCATGTATAAGTAACAAGATTGCTTCTACCAACAGATTATTAGCAATCCTAATCTCTTTCTATAACTATGATTTTATGTTATTTAGGACCTAATTTGAGTCAAAGTTTGAGTTAACAACCTATACTAATATTATTGTAAAACTCTTGACCGTCTTTCTTGGAGGTTAGAGGTTGTTTTCATTGAGAATAAAATAAGAGATAAATGACTGAAATGATTTATTTATGTAGAATGGAGATTAATAAATACTCTAATTAACAGAAGTGATAAGATTAAGGTTACTAAAGGAAATGGAACTAGAAATAGGTTAAAAAAGAACAAAGTAGTGTCTCAAACTTCATGAGGGGGAAATATACAAGATTCTCTCAACATATCGAAGTTTTTTTAAGTTGTAAAACCTCACATACGGATGATTTCATGAAAGACATTGACTCAAACAGTTTGGAATACTTAAATCCAAACAAATTGATGCCTGGGTACTTTCATATCACTATATGGATATTATTAAGCTGTGACAGGTTTACAGTTTACTTCTTTTAAAAAAACAAGTCCCCATGATCCATCCTCAGATGATAGTGCCAGCAGAGATTGGTTGTCCCCACTCGTCACGATCTCTTAGTAGCGGCGAACCAAAAAAGTGAGTTGATAATTGATAGGATAGGCACCAACTTTTGGGCCGTTCGGATAAATAGAATGGGAGTTTGAGAAAATCGATCTGACGCAAAATCAACTTTCCATAAAATCTCTAACTTCTAAAAACTTCTGTTTGGTTGGAGGAAATTTTGATGGCAAGTTTAACAAGAAGCATTCATTTTCTCCTCAAAATTCTCCAGAAGAGAGGATATCTGAACGGAATTTTTGCTGATGTGACAGCAGAACGCAGCAACTTTTTCTCGCAACCTGTTTTTCTCACAAAGCAAAGAAAAAGTGTAGCAAGGATTTATGAGAACCCATGTTTTTAATTGAAAATTCTGCGGGAAAAGAGAAAATTATGTCAAGGCCCCAAATTCTAACTTTCAATATGCCTTAGCCTCTCCTATTTTTTTTTAATGTGCTGTAACCCCTTCTTTTTAAAAAAAATTGTGTCCAGACCCCTCCCTCATGATTCCAGCTCATGTCAGCGGATGATTAGACATGGCAGCTCATGATTAGACATGCCAGTTGGCTTAAATCCTAAATTTACTCTCATCTTTCTCATGCCATCGGATGTTAACTCTTACAGATAACATGTTAATTCTTACAGTTAACATGTTAACTCTTACAGTTAACATGTTAACTGTAAGAGTTAACATGTTATCTGTAAGAGTTAACATGTTAACATGATAACCATGACCGTCGCCGCCCACGCGAAGTTCCTCGGGACGGCTCCAGCGGCGGAACGGAGAAGGGAGGTAGGGGAGGGGGTAGATTGAAAATTAAAATTTGAGGTCTTGAAGCAATTTTCCCGCGGGAAAATGCTAACATCGGTTTGGTTCTCTTGTTATTAACGGGCTTCTCACATCTTACTTCCAAAAGTCTTGAAGGAGCAGATGGGGAGGAACCACATAAAGAAAAAGAAAAATCACGTGCTTGTATTTTAATTCTAACGGATTGCTGGGGCCATCCTTAATTTCTTTCTAGAATATTTTATTTTAAATATTTGCTCTTGTGGTTTATATAATGCAAACAAGGATATGCACCCGTTGCAATTTCGCGAGGGTTTAGTTGGCACATTACCTAATCATGTTCACAATGGATGTTATTAAGCATCCTATCAAGAGCCTAGCCAAAGAATTAAAATAAACAAGGATGGCTCCGTGCAAATTACTGCATTGATTCAATTATAGCACTCAACTAATGTCATGGTGGTTAGTGTATGACCCAGACAGCCAAATCATACAAATATATCATTTTTGGCATCAGAACTTCAACTATTTAGATAACTCTTTTTGCACATTAAGACTTGCAATCTAAGTATCCTTAAGGGTTTGCTTCCTTTTTCTTTCATCTTTTTTCATCATTTTTGGCTCTACTTTATCACACTTTTAACAGTCAGATTCGCACTTAAAAGGTCAACAGACTTGTTATGACTTAATTTTTCATGCCTCAAATATAAAGTGCTCGATTAAAGGATACTATTAGAACGCCTCGATCATAGAATAAGATGAGTAATCCATGTACATTTTCACTCGTAGCTCACAAGGGTATCATATTGTTCACTTAAGTAACCCACTTATCGCCACCAATCCATACTGTTGAGGCTTCAAAATATTGCCAATTGTATTTTGACTTCCACAGCCAAAGTTTCTCATTAAACTAGTCAAACTACCACCTAAGTGATGAGAAAACACAAGATTAAGCACAATGCTTGGTGAAGAAAGATCAACATGACACAGATATTGAAGGATTGGCGAAAAGTTGAAGAAAGCTCAGGAAAAACGACAGAAAAATCTGCCCGGAAGCTTCGCGGTCGACCGCGAGATCAGCTGCGGTCAACCGGAAACGTGCACGAGACCTGGGAGGTCTCTGGACTTTTGGCGGTTGACCGCGGCGTCACGTTCAGTCGACCGGCCAAACCCTGTAGGATTTTTTGTTTATGTTGTTGCCTTGCGGTCGACCGCGACGACTGAGGCGGTCGACTGCGACTCGGGTCTGAGCTGGGCTTTGGGTTTTTGACCCGTTTTGTTTGTTGTTTGCATATTATCCTAAACATGATTAATTATGGTTAAGCAAGGACGTTTTGAGTAGCCTTTGAGAGAGGATTGTTGCATCCAATTGTGGGAGATTTGTGAGAGATTTAAAGAGCTTTGTTTTAGGGTTTTGAGTGATTTTGTAACCCTATTTTGTATTCTCTTCATCTCTAATAGTAAGAACTCTCACCTCCTTACCCCGTGGACATAGGCAACTTGCCGAACCACGTAAAATTTGTTGTCTTGCTGTGATTGTGATTTGTGCTCGTGTTTAGTTGTAATCTACCTCGTTCTTGTTCGTGTGATTAGAGTTCCGCTGCGCACAACAAGTGGTCTCAGAGCTACAGATTTGGCTTGGAGCTTGTTCGAAGAATTCGCTGAAGGATTCCTATTTGAAGAGTTAGACCGACAACATGGGAGAAGCAGGCACATCAGGTTCGTCTCTTACAAAGGCGATACAGAGTCTGGGCATCAATAATATGAAAATTGATATTCCGAAGTTAGACGGCAAGATTAATTTCGATTTATGGAGGTGTCAGGTGATGGATGCATTGGATGCATAGAATTTAGAGGAGACTCTTGAGTTACAAGAGAAACCCATCGACATGAAAGATAAGGTTTGAAAGAAAATAAATAGTAGAGCTTGTGGAATTATTCAGTCATGCTTGACACTGGATCTTATTTATGATGTGATGAACGATATATTGGCGAAGAGATTATGGGAAATGCTCAATGAGAAGTATCTTACAAAGAGCATTGAGAATCGGCTTCACTTAAAAAAGAGATTTTACCAGTTCAAGATGAAGAAAGAAGTTTCCATTAGGGAGCATGTTAACAACTACACAAAGCTACTTTTAGATATGACCAATGTGGATATCATGGTTGAGGATGAAGATAAGGCAATGCTATTTTTGTGTTCGTTACCAGAGGATGATTATGGTACGTTCGTTCTCACTATGATTAATGGAAGAATTAATGTTAGCTACAAGGAGGTGACCTCGTGTTGGTAAATTATGAGTTGAGGAAGAGTGATCGCGAACCCTCCGAGAAGGCATCGGGAGATGTATTAGCAGTTCGAGGTCGTAGTCCAAACCGTCATCAAGTCAACCGCTCAAAATCGAAGAATAGAGATGGCTATAAGAGTGTTGGTAGAAATCAATGTCGTTTTTGTAAAGAAGAGGGACATTTGAAGATTGACTGCCCAAAGTTGAAAGACAAAGCCGAGAAGAATAAGGGAAAAGTTGTATAACCTTCAGAAGTGAAAGTTACAAAAGCTATTGGTGAACATTCAGATTCAGATTCTTCGGGCTATTCGTGTCCTGCACTACTGTCGGTTTTCTATGACCTTCAGAAGTGAAAGTTACAAAAGCTATTGGTAAACATTCGGATTCAGATTCTTCAGGCTATTCGTGTCCTGCACTACTGTCGGTTTTCTATGCCGACTCCACGGAGTGGATGTTGGATTCAAGAACCACATATCATATTTTCCCGAGGATGGATTGGTTCTCTAGCTTTGAGGATCTGGAAAGAGGAGATGTCATGCTTATAGGTAATGATCACGTATGCCCTATTGGTGGTTTTGGTTCAGTCCGGATCAGGATGCATGACAGTGTGGTTAGGAAGTTGAAAGAAGTAAGGTTCATACCACAGTTGATGAAGAACATCATTTCTCTTAGTACTTTGGAGGCAGCAGGATATCAGTGATCTTAGAGGATGCTATAGTGAAGATCACGAAGGGTTCTATGGTGGTGATATGAGTCAGAAAAAATTTTCTATACTACTTGAAGGGCAAGACAGTTACAGGGGGTCTGACAGCTTCTATCACTACTAAGGAGGATACTACCATCTTATGGCACATGAGATTTGGACACACAAGTGATAATTCTCTGCAGTCATTGGTGAAACAGGAGCTATTAAAAGATGCTAAGACCTGCAAGATGGAGCTGTGTGAGCATTGTGTACTTGAGAAGAAAACTAGAGTGAAGTTCGGCACCGCTATTCATAACACTCAAGGTATATTGGATTACATTCACACAGATGTTTGGGGCCTTTCTATGAACACATCACTTGGTGGGGCTAACTATTTTGTTACTTTCATTAATGACTATTCAATGAGGAATTGGGTATACCCTATGAAGCATAAACATGATGTCCAAGATATTTTTTTGTGGAGTGAAAGAAGAGAGTGGAGCTACAGACATGTAGAAAGGTGAAGACTCTTCGTTTAGATAATTGTGGAGAGCATAAGAGTGATCTATTTCTGCAGTTTTATCGGGATCACAGTATTAGACGATACTTCACAGTTCGAGAGACATCGCAACAGAAAGGGGTGGCTAAGAGATTAAATCGTACCATGCTGGAGAATGTGCGATGTATGATGACACATAATGGATTGCCTAGATCCTTTTGGGCCGAAGCGTTGGTTTATGCGAGTTATCTCGTGAATAGGTTGCTGTGCACTGCGATACAGGGGAAGACTCCTATGGAGTGCTGGTCTTGTTCGATGGCTAGTGACTATAAGTCGCTTCGGATATTTGGGTGTCCTGCTTATTATAATATCAATTATGGTAAATTGATTCCGATGGTAAGGAAAGCAGTCTTGTTGGGATTTAGAGAAGGTATCAAAAGCTTCACGTTATGGGATCCACAGGACAAGAAGATAGTCCTTAGCAGAGATGTCACATTTGATGAGGCGTACATGATGAGACCTTAAGTTCCTCAGTAGGTGGAGGAAGACCATATTCGAGAGATATCGTAGCAGGTGGAGGATATGACTCCACACACTCTAAATAGCATTGTATCCATTGAGGCTCCTACAAATGTGACACTGGAAAGAGTAGGGATGACAGTCGGGCATATAGAGGATACAGTGGATGATGAGACTCGGGAGCAGGGTCATGTTCAAGAGTCCATTACTGCAAATAGACCTAGAAGAGTAATTCGTCGGCCAGCTAGATATAATGATGTCATGGTTGCATATGCATTATCAGTAGAAGTCGTTGATGATATGCTTCCTTTTACATTCACGGAGGTAAAGTCTAGCCCTGATTCGATCAGGTGGAGGGAAGCTATGGAAGAGGAGATATGTTCTCTTCAGAAGAACGACACTTGAGAACTTGCAAAGCTACCTAAGGGTAATAAAGTTATTGGTTGCAAGTAGGTATATGCGAAGAAGGGGGATCTTCTATTGGGGATATTCGATTCAAAGTCAGATTGGTTGTCAAGAGATATGCACAGGTTGAGGATGTTGATTACAACAAGGTATTTTCACCCGTTGTGAAGCATTCGTCAATTCGGATTCTATTAGCATTGGTAGCACTGCTGGATTTGGATTTGGTCCAGATAGATGTTAAGACAGCCTTTCTACATCGAGATTTTAGATGATGAGATCTACATGACACAACCCTTAGGATTCAAAGCTGTAAAAAAGGGAGATTCGGTGTGCAAGATTAAGAAGTCTCTTTACGGTTTGAAACAATCATCACGACAGTGGTATAAGAGATTCGACGGCTTCATGATTGGCTAGGGGTACACAATGAGCCCATATGACCCATGTGTTTACGTGCACAAACTAGAGGATGGTGAATACATATATTTGCTTTCATATGTTGATGATATGCTTATTGCTTCTAGGAATTCTTCGGCTATTCGAAAGTTGAAAGAGGAGTTGTCATCCGAGTTTGAGATGAAGGATCTTGGAGAAGCTAAGAAGATATTGAGTATGGAGATCGAGAGAGACAGGGTGACGGGGAGATTGAAGCTTACACAGAGGAGTTAGTTGCAAAAAATATTAAAGAAATTCAGCTTTGATGGTAATGCAAAAGCAGTTAGCACTCCATTGACTCCCCACTTCAAGCTTTCAGGTTTGATGTCACATGTTTCACTTGAAGACAGAGATTACATGTCGAAGGTTCCATATGCTAGTGCGGTGGGTAGCTTGATGTATGCTATGGTGTGTACGAGGCCAGATTTACCACAGATCGTGAGCATGGTATCGAGGTACATGCACGATCCCGGGAAGGGTCATTGGGAGGTCGTGAAGTGGATTCTACGATATGTTAAAGGCAATGTGGATGTTAGTTTGATTTTTTAGAAAGATAAGGAAAATGAGCAGGATTGTATTGGCTACGTGGATTTAGATTATGCGGGGAATCTTGACAAGCCCCGGTCTACTTCAAGTTATGTGTTTACATTGACAGGAGCACCTGTATATTGGAGATATACATTTCAGTCTACAGTGGCTCTCTCTACTACAGAGGCGGAGTATATGGCGTTGATTGAAGCTGTGAATGAGGCTTTGTGGTTGCATGGATTGTTGGAGGATTTGAGGATTGCACAGGAAACCCTTCGGGTATATTGTGATAGCATGTCAGCTATCTATTTGGCGAAGAACCAGGTTTATCATGCACACACGAAACATATTGATGTCAGATTCTATTTTGTTCGTGACGTTTTAGATGATGGAGACGTCATATTAGAGAAGATCCACATGAAGGACAACCATGCAGATATGTTGACCAAAATAGTTTCAAGTGTGAAATTTGGTCATTGCTTGAAGCTCTTGAATATTTTTCAATGTTGAGGGCCTTTGGAGGCCATTTGGGTGAACTACGTTCGGCTTGATTCCTTGGGCAAGAGGATACGTAGGCAGTCTTTTCGATGCAGCCGGTTGGACTTGTTGATTTCAATGGGGGGAGATTATTTAAACTCTCGTTTGGGTTCCTGACTTGTTGTGGATTGAGTCTGTTGTCGTGGGTTGATTCCACTTCGTACTGGACGCAATAAGTGGGACATTTGGATGATTTGGTGTCGGTGCAGTTTTGGAAGAAACTTCACCGAGGTGGAAGTTTGAAGGATTGGCAAACAGTTGAAGAAATTTCAGGAAAAACGACAGAAAAATCTGTCAGGAAGCTTCGCGGTTGACCGCGAGATCAGTTGCGGTCGATCGGAAACGTGCACAAGACCTGGGAGGTCTCTGGACTTTTGGCGGTCGACCGCAGCGTCACGTGCGATCGACCGACCAAATCCTATAGGTTTTTTGGTTTCTGTCATTGACTTGTGGTCGACCGCGACGACCGCGACTTGGGTCTAAGCTGGGCTTTGAGTTTTTGACCCGTTTTGTTTGTTGTTTGTATATTACCCCAAACATGATTAATTAGGGTTAAGTAAGGACGTTTTAAGCAGTCTTTGTGAGAAGATTCTTGCATCCAATTGTGGGAGATTGGTGAGAGATTTAGAGAGCTTTGTTTTAGGGTTTTGAGTGATTTTGTAACCCTATTTTTGTATTCTCTTCATCTCTAATAGTAAGAACTCCCCCATCCTTGCCCCGTGGACATAGGCAACTTGCCAAACCACGTAAAATTCGTTGTCTTGCTGTGATTGTGATTTGTGTTTGTGTTTAGTTGTGATCTACCTCGTTCTTATTCGTGTGATTAGAGTTCTGCTGCGCACAACAGATATAGCCTATTTATATCATAAGATAAACATAACCAATAGTTATTATCGTACCAATATAAGCAAAATAACATGACCTAACTAATTCACGCACAGTGAGGATTCTAGCTTCATTTTGAATAGCTAGCTTTTTAGCCATCTAATTTAGCAACCTTCCTCCTGAATGCATGCAACTCAACTCAACACAGGCTTAAACACGGAGCCTGAGCCCTCCATATGACAAGGGTCCTATGTGGTTTGGGACCAAAGTTGACTCAATAGATTAATTTTGCAGAAAAATGAGGATTTAGATCCTCTCCACTATAAAAAAAAATAGTGGAGAGACCAGTACTTTTAATCTCAATCGTTGATTATTTAGTAGGCGGTTATGATACAATCTAAATCTAACACTTATCATACCCCCATGTATTGCACTCTTTCCTAATTTGCACTAAAAGAAAAAATCATAACCATCAACTAGATAATCAATGACTGTGATTATGTAGTAGTCCATCCACTATTTTTTTTGTAGTGGAGAGGATCCGAATCCGAAAAATGAAAACCTTGATAGCTCAAGAGGCGTAATATTGGTAGACAACAATGAACTCAAGCCGACTAGGATAAACATCAAGAGTAGTACCATCACCATAAGCATTTTTTTTTCCTAATCCCATAAACATTATGCTTGGCACGCGGATGTTAACCCAATTTAATTAGAGAATACTTAAATCCCATAAACATTATGCTTGGCTTTCAGACCACTGCAAATTGTTTACATTAAATTTTGTGGCAGGTTCCCTACTAGTATTACAGGACAACTAAGAGGCTTAACAATAAGGATCACAAGCCTCCAGCCTTGAACGATTAATGCATGTAGAGTTTTAGCAAAGCTCCTAACCGAAGAATTTGCAATAAACCACGTCGGGTCCATGCATACGAGCGGATCGATTGAGTGAGCGTTCCACTCCGTTATCAGTTACTAAGCCACCTCCAGGTTGGATTGCGATATCATGGTGGCTAGCGTATGAAATCATAAAGTATCTCATTATTGTCCATTATAGCTTCAAATGCAAGCACAACTACATTCCCCTGTTCTAGCTGCGAACAATAATATCGGAATTGATGAGCATTTGAAGCTTGTACGGCTTAAAACAGAACTCAGATGTGAAAACCATGAGAAGGCTGCCTACAGATCATCACCCGAATCGGCTTCCATTTTACCTTCAAACTGTCAATATATGTTTGATTAAAAAGTTAGGTGTATGACTAGTTTTTGCAACAAGCTATAGATTAAGTCAGATCAGTTTATATGATGTCTTCCCCCTTAATCAGCTATTGCCAGCTTCCAACATGTGAGATCTCACCCTCCCATCTTCTCCTCGCTTTGTATGCACTTACAAGAGGACCAGCTTAATGACTTCTCTAAGCTTGCATACAAATTGCTCCCACCACTTCATTTTCTCCCCCATTTCCCTGGAGAGGAAAGGATCCTGGGCTAATTATCAAGTTAACAGCATGTGATTCTTTCTCCTTAGCATATGCAAGGACCAATAATGGACTGCACAGAAGCTCACATGAGTGCCTAGTGTGATCTTCTCTAACATCATCACACTGTTTATTTAATCTACGTGCCTAGTGTGATGCCCTGCAATAAAAATAACTGGTCATAGAATAATGCAAAATTCAAAAGAGGGCAAAGGTAAAGTTCAGTGCCGATAAAATATTACTTAATCCTAATCGACTTATAGTAAGAACTGCAACAAGCTTATGTTAGCTCCAGAAACCAATATATAAATTGATGAGCATGTGGTTGGATATGTGAACTGATCCAACTTGATCAAGTTTTGAACAAAAATTATTCATAAATCTAGCCTTTTAAGCAAAAAAGCCTATATTATCAGTTAATTTGGGTGATCTTTTAGCATTACTCTCGTGGTTCTCACATGAGTTCAATTCTAAGCCAACCAAGCTCCACATGTATTCCTCCCCTTAATCAGCCAGTGTCAGCCTCTACCATGTGAGATTTCACCTCTTCCTACACCTCAACCACATTTAGATCACTCTTTTTGCACATTAAGACTTAAAATTTAAGTATTATTAAGTGCCTGCTTCCTTTTATCTCTTTCAATTTATGTCCCCTTTTCTGATTGAAAGTAATCCCAAATTTTTTATGTTGTATTTACAATTCTTTACACCAAGCCTGCATTCTCCTTCAAGTTAACTGAGAATTCTAATTTGTACATCACATTTACACAATGTGTTAATAGTTAATACTTGAGATACTTCTTCCTCGTGGTGGCATATTTTGAAAGTTTCAGATTAACAGAAAAGGATGATGGACTAATTACATCCTAAGCTAGCGATTTCCATACTAAAAGGATAATACAACAAAAAGCTCCCACCCTTCATTTTCTCCCCATTTGCCTGGAGCAGAAGGGATCCTAGGCTAATCATTAAGTTAAAATTATGTATCTTCTGTCTCCTTACCATATGGAGAACCAAACAATGACTCAAACCACAGAAGCTCACATGAGTTGTCCTTATCTTATGGACTTGATTTACTCCAGCAGAACCACATTGTCAACTTAATTAAGCTCAACTTGTTTTCGTAACATCACTCATCCATGAGTCCTCGATATAAGATTGCGTTCATCCTGCACCCAGGCACTTAACGCAAATATTCCGTGAGAACTTACTCTTAACAGTATACTAAACCTTCTACAGCCAAAATTTCCCATTCATTCAACTTTCAACACAGCGATGCCTTAAAATACTCTAGCTAGTTGTAGCCAAATGCAAGATTCAAAAACACTCGAAAGGTATGCTATTTATTCCTATGAAATATATTATCAAAATCCTCTAAAGGCCCAACTGAAGACGCAGCTTTCAACATGTATTCCACCAAATAAAATCCAGAATCATCTAAAGCATTTGTGGCCTTCTTAAATCCATAGGGTCACAACTGAAATAGGCTACATACCTCCAGGCACTTTGAACATTCCATTCCTCGGTTCATTATAAATGCCTATGCTTTATTTGGCAACTCCAACTTAAAACTGGTTCAGTTGAAACCAATTTAATTCCTCATCATTTGGTAAAGAAGTGGACCAGGACCTAATGCTAGTTTTGGTAGGACATTTTTTGGCCTTAAACAGTTAAACCCGTCAAAATTGCGCCACCTCCCCCACGTCCAGAACTCTTACCAGTTTAGCTTGCAACTGTTCAAGGGGGAGAGCTGTCAAGCTGACCCCTACTTTCTTCAAATGCAAGCAATCGCTTCTGAAATGTGTTGGTTCTCCTTATTACATCCTAGAAGATTGACATCTATGGATAGTAGGAGAGCCACAACACCGCATGTAAGGGGATATGTCAGAAATTGCAAGACCAGTCAATTTTCAAAAGTAGCTTTCAAGCAGACATCAGTGTTGATCCTGTTGCTTCACCTCCATAAATGAAGATTGCACCACAATCATTAAACTAAACACAATCAAACTATCAACCAACAGAAGAGAAAACAACAGAGCAAGCAGAATATTTAAAGAAGATGATCAACATCACATTTACAGGAGAGGATAATGAAGATACACAAAGTCACAAATAATACTCCATTTATATCATGAGATGAAACACAACCAGCGATTATTACTGTACAGATAGAAGTAAAAAAAAAAGACTGCGGATAGCTGGTACACACCTCAAGCTAGTAGAGATGTTATTTATCTTTTAGATATTCCATTATCGCCGATTCTCGGATTGAGATGAGGTAGAGGAAAATAAACTACGGGCAGAGTCGCAAGTTTGAGATTACTGATCTAGAAGCCATTCATCTCTAGAAGATAAGTTCTCCGCTTCACCAATGCTTTCACCGCTGCCCTAAAAGGACCATCAAATGCTCCACAAACAAAAGCCTCAGCCTCCTTCCTACTACTACCACCACCAACATTGCCACTCTCGTACGAAGGTTTGATTGCAACTAGTGTTGCTCCTTGCATTCCCATTCCATTCGGGAGCTCCAAGTAAGGGGCATACCTCAGCTTCATATTAGAGGCAGGAACTTGAGTCCTATTAGAAGAAGCTGAGGCCGCAACAGGCTTCTCCCTAAACTCCTTCAACTGCTCTGCACCCATCACAAGAGTTCCCTGCCCATCAGCATCTGTCAATACCAAGCTTCTCAGCGTAGGATGGTCCTTAATTATCGAGCGTAGAAGATAATGCCGTGTAGATGCAGCAATCAGAGAACTAATAGTCCAAACCACCCTAAGCTTAAGCCCTCCATTCGTATAGAACGACTCGGGTATGCTTCCATTGTCATCTAAACTCGCCTCCTGATCAGATGAAGCAGGCCTACGATCAATTCGTGTCCCACCAAGTATGACACAGTTGTGCAGTGTGCTCCCAAACTCTGCCCTCCATTTCAAGAGAACCCCTTCCTCAGTTCCAACATCACCAGCAGGGAGCTCGATCCTCAAATTACGGACATGTGTGAAATTCTTGAGAACTTGGGCAGGGGAGTGCTGAGAAAGCTGCGGGAAGAGAGTTCGGTTCCCTCCATTAGTGTTGCGGAGGTTGTGGAAAGGCTTTAGGAGGGTGAAAAGCATGAGCTTGAGGAAGTGAGAGAATAGGTTGCGAGGTTTTGGAACCGATGGGTTTAGAGTGTCATCAGGATCTCCATCAACAGTGACAACCCGATCGATCTTGACATAGACATCATGGACGAGGGGGATGAGGGTATTGAAGCGTTTAGAGACGGCAGAGCATCGGCCAAGCGATCGAACATCTGCAACCTTGTTAAGGATGAGGAGGACAATGGAATCAGGAATCTGATCGAATAGGTCCGGTTCGTAGAGAGACGGATCAGCATGGATCCGGGATTTGGACTGCATTTTCTCCTGTTCAATTAGATTGATTGGCTTGCTGCGAAACAGATGAGATTTTTCTTGAGATTTCAGAGATCAAAAGAACCCTCTGAAACTGGTAATTGAGATCATGGAGCTATTCAAAAACTGGCTGCAACTAAGGAATTAAAGAACGCAGAAGAACCGGTTCAATGATCTGAAGAACAAAAAAAATGCAAAAACATCAGAACAGTTAAATGCTTCAATCTTCCAACTACATGAATTGCTAGAACATAAATCAATCAACATCACTCTATTCTTTTTGTAGCTAAAGCCTCAAATTTTAAAATTTCTCCGAAGCAAATCAACACAATAATTTCAGATCCCCAAAAAGACCACACATTTCTCAAGCAACATCCATAAACCTTTAACATAAGTACTTAAAAACCTCAAAATTCCTCGAAATAAACACAGGGGGACAGGAAATCAAAACAACAGGAAACATTTTAAAACCCTATATGTTAAAAAAAATTCTATATTTTGTTGCTAGACCCAACTTTAAATTTCTCTGAAGAAAATCAATACAAACTCCTCTAAAATCCTCCAATTACCTAAATTTCTGCAGCAGCATCAATGATTCACAAACCCCAACATAAGTAATCCCCAAAATTCCTCGAAATCAA
>BQKN01064966.1:626319-661686 GCA_022839385.1 Asparagus kiusianus | reverse complement strand
ACCCCCCCCAAAACACCCCCCCCCCCCCCCCCCCCCCCCCATCAAAAAAAAAAAAAAAAAAAAAAAAAAAAAAAAAAAAAACTCTACCGAACACAAATCCAAAAGAAAATTTTAGAAACCCCAAATGTGAACGAAAAAGGAGCAAGCTTTCACCTCCGTATCACCATTTTTTCCTTCATAATCGCCGTCAATGAAGCTCCAAACCCTCGCACCTCCACCAGATCCAATCCGATTTCCCTCGCACACTAGGGTTTCAGAACTCAAATCTGGATAAAATGGACGTAATCGAGCAGAGAATTGGCATCAATATGGGAAAAATTAGGGAAATTTTTGGGGATTTTGAGCTCCCTCGCTCGTGATCTCTCCACGCTTGTGAACTAAGAGGTCCACGGGAGCTGGTGGTTTTAATGAATACCGCTTCTCTTTTTATCTTTTTCCAGCGTCCGTTGCAACGGTAAAAATAACGTCACCGTTAGCCAGATGTTAGGAGAGGGGTATTTAAAGGACGAGCTGTCAAATGGCGATGGCGGACGGACGTTAACGGGGGCTTGATATTTTCCCGTTCACCATGTTTTGTTTGTACGTGGAGTTAGATAGTGCACATTGAATGACTGATTCTTGCGTTGGGGGAATGTATTTAAATCCACCGCACCGGTGAAAACCTTATAAATGCAGGGGTTTTAAAGATTTCAATTGGAAAATATGGGGAGTAAATTGGAAAGTATGACTTGTAAGTTAAAATTCCTGAAAAGAAGAAAGTTTCTAAATAAACTCATTCATATTTTTTTTCTAAAAATAGATCCCCTTGAGTTTTATTTACAAAATTAAACTTATTTTATCTTAATCTGATTCCTAAATAGTCGGGGTTGCCAACCCCGACTATTTAGGAGGCTGTAAACCCCCAATTATAACCCCAAACCCTAACATTCTATGCACTAAATAGTCGGGGTTGGCAACCCCGACTATTTACAAACCGGAGTAAGACAAAATGAGTCTATTTTTGTAAATAAAACTCAAAGGGGTCTATTTTTAGAAAAAAAATATGAATGGGTTTGTTTAGAAAATTTATTCATCCTGAAAATATGGTTTTTTTTTTACTTGATCGTTCGGCTGGAAGTGGTGGGACTGTCGATTGTCTTTTTTAAGGGCAGACTATTCTGTATTATCACTGTTTAGGCTTGAAAGCACGGGCGTAGCCTTCTAGTCGTGGGATGAGAGCGAATGAGGCTCTCTCAATGAGGATGCAGTTGAGTTTGGTTGCCTTCGGGATGCGACTGACGTAGTACAGTGGTTTCCAGACGTTCTCTCTCCCTCTTAGACCAGGATTGAGCTCATAGCTTCTGTCGAGATGGCTAGATAGAGGTAGAGTTGTTCCCCTTCAATGGGTCTGCTCAATAAGGGCCTGGAGATCAGATACCTCTTAAGCTCTGTAAAAGCATTACTACACTTTGTCATCCACTGAATGTCATCCCTAGATCCTTTGGCCCCTTTGAGGACTTCAAAGAAGGGAAGGCTTCTTTCAGCCAATTTGGAGAGAAAACAGCTTAAAACAGCTATCATCCTTGTAGGCGTCAAAAAATGCTCATAGATATCCAAATACAACTCAAGGATGAGAAAAGAACAGTGCATATACAACGATCAATACACCAACAAACAACCCGGGGTGACATGCCTTAGGCGCGGCAGCCTAAGGTGGCGCGCCTAAGGCGCGACAGTCTATGATGGCGCGCATGTTACAGGAGTGCCACAAGCAGTTACCAAGCAGTTATACGATGATTTCTTGAAGTCCACGTGGCAGAATATCTGAAATAGAACGTGTGCTGACATGGACAAGCAGTTAAACCACGAAAAAAGGTGGTTAAAGGTCGTGGGGGAACAGTTTCAAACAGGAGAGAACGTGGTTGTAACTGCCCCTTTGGCCGCGGCAGTCCACGCTGCCGCGCCAATAGCCGCGGCAGTGTTGGCTGCCGCGGCCAAAGAGCATTGACTTGGCCATTTGTTTCGCCCCCATTCCCACTGTTGTACACTCCCACTCCTATAAATACCTCCCTAGGCACGAAATAAAGGACAGAGATCAGATTGGAGCATGAAAGGCTTGAGCTTCTGGAGATTTTAAGGAAGAAAGAGAGAATTTTCACCCTTCATAAACAATGTTTGGTGATTCCTAGAGATCTAAGCTCAGACTTGATCTTTGGAAGAGTGAACATCTTACATCGATAAGATATTCGCTTCAAATCCCTACTTCGATAAACGAAGAAAGGATCTCTAAACAACCTCACGATCTGCGAATCGGTGGTCCACGAGCCAAAGCACTCCCGGCACAGGCAAAGTCCCACAAAAGCAGTAGTTAATAAACAACTTCTATGTTATTTTCTCGAAAGTTGTAATTTTATTTAATTTTCATTGTAACCTTCTATAAACGATCGAAGTTTAATGGAATCTGCAATGAAAACGACTTTCACTAAAAACAAACTGGCGACCACAGTGGGAGCCAGTGGCCTCGCTGCCGAGGCAGCAGTGTCGTAGCCGATCAAGATCATCGTCAGTGAAGAGATCGAATACGAATTCGATCAAGCAAAATTCGAGGAGTACTTGTCATCCTCATCCTCAAAATCTTCCTCGTCCCGCAAATGCAGGAAGATTTCCTCTTCCAGAAAAAATTTTAAGTCTGCAACACCAATGAAGGCCGCAGGTAAAGATTCTTGCCCTATTGCTGCTAAGGAATCTGCCTGCGACGTCCCTGCTCCAAACGACTCCACACCTATTAAGGAGTCGCTGATGAATAGCTCACCGGTGCTGACGAAGAGGGCTCGTCAGAGACAGCGCCAGCGCCGTGCTCGTCAATTGGCCAAAGCCTTACAACAGACCGACGGGGTCCATTATTATACGGACCTAAAGTCGAGGAACCAGAAGATGGTTCAGTTGCCTCAAAGGCAAAATAATCACATTTCTGCACAGCTTACGACAGAGGAGTGGACCCTCGTCAAAAGGGCTCGTTTAACCCTTGAGGAACGAATACAAATGCGTCAAGTAAAGGCCGCTCGTGCCCATGCACTTCGTCAACAAGCTCAGAGAAACAAGAAGGGAATGGTGTCTGAAAAACCACCGAAGAGCTACAAAATTTGGGTTCCCAAAACCGAAGGTGCCCAAAAGTTACAGGAGGATGCAATCTCTAACCGCGGCAGCCTATACTGCCGCGGCAATTTATTCGATCGCGGCAGTCATAGCTGCCGCGGCACTTTGCTCAACCGCGACAGTTATGACTGCCGCGGCACTTCATTTGGCCATGATGTACATCGCCGTCGCAAGGCCACATCTGCAGTTCCATCGACGCCCGATCCTGTCCCTTCTACTACAACAGCAGCGTCTACTGCATCACCAGTGAAACCCTGGGTTAGCCCAGATTTATCCAAATTCAAGATCACTATGGCGGATCGCCTCGGTCCTTCGGCTGACGATCGAGGCAAAGCCCCAGTCAAAGAAAACTCAAGTACAGCAAATCAACCCTTAGTGGTTTCTTATACAGGGGGTCGTAAACACCCTCCTGTCAGAATTACTCCAGTCCAAAACGAGAGAATACCAGTTCATTCTCGTTTAGGACCTATGAAGACTCTACACCCGCATGGGGGTGTATTTAAAAATTTAACATTGGATCGCCCAGAAACGACAAATAATTGTCCTGTGCATGTTAACGAGGTTCCCAAACAAAAGATAGGTTGCTCAAATCACAATAATGATGAGCTGTACTATCAAAATAACAAATCACGAAAGAGAATTGTCCGAGAAGATGAGTCTCATTGCGCTTGTGAGAGACTTATTAAAGCAGTATTGACGGAATGCAGTTGCTCAGAAGCTAGGGCAAAACGTGTTTCCGTATTTCAAAGACTTTCGACCGGAGCGTTAAAATCCAAAATGAGACGTTTCAACCAGAGGAAACCTGCAGTACAGCAAGATGAATTCCCTGAGGTCACCATTAATATGACCGGCAGAGGAAAACAATAATTAGTCAACCCTGACCCTGATTTCTCTTCAGAAGGGAGAGTTGAGCGGGGTCTTTCTCAAAGAATGTCGCGGCTGCAACGAAGGGCCAACCGACGCCGAGACTATAAAAGAATGCACGAAGGTTTATCATCAGATGAGGAACTATCAGATACTTGTTCTGCCATTGCTTCAGACGATACCACGTCTAGTGTTGGGCAAGTCAAAGAGTCTTTTGCAATCACACCGGATCAGCTGGCTCAAATATTACAGTAAGCGTTAGCCAAACAACGCGAAGAAATTAGAGCTGAGATCAAAACGGAGATGGAGTTGACGATGCAGCAGATGCGAGATTTGCAAGCTCAACAACACCAACCAGAATCGAGCCAGAAGGCAGAATCCAGTCAGCGTAACGTTATACCGGTACGTATAGCTGAAGTGGGTAATGAAGAAGATGAGACTATCTTTGCTGATCCTCCTCCCGATAAAGACAATTCTGAAAGCGGTCCGTCAAAATCAGCCACTCAACCTCCTCAAATCTACTTGAAGAAGGATGAGGAAGAAGACAAGAAGATGTAGGATCTCGAGAGCAAAGTCAACGCTCTGATGACGGCCCAAAGAAGTAAAGAAAACGGGCATTCCATACCCGTACCCGAGGGAGTGGGATCTGATTCCTTATCCCTCAAAATTTAATTTGATTAACTTTACTCCTTTTGATGGCAGGGGTTCACCAACTCAGCACTTGATTTATTTCAAGTCACATCTTGGCGTAATATCAGGAAATAAAGCCCTGATGGTCCGGTCATTCGTAGGAACCCTCCGTGGGCCTGCCTTCGATTGGTACCGACGCCTGAAACCCGGAAGCATCACTAGCTGGGGAGATATGGAAGAATTGTTCCTCACCAATTTCTTCGACGACGACACAGAGGTCTCTATTGGTACCCTACTGGACGAGAAACAGAAAGGTGGAGAATCGGTTGACGTCTTCGTCAAACGATTCCGAAACAAAGCGATGAACTGCAGAGATCCGTTCACAGAAGAGTTCATCCTACAGACATGTCACAATAACCTGTCTTTGGATGTGCTAGAAATAATGGGGGTTGTGCCCTCTAAAACTTGGAAGGAGTTGAAAGTGAGAGGTGAGCAAGCTGAACGCTTTCTCAAGAGAAGGAATTTGGAGAGGGGTCAGCCACCAGCCAATAATTAAAAACAGAACTTTAATCCTCAAGGCAGAGGAAGAGGGTCCGTAGCCGCTGTAGACGCACATCAAACGTCACAACAGTCGCAGCAACAACAACCGCAACAGTCATCCTTCCAGTTGGCACCAAATCAAAATCAGCAGCCTCAAAAGCAGTTTAAAACCTCTGAGCCCAGATTCCCGAAGGATTATTCATTTAAAGATGATGAAGTTCCAGTTATCTTCAAATACCTACTGGATAACAATAAGATCAAGCTTCCACCGGTCACAAACCAAGAAGAAGCGAAGAAGACTAATGACCCAAAGTATTGTGCATATCACAGGAGGTTCCACCATCCCACTAAGGCATGTTATGTTTTAAAAGACAAAATACAAACCTTAATTGATGTTGGTATTGTGACGCCGAAGCCAAAAGAGAAGAAGGTAGGCGCAAACGCGGTCTCTATTAGCTTCGGATCGGTTCCTTTGTCCTGGTTTCAAGCCGAGCCAGTATCAAAGGTCAAGATGCAAACTATCAACGATGACCCTCATGGACAGCGCCAAAAAGGACTAGTGTCACACACGACCCCTAACGATGAAATCCTTTGGGTTCATCCGGATTTGCTTGAAGATGAACAGTGGACAACATCCACGTCGAAGAAGAAGTCGAAAGGCAAGGGAAAAGAGAAGTCCTGTTATGGGGCCTCAGCGATTCCTGAGAAGAACGATGAAGAAATTCCAGCTTTACCGTTTTCTGAAGAAGAGCAAGAATCTTTGGCTACAAGGGGTGGGAATGAATACTATTAAAAGTATCCTGAAACCTCTAACCCAAACGCTAAAACCCTTACAGAATGGGGGGGGTAGTTGCAACTCCTCCTGTGGCTGCTGAAAAACCTCAAAAAGTTACTAAACAAAAAGAGAAGGAACCTCAACCCAAAGAGGTTCAACTTCCGAGGCAGCCTCATTTCAATCGACCGATTGGACGAGACAAACCGAAAAGCTCGAATGCTCCATACCGCTTCGATGTCATGACTCAGTTAGCTAATATCCCAGCAAGGATCACGCTATACGAGTTGTTGCGCCTCTCGAAAGAAACCAGGGAAGCTTTACAAGAAGCCTTGGCTGATTCTGAGGTATTTCTCACTCAGATCAAGCCAACTCCTGAAGAGCCAGAGTCATCAGTGCAGCATTACAATCTGGCAGCTACCAAATTTCCTTGCATTGCTTTCACAAAAGAAGATATGCAAGTCAGGAATTCAAAGCATGATAGACCGTTATATTTTACTAGATATATCGGTTCGAGCATTGTCAACCGGATTCAAGTCGATCCGGGTTCCGCTGTTAGCATCATTCCACTTCGGTTGATGTACCACCTCGGAATTCCCGCCAGCAAGTTAGCCTCCACGGGAACGGTCATCTATGGGTTCAATACTAGCGGGTCAAGACCGTTAGGAAAAATCCGGGTGAAGTGTCAAGTTAGAGATTTGAAGTCTGAAGTCACCTGCTATATGATTGATGCTGAAACTTCATATAACTTACTGCTGGGTCGCCTATGGATCCACGGTAATCTTATAGTTCCCTCCACCCTCCATCAGTGTCTGAAATATGTAGACACTAATGATGAGGTTAAGACGGTGGTCGTGGATAAACAACCGTTCAAGGGGTTAGAAAATTACTTTACTGACTCCCTTCTTTATGGTGCTGAGTCCGATTCTGAACAATCGGCCCATGGCACGGACAGTGGAGAAGAAGCTGATACCGAAGCCGTGCTCGATTATAGTGAAGGTCTTGTACTAAATGACATTGAACCTCTTGTAATCGATCTTGACGATGATGAATCGTCGGATGAAAGTTGTAACTGGCAACTTGCCGATGAAGTAATAAATGATGATTTAGAGTACTCGTATTGTCTCAATGATGTATTGCAGGAATTGTATGACGATCCTAGTCTACACATGCTGCTTCGCTCGTCTTGCACGACGACAAAATATCTTCAAAATCCAATTGGAACAACGGTAATCCTACCCGCAAAGACAGGGGTGAGAAAGAAATAATCTTTGGAAAAGGGAATCCATCCCTAACTCCTGATCTTTTCTTGGACAACAACTCAGATGATGAAGAGCCGGGGCGACATTTCTCTCGGTATAGTTCGCAAGCAAACGGTTATATGAGGAGGCAAGGATATAACCTCTCGCTCGGTGAAGGTCTTCATTTTGGCCAAGGTGTCCGGGTTCCCCCCCGTCCTACCTATGTACCAAAAGGAAAACCGGATAATTATTACAATCATAAAAGAGGTCTAGGTTATGCTTCGTCATCTGATAACGAATATTGCCAACAGATCATTAGCCAACTGAGAAATGAGAGCGGGCATTCATCCGATACTTCAATGTGGGACTCTAACGTGAGCATTGGAGAGAAATTCAAAGCCTTAATGTCGAACATGGCGACAGTTGATCCTTCCCGACCGAAGGAGACGATCAATTGCCTATTTAGGAAGATCCATGGATGCATTATATGAACATCCAATATGGCGATCGATTTGAGCAAAGAGAACCTCCTACTGAGGATAAAGTAGTCCAAATTAATATGGGTGACGAAGCTAATCCGAAACCTATATTTATTAGCGGTGATCTTCCACCGGATGAAAAAGAGGAACTAATCGCCCTCGTTAGAGAGTATATCGACATTTTTGCTTGGAATTACGAAGATATGCCGGGACTCGACCCAAACGTAGTAATGCACAGCCTTAATATAAAATCGGATGCTAAACCTGTCAAGCAATAGCAAAGACGGTTTCGTCCGCAAATTATGGAGGCAATAGAAGCTGAAGTCAAAAAATTAATCGATTCAGGTTTTATCAGGGAAGAACAACACCCTGATTGGCTAGCCAATATCATTCCAGTTCTTAAAAAGAATGGGAAAATTAGAATTTGCATTGACTTCAGAGATCTGAATACCGCCTGTCCTAAAGACGATTTTCCTCTACCCATTACAGACGTCATCATTGACAATACGTGTGGGTTTGAGAGAATGTCATTTATGGATGGATTTTCGGGGTATAATCAGATTAAGATGCATCCGGACGATGAAAAGCATACAGCATTCAGAACACCCCTTGGTGTCTTTTGTTATACTGTTATGCCGTTCGGGTTGAAGAACGCCGGTGCTACGTACCAACGAGCCATGACAAAGATCTTTCAAGAGCACCTTCGGAAGACCGTCGAATGCTACGTTGATGACCTGGTCGTTAAGAGCAGTGCTAAAAATAACCACATTAAAGATCTAAAGACGATGTTCGACCTTATGAGGAGCCATCAGGTAAAAATGAACCCGACTAAATCCTTCCTCAGAATGTCGAGCGGTAAATTTCTTGGATTCTTCGTCACCACAAAAGGTATTCATATCGATCCTGATAAAGTGAAGGTGATACATGAGCTGCAACCTCCGAGAAATCTTAAAGAACTCAGAGGATTGCAAGGTCGATTGGCATATATCCGTCGATTTATATCAAATCTGTCCAGAAAATATCAACTGTTCTCTAAACTCACAAAAAAGGGCGTGTCGTTCATTTGGGATGAAGCGTGCCAAAAGGCGTTCGAAGATATTAAAACGTATCTGGCGAACCCACCTATTCTCGTTGCACCGAAATCGGGCAGACCGTTTTTGATTTATGTCAAAGCGACGAGCCATTCGTTAAGTGCATTACTTGCACAAGACGACGATAACGGTCACGAACAAGCGGTATATTATCTGAGTCGCACACTGGTAGGAGCTGAATCTCGTTATCCGATGATCGAGAAAGAATGCCTTGCCTTGGTATTTGCAATCCAGAAAATACGACATTATTTAGTTGGACAGACCATTTATGTTATTTCCAACATAAACCCTATCCGAGTATTCATGACCCAGTCGGCATCCATGAATTGGCGTTTAGCCAGATGGGCTTTACTCTTATCGCAATATGACTTATACTTTAAGCAACAAAAATCAGTTAAAGGACGAGCTATTTGTGATCTTCTGGCAGAAAATCCTACGAAGGATGTAGTCAAATTGTACGACGATCTGCCAGATAAAACTCACGAAGTTAATACCACATCACATCAACAAGTGTGGCAATTATACTTCGATGGGGCTTCCCGCGCGACTAACGTGGCGAGCGCACCCGGATGTTCTAGAATCTTCTCAGGAGTGGGGGTCGTTTTAGTTTCCCCGGAAAAGCATGTCTTGCCTAGAGCATACTCATTGACCAAACCATATTCTAATAATATGGCCGAATATAATGCATTGATAATTGGACTCAATTTTGCCAAAGAGCTGGGGGTCGAATACCTTGAAGCTTTTGGAGATTCTCAACTGGTAGTTAATCAAATACGAGGAGAGTATGAAGTCAGAAATCGAGACCTGATTCCATACCACCAGGTGGCCATCGAGATGGCAAGCTCGTTTGAAGGATTTTTTATCGAGTACGTTCCACGTCTCCAAAATGCGTATGCAGACGCATTGGCGGCATTGTCGGTATCCTTGGCTCAACCTCCCAAAACAGAGCAATTAATTACAGTGAGGACTCACCAGCTTATTGTTCCAATCTACGATTCGAGCGCTAAGGAAGCGTACTCAACAGGAGTTGAACCCGAAGTTCAAGATTGGCATTTTCCCATTATCGACTACGTCCTACATGGTATATTGCCCGAAGATGTAAGAGAAAAGGAATCGATTCGGCGAAGAGAGCCGAGATTTTACAACAACGCCACAGCGCAAATGTTGTATCGACGATCGTACGATGGTCTTTTACTCCGTTGTCTCTCCGGCAAAGAAGCGGAACAAGCACTCAAAGAGGCGCATGATGGAATATGCGGTGCACATCAGCCCGGTCCTAAACTCTGCGATCAACTTAGGAGAATCGGATATTACTGGCCAACTATGGTAAAAGATGCAGTCGACTACGCACGACGATGTGAAGTGTGTCAGTTACATGCAAATTATATGCACCAGCCTCTTAAGTATTTACACCCATCGGTGACATCATGACCATTCGAAACTTGGGGAATGGATACAGTAGGTCCTATTTTCCTGCCTTCGGTTAAAGGGGACCGTTTCATCCTAGCAATCACCGATTATTTCTCGAAATGGGCAGAAGCAGTTCCACTTAGAGAAGTAAAGACGAGTGATGTTATCAAATTTATCAAACACCATATCATATATCGGTATGGTGTTCCAAGGTGAATAGTGCACGATAATGGTCCTCAGTTCGTGAGCAACGCATTTATCAAATTCTGCGGTAAATTCGGGATTAAGGACATTTCATCGACTGCTTATAATCCTACAGCTAACGGATTGGCCGAAGCTTTTAACAAGACTATCATCAAAATTCTGGCAAAATTGGTGAAAACCAATAAACGAGATTAGGACGACAAACTCGGCGAAGCCCTATGGGCTTATCGCACAACTGTCCGTACGCCAACCGGAACAACCCCGTATGCCTTAACATATGGGTGTGAAGCCGTCCTTCCATTGGAAATACAGATTCCTTCCCTCCGTGTCGCTCTCGCAACGGGAATGACGACGGAAGAACATCATCAAAAACGTCTCGAGGAATTTGAGATGTTAGATGAAAAGTGCTTGGAAGCTCAGCAACAGATCGAGTTTTATCAAGCTAGAATTTCCCGGGCTTTTGATAAAAGGGTCCGGCGACGAAGTTTTAAAGAAGGAGATTTGGTTCTTGCCGTCCGAAGACCTATGATTCTCACTTCTAAGAAGAAAGGAAAATTTAAACCTAAATGGGAAGGGCCATTTGTGATAGAAACAGTCTATTCAAACGGTGCATATCGCCTGATTACCCAGGATGGCAGCAAATTAATGATGCCAATAAATGGGAAGTTCCTGAAAAAGTATTACCCGTAATACGTTCAGGATAACCTATGTAAAATGGGAAGTTCCTAGAGAATCTTGTACAGGATATTTCAGGATAATCCGATATCAGTTGATTATCCTAAATGGAAACTGATCATGTGAATAGTCTATTCTTAATTGTTATAAAAATGATTAAGATCCTCTTACTACTTTTGTTGAGATGAGATTTAATGACAGTTAATCTTTCCTCACAAAACCCTGTAATGCGATCATGGAAGGGGAAGCTCGATGATTCGCAACCCCGCACCATGAAACCCCCACCGATCAGATCGACCAATGGTCATCGGTCTGTATCAGTCGACAAGTTATTTCATGTCGAATTCTTATGTTTGAAATCAAAATTTCCCACCGAATAGTTTGTGCAAATCAACAAACTCATTATTATTTGTACTCTACTCCTATTCCTCATATGATCAAACCTTTAAACAGTTAGGATCATCTCAAAACTCCCACTTGGTCAAACCTTACTACAGTTAGGATCACAACCAAAATCTCCTTTCGATTCACATCGTGAACGAAAGGTCCATTTTTGAATTGGATAATCAAACCTTATGACAGTTAGGATTATTCAAACCAATCCAGATTCTCTAAGTGGAGATCCCATTTCGAGTTTTCTTTGCATCAGGAGATAGAATATAAAATTCTTCCTCTCCAATTCTGGGTTCATCTCTACCAACAAACAAGAGACTAGGAGATAGAATATAAAATTCTTCCTCTCCGATTCTGGGTTTATCTCTACCAACAAACAAGAGACTAGGAGACGGAATATGAAATTATTCCTCTCCGATTCCGGGTTTATCTCTACCAACAAACAAGAGATTCAGAGCTGGAATATCCAGTTCATTCTTCACAAATTTGGGTTCGTTTTCATACATAGAAAATGCAACCTACTCACACTTTAAAATCCATGTCATTCATACATGGGAGGATGTTATCTCTACCCCTTATTAGAGATAAGCCTACACCTAACACATGTATCCTACATATTCAATATTGTACTTCAAAGTCTAAAAGAATTTAAGTCTTTTAGCCCAACGTTATATGTGAAACGGACTTAGATAATTCACGTACTAGCCCGATTCAAACGGTAATCGGTAAAGGCATATCAAATCCGTTGATGGCTAAGGATTTACCAAAAATCCTATAAGTATTATGGTTATTTATCCCAAACAAGAGTGAATAATCATAATAAAATCTCAACGAGCAAAAGAGTTCATTATATTTATCAAAAGAGTTCAAACAGAGCTATAAAAAAATATATGTTCTCAAATTACAATAGCTTATAATGACGGACTTGATCCTCTAATCGAGAGAGCTCTGTCACATAAGCCAACTCAAGCTCGGGGATCAAATTAGCTTTGAAGTTTTCTTCATCGATACTTCGAATTCTAATGACCTCTTGTTCTTTGTCAGCAAAAATCTTGTCTTGAAGATTCAGTTGCCGGAGTAGATTCACCTCAATCTGAGTCACCTCCGCCAAGTCGGACTCCAACACTTCGCGAGCATCCCTAGTTTTGGCGAGTTGCTTTTCCAGCCGGGCTATCTCTGCTTGATTCGATTCTAAATCACGATACAGATCGGCCTTAATCTGTGTCTTTTTAGCAACGCCCTCCCTGAGTTGATCGATACGGATTTTCAGACTCTGGAGTTCAGATTCAGCGGACTTTTGGGAATCACGCCATGCCTGCAATTTCAGATCCATTTGAGAAGCAATGTAAGAGGACGCGCCATTAACACGAAGATTTTGCAAATTTTCAACGTGTTGCTTAAGATCGGCCAAGTAAGCTTCAATCGAATCGGATAGTTCAGAGTATCCGTAGTCTTTAATGCCGGATACATAGCGATCGAGAGGTTTTCTAAAATGCTCGAAAGGTGAGCCTTTGAGAAGAATCCGATCAACCATGATATTTATGAAGGTGACCAAGCCCTGAACATCAGCGTATAAGACAGCCTTGTCTGGATCTTCATTTGCCAATAAAGCTTGAATATGGTCAGACAATGATAAAGAAGGAGCTACAAAGGGAACAGACGAAATGAATATAAGATATACAAGCCTGTGTATAACAGCGAACGGAAACATGTTACGTTCATTAGAGAACTTAATAACTGAGTTGCCTTGACTTGTCGATACTGGGACACGCTCCACAACAACCGAAGTTTGTTTAGAAATAATGCTGGACGGTGGATTCACCATATCAGGCTGTTGTTCAATTGCGGTTTCTGATGGCTTCGAGTCCAAATCGACAAGATCTTGAGGAACAAGTTCTATAAACGAGAAAGAGATGAATCAATATTCTACTCCATTAATCTAACTTCGAAGCACATCAAAGATGAGACGTACCAGGTTGAGCCGAAGTTGCAGGAGGTTGCTCTTCCACGGTAGCCTTCGACCCTCCGATTTCATGAACAACTAGAGTCGGATCGGAAGTTACAACAGGTTCAGCTTCGACAATATCAGAAGTCAGAGGAACGATAGTTGATGGTTCAACTGTAGCCGGGGGACCTGTCAAAAGTAGAAAGCCTAGGCCCTCAGGTTGATCGCATACACCAATGATAGTAGACGAATCAACTTCATTCGTTGGTCCTACATCTAAATTTCTTATTCTAGTCATTAAAAGATAAGAAATAAAAGCTTAATTGAGGACTTGAATCCGAAAGTATGTACCTTCTGATGCGCCTACTTCAGCTGAATCGACTCTAGTAGTTAGTCCTGCAGTAGCGGTCGGATCCGGAGCTGACAGTATATCGGAGATGCGCTGGTGTTCATCTTCAGAAATATCAAGATTGAAATCATGTTCGTTGAAATCTCTAATACCCATATCATGGGTAAGTTCTTGATCTCTCGGCTCATCGGCAGGAGCGTCTATTAAGCAGAAGGATCCATCAGTGCATATGCGAGAAGTATGAAGGAATCAAAGCAAATAAAACTAAGGTTACCTTCGATAATAATTGCGGGGTCAGTAGCACTACCACTCGTACCCACCTCCTTTAGTTTAACTAAAAGAAGATAAAGTGCACAAGTTAGTAGAAGAGGGACACGTTCCGATCCATTTATTGCCCGAAAATATCCCCCAAATGAAGAAGCACATGTACCTGTCTCAGTAGTTAGTGAGGTCGGTGCAACAACGGGAGGAACAGTGGTGCCCATGCTAACGGGTTCTTCACTCATTGCTCTGTGTACTTGTTGAGTGAAGCTGGATTCATCAATATCCATTAAACCCGGAGAAGAAGGTTCGGGTATGATTTCTCCTTCCTCTTCTGGCTCAACTAGAATAAAAAAAAAGAATACATAAAATTCTAGATTTAAAAGATAAGACGATGAAAAGAGACAATAGAAAGAGTTTACCCCTCTCGTCAACTGGAAGGTTTTGAGGGAGTTCCTCTTCGCGTAAAGGAGAAAGTTGACGTCGCCGGTGGGCAGTCTTCTTAACTCTCTTTGGTGAGCGAATATCCCTGGGAACTTCAGAGCCTTCATGGTGAAATTTGGTACGCAGTTCAGTTCCTTGAGCAGGGTGGGGTTGAGCCTCAGAAGGAGCAGGAGGCCGAGATCTCTTCCTACTAATAAGCGGGGCAACGTCTTCTTCCTCTTCTTCTGCTTCTTCCTCCCGCGCAGGCCATCTAACAGTCATCCTATTGGAGGACGACAAGGGAATGTTCTTTTCCTTCATCTGTATACCTTTTGAAGGAACACCTGGTGATTGAGGTGAAGAAGCCCGACGAGTTCTGTGGGCTACAGGAGAAAGAGGAATATTAGCCTCTGCTTCACCTCGTGTCTCATCTTCCTCGCTAGAAGTTTCAAAGTCGTCGCTCTCTTCGGAATCAACTATTTGCTTTCCTTTGCGGGAAGATGTAGCAGGTTCCTTTCCCTTTCTTGAAGGTATAACTCTACGGACCACAGCCTCCGCTTCTAACTCAGAAATCTTCTTCTTGGTAACGGGCGTGTTAGCGGCTAAAATCCACCGGCAGTAGAGGAAAGTTAAATGGAGTTCAGGCTCAGCGACGGGCAAACTAAATTAAGCCCCGGTACAACCAGCGACATTCCAGAACCAGGCTCGTACTCCATCGATAAGTCCTCCGCAGCTTATTAACCATTTGTTGGGATTCTCGACGTACAATTGATCGTAGCCGAATTGTCGCACAAATCGGCAAGGAAAATAGGGCTCGATCCTGCATAGGTTCTTCGATCGGAAAACATTATAACCTGGTCGAATGTTCATGAGCCAATGGAAGCTGCCCATGTCGAGAGAAGTCTTGTTGGTCCCAGGCGTTTCCTCATCAATGAGCGTATCATTATAAGCACCAGAAAATCGAGGGAAGCACTTATAAAACTCCCAACACTTGGCATTCTTGAACTACCTCACGCGGTCAGGCCATTGGCGAGAGGGATTCAACCATTTACATCCATCCAAAAGCTGCAGCAAAGGAATTTCTGGATCGGACACGTCAGGTGCAGATATCATATCCGTCCGGTGGAGGACCAGCCACACCATTAAATATGTGTAGGGTAACTCAACTCTTGACAGAGGAATCTTGGTCGAAGGCTCGGCTTCCACTTTTGTAAAGGTGTTAGCCATGTTACGCAGGCCGCTATGAAGGTCAGCAATCATGGCGGAGAGTAAAGATAATCTACCTCGGACGACTAATTGTACGGCGGGAAAGAGAACTTCAAGAGGAAGCGCCTCAGAAGATTGATGCGGCACTACACATTTCTTTAGCCATATAGCCAGATAGCCAGAAAGAAGAGTCTCAGGCCTCATTCTCTTTGTGGTTTGCCACAAGAAAGTACTAAATTTTGTGCCCCTGAGAAAACCACCTTCAAATGACTCGGTTCTATAAGATTGGGCGTTAATCTTGGTAATTAGCTGATTAACATCAGAAGGAGTCAGAACAGGCGATTCGCAGACAGCCTCACCGGTTGGACTTTTGAGATTCTGGAATAAATAATCGACGAACCACTTCAGACTGACTTGAGCTGCCTTCTTACTCTTCACCTCTATCCTGGCTATCGCTGTCTGGTAATGACAAGTTAATTCCCAAAGAATGTCATAAGCAGCAGAGCCAGCCTTCTTCATCTTCATGAGCTGACGGTTGTTTGGAAAATATTCCTGATAAGGAGTATTCCCCAATGGCAACAGATACTTTCATCATCTCGTGGAGCGGAAGCCCTAATTCCCCATACTTAGTAAAAAATGTATTGGTCTCCGAATTATAAGACTCGAACAAAGCGAGGAAGTGATCTACACTTACTGGGAGACCATGCATACTGGCTCGGATTGGAGCATATAAACCCAAGTTTCTTAACTCTTGGTCCCAACGAAGGAGTACATAGTTGGTCATCCTAGCCCACCATTTGTCCGGAAGAGAATGAACCCATCCATGACATCTAAATTTCGGGATGGGGAATTCTCTACCGATCCGAGCAAGCCTATTCTTTACTGTGTTGGCCTTTATCATCAATTCATTCTGAGGCCCACTGTCTGGTCCAAGTATCCCCGGGTGAAGACCACGGATAGCATGCCTACCACTGGAGCCAGGAGCGCTAACATCCTTACCAATAAATCCGCAATGAATGCGTTCATGGTCATCCGTCAAGTGCCACGACATTTTCCTCGAAACGGCCAAGTTCCTCAATTGCAGAATTGAATACTGTCGAGGGAATGGAGGAAGGAATAGAAAATCACCTTCGTGTTGATTCAACCAAATCTCGGGACCACGACAAAGATTATCTGGGTCTTCGATCGAATCCCCGAACAAATAATCAGGCTTCTTTAATGGTTCAGTAGAATCTCGAATTGGAGTTAAAGGCGAGTCAGTCAGCAAGGCGCGCAGAGTACGACGACTTCCTTCACGAATCAGTCCAGGAACACCATCGTCACAATCCTCATTAAACTGGTGGGCCTCTCTAACCAGAAAGTCGCCGTTGAAGGAGGCGTGAAGAATACCACTCTGGCCTGGGTCTTCTCTATCAGAAAAGGCCACAGAGGGAAAGAGGACTGCAGAGAAGAGTTGGAAAATAGTTGAGTCAAAAGGCTAACAGAGCAAAACCCTCGCTCTAAGTAGCCGCGGTAGTGGCTGAGGACGTAAGTTACCGCGGCAGCATACTCTGCCGCGTTCAGCCGCGGCAGTACGTGCTGCCGCGGTAACTAAACAGCGACCCTCGGTTTCAAAAAACCAAGAGTTTGAGCCAAATTCATATTTTGGCCGTGGTACTTATCTTGATTAAACAAGATATGTATTTTGTAGTGTCAATCCTCTCGATGGAGGATGTCAACTCTTCCCGGATGCCCCTCCAAGGGGGCAAGCGAGGTTATTCGAGCAAAAACAGTAATTTTGAAAAGGAGGAAAAGTTGAAGAGTCACCTCCAAACGATGTAGCAGCAACTTCAACCTCCTCGGATGCTTGGGCTGCAGACTTTCCCTGGGGAACACCAGCCTTCTTGGGAGACATGATGAAAGCAACCTGAAAAACAAAAAGTTAGGGCTTTTATGTTAGATCTCAAACAAGAAATCAAAATAGAACCCTAATACACGAACTATGGGTGCGGTTTTACCGAAGATCAAGGAGAATCAAGTCTGAAAGGCGAAGGAATCTGAAAAAGACCGAGTTCTGAGGAAATCACCCGAAACCCTAGGTTTTGTTCGAAGTAAAATCACCCAAATCAGAAGAGTTGAAGAGGGGAAAACCAAGGGATGTTTATATAGGGTGTTTTGAGGAAATTTTGAACTCAAGAAAGCGGGGAAAAATGACCCGAAAAGGCCCAACATCGGTCTTATAACCCGACTGGCCGAAGCAGTGCACGACACTCGATGCTGTCGTGCTCGAGCGTGGCACTCGATGCTGTCGCACTCGAGCGCGGCAGTATAGGCTGTCGCGGCAATTGATGCTGTTATAGTCCACACTGTCGTGCAGGGACACTGTGCATACACAATAATTCCTTGGTTCTAATTCAAGACTTCAACAATGGCCACGCGATAAACGCAGCACCGGAGAAATTTTAGCTATTCTACGAAGTACTGAATAGACTAAAAGATGGAGAAGTCAAGAATTGAAGCCATGTGCAAACCATTCTATGCAACTTCCTCAACAAAACACTGAAGAAATTGCAAGGAAAGCTTATCATATCCAAAGTGTCCCAGACTCCTCTCTAAAAACAATGAGTCTGAGATACTTTAGAGGGGGTATCTATAGGCGTCAAAAAATGCTCATAGATATCTAAATACAACTCAAGGATGAGAAAAAGAACAGTGAGTATACAACGATCAATACACCAACAAACAACCCGGGGTGACATGCCTTAGCCGCGGCAGCCTAAGGTGGCGCTCCTTAGGCGCGGCAGCCTAAGGTGGCGCGCCTAAGGTGCGGCAGTCTATGATGGCGCGTATGTTACAGGAGTGCCACAAGCAGTTACCAAGCAGTTATACGATGATTTCTTGAAGTCCACATGGCAGAATATCTGAAATAGAACGTGTGCTGACATGGACAAGCAGTTAAACCACGAAAAAAGGTGGTTAAAGGTCGTGGGGGAACAGTTTCAAACAGGAGAGAACGTGGTTGTAACTGCCCCTTTGGCCGCGGCAGTCCACGCTGCCGCGCCAATAGCCGCGGCAGTGTTGGCTGCCGCGGCCAAAGAGCATTGACTTGGCCATTTGTTTCGCCCCCATTCTCACTGTTGTACACTCCTACTCCTATAAATACCTCTCTAGACACGAAATAAAGGACAGAGAGCAGATTGGAGCAGGAAAGGCTTGAGCTTCTGGAGATTTTGAGGAAGAAAGAGAGAATTTTCACCCTTCATAAACAGTATTTGGTGATTCCTAGAGATCTAAGCTCAGACTTGATCTTTGGAAGAGTGAACATCTTACATCGATAAGATATTCGCTTCAAATCCCTACTTTGATAAACGAAGAAAGGATCTCTAAACAACCTCACGATCTGTGAATCGGTGGTCCACGAGCCAAAGCACTCCCGGCACAGGCAAAGTCCCACAAAAGCAGTAGTTAATAAACAACTTCTGTGTTATTTTCTCGAAAGTTGTAATTTTATTTAATTTTCATTGTAACCTTCTGTAAACGATCGAAGTTTAATAGAATCTGCAATGGAAACGACTTTCACTGAAAACACTCCTATTCAACTTTTGGATATCCCTCACCATGTGAGGCTCGGGTATCTTCTCAATGTCAATTATCTTCTCTAGGTTGACCTTGATTTCTTGTTGAGTTAACATGAATCCAAGGAATTTTCCCGATCTTACCCGTAAGGTACATTTTGTAAGGTTGAGCTTCATTTGGTACTAATAGAGGACGAAGAAGGTTTCTTCGAGATCCGCAATGTTAGAGTCGATTTGTTTAGACTTCACTAATATGTCATCTACATCACACCTTCACATTACGACTAGATTGATTTTTGAAGATCTTGTTACTTAACATCCGGTAGGTTACTCTTGCATTCTTAAGACCAAAGGGCATTACCTTATAACAACAAGTACTTTGATCAGTGATGAAAGAGGTTTTTTCTTCATCGCGCTCTGTGATCTTTATCTGTTTATAATCAGAGAAGGCATCCATGAAGCTGAGCATTTCATGGTCAGCACTCTCATCAACCAATTAGTCAATCCGGAGGAGGGGCTATCTATTCTCGGGACATGCTTTTTTGAGGCTGATGAAGTCAATGCACATCCTACATTTGATGTTGGATTTCTTGACTAGCACCATATATGCTAGTCATTCTGAGTACTGGACTTCTCAGATAAAACCAACTTTCAATAGTCGATCGACCTTTTTTGTAACCATATGTTGTATCTTCGGCTCAAGATAACTTTTCTTCTATTGGACCAACTTGATATGTTGGTTGACGAATAACTCATGAGCTATCAATTTTAGGATGATTTCTGGCATATCCTCAGGTCCATAGGCAAAACTATCAAAATTGGTGCAAATAAATGTGATAATTGATCCTCGCTGTAGCTCAGTCAGCTCGGACCTAATTTTAATCTTTTTAGTTTTATTGGGGCCGAGCTGAACTTCTTTTAGTTCTTCCACTGGAGTGGTTCCTTCCCTTTCTTCATCTCTTTGTGGGTAGGCTTGGAATTCTTTGGTTAGCATAGTCTTTAGTGTCCATTTACCCTTTGGTTAGCATAATCATTAAAACCCCTGTTTTGTTTGTACGTGGAGTTAGATAGTGCACATTGAATGACTGATTCTTGCGTTGGGGGAATGTATTTAAATCCACCACACTGGTGAAAACCTTATAAAGGCAGGGGTTTTAATGATTTCAATTGGAAAATATGGGTTGTAAATTGGAAAGTATGACTTGTAAGTTAAGAATTCTGAAAAGCAGAAAGTTTCTAAATAAACTCATTCATTTTTTTCTAGAAATAGACCCCCTTGAGTTTTATTTACAAAAATTGACTCATTTTATCTTAATCCGGTTCCTAAATAGTCAGGGTTGCCAACTCCGACTATTTAGGAGGCTGTAAACCCCCAATTATAACCCTAAACCCTAACATTCTATGCACTAAATAGTCGAGGTTGGCAACCCCGACTATTTAGAAACCGGATTAAGACAAAATGAGTCTATTTTTGTAAGTAAAACTCAAAGGGGTCTATTTTCAGAAAAAAATTATGAATGGGTTTGTTTAGAAAATTTCTTCATCCTAAAAATATGGTTTTTTTACTTGATCTTTCGGCTAGAAGTGGTGGGACTGTCGATTGTCCTTTTTAAGGGCAGACTATTCTGTATTATCACTGTTTAGGCTTAAAAGCACGGGCGTAGCCTTCTAGTCGTGGGATGAGAGCGAATGAGGCTCTCTCAATGAGGATGCAGTTGAGTTCGGCTGCCTTCAGGATACGACTGACGTAGTACAGTGGTTTCCAGACGTTCTCTCTCCCTATTAGACCAGGATTGAGCTCATAGCTTCTGTCGAGATGACTAGATAGAGGTAGAGTTGTTCCACTTCAATGGGTCTGCTCAATAAGGACCTGGAGATCAGATACCTCTTAAGCTCTATAAAAGCATTACTACACTTTATCATCCACTGAATGTCATCCCTAGATCCTTTGGCCCCTTTGAGGACTTCAAAGAAGGGAAGGCTTCTTTCAGCCAATTTGGAGAGAAAACAGCTTAAAGCAGCTATCCTCCTATTCAACTTTTGGATATCCCTCACCATGTGAGGCTCGGGCATCTCCTCAATGTCAATTATCTTCTCTAGGTTGACCTTGATTTCTCGTTGAGTTAACATGAATCCAATGAATTTTCCCGATCTTACCCGTAAGATACATTTCATATGGTTGAGCTTCATTTGGTACTAATAGAGGACGAAGAAGGTTTCTTCGAGATCAGCAATGTTAGAGTCGATTTGTTTAGACTTCACTAATATGTCATCTACATCACGCCTTCACATTACAACTAGATTGATTTTTAAAGGTCTTGTTACTTAACATCTGGTAGGTTACTCTTGCATTCTTAAGACCAAAGGGCATTACCTTATAATAACAAGTACTTTGATCTGTGATGAAATTGGCTTTTTCTTCATCGCGCTCTGTGATCTTTATCTGTTATAATCAGAGAAGGCATCCATGAAGCTGAGCATTTCATGGTCAGCATTCTCATCAACCAGTTAGTCAATCCGGAGGAGGGGCTATCTATTCTCGGGACATGCTTTTTTGAGGCCAATGAAGTCAATGCACATCCTACATTTGATGTTGGATTTCTTGACTAGCACCATATATGCTAGTCATTCTGAGTATTGGACTTCTCAGATAAAACCAACTTTCAATAGTCGATCGACTTTTTTTGTAACCATATGTTGTCTCTTCGGCTCAAGATAACTTTTCTTCTATTGGACCAACTTGATATGTTGGTTGATGAATAACTCATGAGCTATCACTTTTAGGATGATTCCTGGCATATCCTCAGGTCCATAGGCAAAACTATCAACATTGGTGCAAATAAATGTGATAATTGATCCTCACTACAGCTCAGTTAGCTTTGACCTAATTTTAATCTTTTTAGTTTTATTGGGGCCGAGCTGAACTTCTTTTAGTTCTTCCACTGGAGTGGTTCCTTCCCTTTCTTCATCTCTTTGTGGGTAGGCTTAGAATTCTTTGGTTAGCATAGTCTTCAGTGTCCCTTTACCCTTTATAAAGAGCAGATAGTATAATTTGACCTCCTGTTGATTACTTTACACAAGGCCAACCCCTTCTGAAGTTGGAAATTTCATCATTTTGGTGGTAGATGGAGGGAACAACTTAGAAGTCATTCAAGTAAGATTTCCTAAGGATGACGTTGTAAGCTAATTTAATGACCATCATAATGAATCAGACCTAAATGGACTGGTGAGGATAATCACCAACTATCATGGGTAGGATGATCAAACCGAGTGCCTGAAAAAGCCCATAAGTGGACTTTGGTAGGGTCGTAGCTTTGATCTATCAACACCTATTTGGTAGCATGCATCTAGAAAACAAGATATTTGTGAAACTTCCTATGTGCACAAATGATCCTCTTGACTTGGAATCCGTTGATTTGTATGAAAATGATGATGGGATCATCATGAGTGTTATTATACCTTTTAGGTCAGCACTGTTGAAGGTGATGGACTGATCTGCCTTCTTCTTCTCACAGAGATTTACCTGAGAGGCTCATTAGGCATGCTTCTTCCAAGTATTATTCAGCCTTCCTCTCGCTTCTTAGGCCATTGCTAATAGTGTTGATGATTTATTTATCATTGGCTTCTCTTGGCTGCTTCTTTTTGTTGATTCGGGTGTAAGGATCTTGATCTAGATCTCCTCCTCCCTGATTTATCTGGGACTAGCTCCTTTTTGCTATGATTCTTTAAGAATTTCTTTAGCAACCTTTTTTGAATGAGTTTTTTGATGTCTCTCTATAGGATTTTGCAGTCATCGATGTTGTGATCGTGGTTCGATGGTAGTGATGGTATTGTCGAAGGTCTCTCTTGCTAGGGTTTAAAGTTATATTTAGAAGAGGTTTGGTGAGATGCCCGTCCTTTTGGATCAGGTGTAATAACTATGAGAGGGAAGTATTGGGGGGGACTGCTAGCCTCCTCATTGCATCCCTTCTCTGATCAACCCTATTGAGTCTACCGGATCTAGACTTAGACTCGGGTAAGTCACTCTGAGCCTTCTTGCTTCTGAAAGACTCAGCTTTAGCAGCTTCCCTTTGGGTTGCCCACTTATGGAGGTGATTTTCTTTTGCATCCATATGGGACTGAGCTCTGGCCATGAGTTGGTCAAAGTTAACCACAAGATTCATGATGAGCGAGTCAGACAATATTTCATCTTCTAGACTAGAGATTATTGTTGTCATCGCCACTGTAGACAGTTGAAATATACTCTATTGGACTAATGTTGAGTCCAAGTCAAAGAAGTAAACACACATGGGCTAAACACTTCAGATGGGTTCAAGTATCAGCATAGCTACAGCGAAGTTTACCTGGATCACATGTGAAATGACTACACCCGAGCTAAAGAGAACCTGAGTCCAAGTTAATCCTCAAGAAGGACTCAAGGAGTCAAAAGGCGTCCTCAAGTCGGCTGAGTTAATAAACAAGTTCAAGTCAGATTTTGAGTCAAATCTAAACTTATCAGTAGAGCTCACCCAAGCCATAACAAAGCTCGCCCAAGTCATAATGAAGCTCGTTCTCAAGACCAAGTCAAAGTGAAGCTTCTAGCGAGGCTAGCCAAAAATGAGCGTCGTCCAAATAGTCTACAAGAGACACATGGCGAAGTTCATCGCAGACATAGCAAAGTTAGTTGAAGCTGAAGCCATATCGAACCTCACCACATAGCCCATATTGACTCGACTCGACCAAATCAAAAGCGAGTCGACAGGCTGATTCACCCCTTCTCGCCAGGTAGCGTCCCTTCTCTCCAATTCGGATTGAGAACTTTCAAGGCTGATTAAAAAGAGGTACTTCTCACCCTTTTCTCAAGGAGTCATCCGTTCTTGCTAGGAGGTGTCCCTTCTCGCTAGGCCGAGTCACCCCTTCTAGCCAGGCCAAGTCGAAAACATCATCAATTAGCCAAACATAGAGTAGAATTCTATGTTAAATTCAAACTCATAGGTGAAGTTCGCCAACTAATAAACTCCATCTATGTTAGCTCAAGTGAACCAAGTCATCCAGTTCCGAAGAAGACTCTCCCACACTCATAACGACCCTCTCTAACAACTTCAGTGACATTCGCCCATGACTTTAGCAAACTTTACTAAGCCCATGAAGCTCGCCAAATAGCCATTTTAGGAGCTATTTTTAGGGAATAACCACTCCTCGTTATCTCCTACTTTAAAGGCCACTTAATTCACACTTAAGGGTCATTAACTCTTACTTTTAGCTTATAAAAGAAGGGGAGATCATTTATTCCAGGGGGCACATGGGGCACACAAAGGCACAGAGGCGAAGGAAAGGTCTTGAAGCTAACATTACATTGGCTAGACTTTGCCATTGGGGGGGGAGAAAGAGATTCAGAGGCTACATTGACAAAAGGCACATCTCTCCTCCATTCTTATTGATCTTTATATATCATTATCATCGACTAATCATTTAGCTTGATCAATGATTCTTGTGAGAAAGGATTCATTCTCTTCAGCTAGTCATCTAGCTTAATCTACAGTTCTTGTGAGAAAGGATCTGTTAATATCTCTTTATCCATAGAAGATTGTGCTATCTTCTAAGAGATTAGAGATCATTAATCAGCGAATGTCTCATCATCTTAGTCGAATGGTCAATGGAGTACAAGATTGACGCTCCATCGGCATACAAAAAAGAACCTCAGGAAATATAAATTTTCCTTTGTTTTATTACATTCTTTTATTATAATCTGTATCAATTACACTTTAAAAAGAACTCGAAACAACCATCATGTTGTCGGCTTTTCTACTTCAAACCGCTTGGCCTAAAATCTTTTAAAGTACTCTCTTAGAGTTTCATCAGGTCTCTATTTAATATGCAATAGGAGAATAGAGGGAGCCTTCATTTTTTATCTTCAACGAAGCGGTGTACAAACTTTTGGCTGAGTTGTTCGAAGCTGTGGATGGGCTTCTTCTCCAGAGCATTCCATTACATCTTAGCGCTGCCACTAAGGGTGATGAAAAAATCTCTACAAATGATCAGATCAGTCACATGCTTCATCCACATTAGTCAAAGAAATTATGTGCATGTTCGACTAGGTTGTCTTCACCTTTGTATTTCTTGATGTGTGGCATCTTGGATTTAGGGTATGGAACATTCATGATCTCATCTGAGAAAGGTGTATTCCCCTCCAATTACGTTGGTCACCATGTTGAATGTCTAGTCATGACCATAAATCATGTTGGATTAAGAGAGATTTGTCCAAGTCATCTGGATTTGGGTCATGTAGGTGTATCTTTGATAAGAGTCGCCGCGTGAGCACCCTTTGGTCGTGGAATTACCAAAATGTGGGTTGAGAAGAAGACAACTAAAACACAAGAACAATTCAATAACTCAGGTTTTGGGCAAAAGAAAATACCTTCTCTAAATTATGATGAACAAAAGATTATAATCTCTCCCTCACAATCTCACTAGAATCGAGAACAACCTCTCAATCCTCTCTAAACCCTAATACAAAGATTAGAATCTCTCTCTGATCTAAGATCTCTAAGATTATCAAGATCTAAGCTCTAAGCTGATGTTTAGAAACCCTAAACAACCCTTTATATAGGTGTACAAACGTGGATGGTAATTTGGTAAATAACCATACCAAATCCCAACAGGAATTCGTGCAAATAGAAACCTAAACGAATCAGGAAACTGTCGATGAGTCGACTCATGACTGAGATGAGTCGACTTATGACCTCATATGAGTCGGCTCATAACTGATGAGTTGACTGGTCAGAGACTTTTGCTAATAGTGCTTGATTTTGTGAGTCGACTCATGATAGGCATGAGTCGACTCAGCCTGATGAGTCGACTCATGTTCATGTATGAGTCGACTCACGAGCTGAAAACTGGATTCTTCGAATTTGCTGCTCGTCATCTCGTTTCATGCTTCCACCTGTGTTCCACTGTACTGTTTGACACCTCTATTTTTATACTATCATGAGAATCATCTATCCTCAAGCTCCCATAAGGATCGCTAAGCTCTCGAAGAGAAGATACACCCGTATCATGGGTCCCCTCTTTAGGAACTTGAAGTACCGTTCAAGTTAGAACTTTTGCTGAGGAAACTCTCGAGCTCCTCTATCTTTTCTGCACCATCTGGCCTTGCTAGGAATCTGGTCTCGACGTTCGATCGGAAACAACTCATTTGTCCCACGTCTCGTCGTAGTCACCGTTCGCTCTAAGTTACAATCCTTTATCGATGGCTTTTCTAGAAGTTTAATGCACAGCGAGACAAACTTTTTGCTTGCATTCACTACTCTCTTCACTCGCATCACTGTCCCTAAGCTTGTCACTCTCGGAAGAGATGTCGAATGAAATATGAACTTTTCACCCCCTTTGGTGAAGGTATACTTCTGAGCCTGCCTCTCGTAGATAGCATATATATCCTATAAGTACGGATTGCCCAGTATAATCTGACAAACATCTAATGGAATGATGTCACACGTGACCTCATCAATATACGACTCGTGGAGCGCAAATCTGATAGTGCATTGATCAACTACACTCTGTTTCTCCTCCTTCTGAATCCACCCCAATGGAAAGGGCTTCGGATACTTGACCGTCTTCAGACCTAGCTTCTGAACCAATACCTCAGATATCAAATTCTTCTTGTTGCTTGAATCAACAATGGTATCAATCAAACTGGTCTTCACTTGCAACTTAAGAATAAAGAGTTGCTCTCTCGGGTCGTCGTCCTCTTTCGTGGTCTGCTTCCCCGCCATAAAGTTGAGATTGTTGTTGGGCCCTGTCATCCTCGGGACTTCTTTCGGACCTTGAGCTATCATGTATGCCTTTTTCTTCTCCTTATTCTTCAACCCTCTTGGCTTGAGATGAGGATACTTCTCCTAGCGCCGATCAGCTGTGTGCTCTGTCTTCTCGCAGTGACTACAAATCAGGCCTGCCTTCCCTGGATCACCCTTCTTCTTCTCCTCCTTAGATTGAGAACCACTAGACTCGTTTCCCGTCTGTTTGGAATCTCCCTTAGCCTACTTGCCCTTCTTTTGCTTGCCCTCGAGGGCAATAGCCTTCACGCTCGCCTCTGCAATTGATTTCACCATGAATAGCTTCATCTCCTTCCGGATGTAATCGCTCAAACCCACCATATACTTTATAAACACAGAATATTCCTCTGTCACAATGTTGAGGACCTTCGTCTGCTGCTAGAACTCCGTGGTGTATTCTTGAACGGTTTGATTGACCCTTTGGCGCAAGCCGTACCACTTGTACCAACGCTCTTCAAGGAATCCCATCGGATAGAACTGCTTCGTCAGTAACTCCTTGAATTTGTTCCACAACACCACCTTCTTCTCCTGCTTGCAGTTGGATTTCTACTATGTCAACGCGTGCCTAGAAAGCTTCAAAGTCGCGAACATAATCTTCTCTTTTGACGAATAGCTATAAAGAGTAAAATATGTCTCCATCCGCTCGATCCAGTCATCAAGCCTCTCGACGTTAATACTCCCATCATAAACAGAAATCTCCACCTTGAAGTCAATATTTAGGTTCTAATAAGAATTTTTACCCCCTTGATGCAATGCAGCCTTAACGGTCTCCTCCTTCTCGTTGGAATCTGAATCTACTCTCTCCACATTGGACTCAACAATTTTCCTTGAAGAAAATTCTCCTTGTTTGCCACCTCCATGGATAAGACTGACGAGTTATGTGAGAGTCGAACATATCGTCTCGATCTACTTCTCTAATGCAATAAGCCTCGCTGAATTGTCTCCTTCAGCCATCTTCTCCTTCCTTATATTCTAGACTTCTTCCAAGGAAATAAGGATCTCACCAAGCTTCTTGTATTACGATCGAGTCAGGACTATACACAGGATGCCCCTTCACAGGATCTGATCCCTTTGATACTAACTTGATACGAGTCGCCGTACGATCGCCCTTTGGTCGTAGAATTACCAAAAGATGGGTTAAGAAGAAGACTAAAACACAAGAACAATTTAATAACTCAGGTTTTGGGTGAAGAAAAATACCTTCTCTAGATTATGAAGAACAAAAGATTACAATCTCTCCCTCACAATCTCACTAGAATCGAGAACAACCTCTCAATCCTCTCTAAACCCTAATACAAAGATTAGAATCTCTCTCTAATCTAAGATCTCTAAGATTATCAAGATCTAAGATGTAAGATCTAAGCTGATGTTTAGAAACCCTAAACAACTCTTTATATAGGTGTACAAACGTGGATGGCAATTTGGTAGATAACCAGACCAAATCTTAACAGGAATTCGTACAAACAGAAACCTAAGTGAATCTGGAAACTATCGATGAGTCGACTCATGATTAAGATGAGTCAACTCATGACCTCATATAAGTCGACTCATAACTGATGAGTCGACTGGTCAGAGACTTTTACTAACAGGGCTTGATTTCATGAGTCGACTCATGACAGGCACAAGTCGACTCAACCTGATGAGTCGACTCATGTTCATGTATGAGTC
Organism: Asparagus kiusianus; assembly: GCA_022839385.1. NCBI lineage: Eukaryota > Viridiplantae > Streptophyta > Magnoliopsida > Asparagales > Asparagaceae > Asparagus > Asparagus kiusianus. Next base: position 633,035 of record BQKN01064966.1, on the reverse strand, counting down.
GACTCACGAGCTAAAAACTAGATTCTTCGAATCTGCTGATCGTCGTCTCATTCTACGCTTCCACATGTGTTCCACTATACTGTTTGACACATCTATTCTCATGCTATCATGAGAATCATCTATCATCAAGATCCCATGAGGATCGCTAAGCTCCCGAAGAGAAGATACACCCGTATTAATCTTATACCTCACAATGCCACTCATTCGATTTCACTATGGCCAAGGTTTGATCTTTCACTCGTTGCCTCTAAGTGATGCTGAGTTTGTCGTGAATCAATAGTAAAGTGGGTTTGCTGCCGCGTGGCTGGGGTGTGGTCTCTCTAACCTACTCTTCATCCTGTAACTGGTGTCGTCCTTTGTTGAAAGGGGTGGTAAGAAATGTGGATGGCTAAGAAGGAAGAACACGTGGATGGCTAAGAAGGAAGAACACAGCTAAGGATGTTGTTCACCAATGAGGTGAACTATTATTAGAGAGATTGATCTATCCTTTAGGAATAGTCATCCAACCGAGCTTGAGTGACATAATTAGAACTGGAAGATTCTTTGAGAGTTTGAGACTTAGGGATCGCAAGGAACTTAGGATTAGCCCATTTTTTTAAAGGAAGAAGAAGTGGGCCCCACATTAGGCATCAAACTAAAAGTAAATTGTATGGGTTGATAGATATTTAGATTTTCAAGTCCAATAATATTCATTTGATGACTAATTAATTAGAAGGAAGGAGATTCATACACAAGTAACACTCATTAGAGAGAGCGAAGGAGATTTTATCCGGTGTGCCCTCCGATAGTCAACTCAGTGATAGATTAGGCAAGCTTGCAAAATGTTGAATCTAGATTTAGGGTTTTTCTTCAGCATACCTTGGTATAGTCTGGTTGTCCATTATTTATAGAGAATATGTAGGGGGCACGTTGGTAATTCAATTGGGTCAGTGCAGTCAGTCAGTCAGACTGTATTTTACACGCGTCGATGGTTGGTTAAATGAGTTATCCATGTGTTCAATATGATAGTGACTGCATTATGGAAGAAGTCATTATGACTCTGGCCTAAGAATTCATAGTGACTCTAGTCATGTATTAAATCCGGTGGCGACTTGGATTCCTTTAGCAAGTCCTAGCTTGAGGGTATCTTTCATCTCAGATTGGGGCTTCTAGAAAATCCGTAGCGCTCTCACCCCGGGTTGAGCTTTCAGATAATAGAACTTGGCTAGTTAATTATAACACATGACTAACTCTCAAGAGCTAATTAGACTCGGTAATTCTTAGGAGCACTAATAGATGCAAGTAAAAACTAAAGAGAATGGTTCTTTCGATCTCTATCTATGCCATATTGAATGAAATAAATCGAAGGATCTTTACCCAGCAATTTAAAGCTCCAGAGAAGATTGTTAAGAATATTAAGTTTTCTTTAACGATGATGGTGGTCTTTTATTCCCACAAGCTTCATGAGAGTAGAAAGTGGACATTGAGATTTTAATTTCTTCTTACCAATTTAGTCTTATTATTTCTCATTATATCTAAGCCATCTTGATGCATACATATTTCCATATTTGGTTAATGAATAAAAGATTTTTTGTTGAGTAAAAAAAGAAAGACATATATGTTAATGCCAAGAAATTTATTTTACCCAAAATTCATCATCTTAGTTTGAATTTGCTCAATATCAGTTTGAGCCATACACATTTCTATTTACACTATTATTTAGTTGAACTCGGCTATGTAGGTCTATAGCTGGGGAGTCATATTGCCAAGTTATTACTTCATGTGTGGGTCCAATTCGAAAAGAAAGCCTACTAAAAGGTCAAACTCCAGAATGATCAGCTAGACTACTATAGAGCCCGGGTTAGCACCTCTAGCCCGAATTTGGTGTAAGATAAGCGTGCTTAATTAGAAATGATTGAATCAAAATATAACATATCTTTAAACATATCTTTAGCACCCATGTTGAAAAATATTAATTGATAATCAATCTTCTTAATTGACAACTACCATAAGTACCTCAAATATTCACACGTCGTAGAAACCTTTCTCAGCAAACAAGGTCAGGACACGTGATATGTATTCTTATGTGTACATAATAAGGGATTTGATTTGATCTAATTTAAGATCCCACTTAAAAAACTTTGACTGTTTTTAGTCATTTACGTCATGGGGCTAACTTAGACATGAAAGAAGCAACGATGGACAGTCATTATAATCAAGCTGGCAATTTTTCTATCTTATTCTCAGCCAACTCGGCTCATCCAAGCGGGTCGGCCCGGCGTAGCCCAAAAATCTAGGTGTAGGCTAGGAATTAAGCCCTACCCAGACCCGAGCCCAGACCAACTAGGCTAGGTTCGGGCCGACCCAAAAATTTTAATCTTTTTCCCATTAAATATTCTATTTTAACAAAAAATCAAAATAAATTAGATTTTTGGCAAATAATAAAATGTTATTTCAAAACTTAAAAAGTATTTGCAAGTTGCAAAGAAATCCTATTTTTTTAATAATCTCATAATCTCTGACAATTATAATATTTTTTAGAAATTATGATATCACAATAGATGAGTACATCCTAACTAGGTTGGCACATACCCATCTATATCAGTATTATTTGCAAGTCTTTCCAAAATAATTTATCACAAATGAGTATATCATAGTTAGACTAGCTCGGGATATTCTATTGTTGTTATACTATAGCATCTGCTATCATCAAATCTTGAAGCCTACCTTGGATGTTAGCAACAACGTTGAGGTTTTTTGCAGTTCTTTTCCAACTCCCACATCTCTTGTAAGCACATTATTGTTTGTATGATAGCCAGATCCAGTAGTATCTTGCAGTCAATCAACCGTCCTGATGTGCTGTAGGCACATTTCAAAATTATGGTAGAAACATGCAGTATTAGTAATCATGAGTCACGATGGAAAGCACAGGATATGAAGTTGTTTCATATACTTTTCACCATTGCAAAAAATCACATATTTGTCCATTTTGACCCCTAAGTAAATGTGCATTCAAATATTGTTCAATTATTGATACTTCCCTTATCTATCAATACCACCACTACCAATACGACCAGTTAGTAGATCGATTAGCATCTTCCTGTCAATTTCAAATGAAAATGATCCTGAACTTGGGAAAGAACTTGATGCTATTGTAAGAGCTGTAGCTTGAGAACTTACACCATGTCTAGCTGCATACTCTTCATATAATTTTTGAAAATAAAATTTGATTGTGTTATAATGACTAAGAGCAGTAATAGGCTCGTACCGTCCACCCACCTAATTATGACCTATTACCGTGTTGCCATATAAAGAGTTTAACAAATTTTAGAGCATGACATCTAGATCAATAAGAACAAGCAAACTAAAATTAATAGAATGAGTCTAAAATACTTATTAAATTTTATTTCCATTTGTGTAGTCATGTTTGAAAAAGATATGATTGCGATAAGTATTAAAAAATATTAGAATTTTGTAGCTTGAGTTAAAGTTGGGTAATAACAACCAGACAAAAGAGAGTCGCTTTATAAAAAAAACTTGTAGCATATCTCTACACAAGTTATACTATTTCGTTCTTCTTTAGCTATTCAATTTAGAAAATAAGTAATATTTCTAATTCTATCCATCACTGATCTAACTTTTTTAGCACTCATATTTTTTCTTCTATAAAGTTGTTTTCTATTTTTTAAGTCTTTTTTAGAAGCATTTAGAAAATAAGCATTGTTCCTAATTATATCTATCACTGATCTATTTTCATTAAATACACTTGCACAAATAAATTCAAAATATGACACGTGCATCTAATATGAAAAAAAAAATCACCATCATAGGGTAATAATAAAATTGATTTGATATGATTTATTGCTACATTATTATTGCTTACATTATCCAGTGAATGAGTAAAAATTCTTTTAGACATTTCTAATTTTGTTAGTTTTTCTATTATTAAATTTGTAATATTTGTACCAGTGTGTGATTCTTTACATAAAATAAAAGAAATAACTCTTTTAAGTATTTGCTAATTATCATTAATCCAATGTGCTATTATATATAAATAACCAGTTTGTGCTTTAGATGTCCAGATGTCAAAAGTCAAAGAAAATTTACAATTTAGTCTTTGAAAACAAGCAATTAATTTACTTTTTTTTTTTATAATGTTTCAAACATCGCGTTGTCAAGTTTAATGAGAAAACTTTTAAAAAGCAGGTTGGTGACCCTCTTTCATCATATCTTCAAATCATCATTTTCTACCATTTTAAAGGGAATATTTTCAAGAACAACAAACCTGATGACACATTTCCTTGATCGAATTGTAGCGTAGGTACATGAACTAATTGCTTCTAAGGAAAATGTTTAAGAAAGAGGAGATTGGTAGTGAGAGGATCTTTGCCCTCTATTGTGGCTCACTAGATGTTGTTTGAGGTGGTTAGTCTCCCACTTGTGATGAACTTTAAAAACTTTATCATGAAGAGCGTGTTTCACCTTTTGGTCCAGAATACGATCGTTACTATCTTTTTTCTTATCCAGTTTTCTTAAAAAAATCTCACACTCCCGATCTTGGCTTTTTAGATGTTGGTGTTGGATCTTCAGATTTCGAGGGTGGATTGTCAATTTTGATATTAAAAGGTTCATAATCGGATAAGGAAGCTATTGGAGATTTGGAATTGAGAGAATTAGAGAGAACTAGTAGAGACAAGAGAGTATTTCATAGTATTAGAGAGTATTAAAAGAGAAGAGATGTGATTTTATAATGAGAAAATGAATCAACATCCCCTTCTATTTATAGAAGTAGCCCCATAGACAAATGATCAAAATACCTTTAAATTTTGACATATTTTTTTAATAGTTTTTAAGGTATTTTAGTCAACAAAAAAAAATACTAGTAGGCTATCTGAAGTGGGTCGGGCCAAGCCACCCAATCTACTAATGGCTAGAAAACTAGCCGTTGGGCTGTCCAGGCACAGGTCGGACCAAGTTTTGACCTTGTCCAACCCAGTTTTTGACCCGGACTAGAGCCTAGTGACTAGGCCTAGGCCGAAGCTAGTTTTGACCCAGTCCAGCTAAGGTCTTGACCCAAAATTTTCCCAGCAGCTAGATAACTAGCCACTGGGGTGGGTCTGGGTCCAGGCTACCTGGACCTAGCTTGGGGTTCAAAGCCTGCTACCCGACCTAGTCATGGATAGCCCGGGCACTAATGAAGGCACCCGAAAGTAGGCTAGAAACTCGGTCGGGCCCTATTTTCCAAGCATTTTTTGGGTTCAGGCGTAGTCCGGCTCAAAAAAACTGAGCCTAGCTCTAGGCTCGAGCCGTGGGCTTTTTAGATAGGCTTACAACCAACCATACAGTGAAAATCACAATCACTTAATGGAGACGATCAAGATGCTTTTAGCTCATCATATTAAGTTTCCTAAGCATGAAAAACTAAAATTGTGATATTTTTATTTGGTTTGAGTCTTGACTCTTAACAACAATACCCTCAGCATGCATCATCTCAATTATTTCCTATTTTATTTTAGGAAAAGTCAAAAGATTAGATGGTCTTTATTTCAACTGTGGAATTGAAAAAACTCATTTTTTCAATCATAATTATCCAATAATATCTACAAGATTGTATCTTATTTGTAGCATAACTAACATTATATAATCTATTAATTATAGTTATCCACTTTTTGATCAGAACAAGTAGAAAGTATGCATTAAACATAGACAATTATGATTAAGACAATAATCTCACTACTATTTAGTAGCAATGAAGATAATCTAGATCTCATATTACATGCATACGTACTAGGATAATCCATCATGCCGTATTGATCAAAATCAAGTGAACAAATAATATTTTAAGAAATAAATATTCTTGAATTTGTGTAAAACATTAAGATTATAAATAAGAGACAGATTTAAGGATCTTTTCATTTTTTTTACCACCATATATAGAATGTAATCTATCCATTGAAAATCTTTCTTTACTTGAATGGCATCAACCCATTGGACTATACCTTATAGAACTATAACATTAAATTAGAAAGACATTATGATGTTGTCCATACTACCATATCTATGTCGAATCTGAGATGCAAATCTAGAAGGAGGGGTGAACATAGTCACTTACCATTTTTTGCCTAAACACAGAATATGCAGTGGAAAAAATAAATTAAATTGATAAAATTATCATTTGAAGTAATACCAATCACAAAACCAACCAACCAGAGCTACACGAGATTTTATAAAGGTTCAGATAAATAATCCTACATTCACTTTTCCTTCTAGCAAAGTGGCTTCCTCACTATGACAGAGTTCTCCTGAATCACAAACCCTATTTAGAAGGTTTACATGACCACACTCTGTTCCAACTTAAAACTAGTCGTCTAACCTAACTCTCACAATGACAACTTCTAGCCCTACCTACTCCTAGCCCTCAATTCAATGGCTTGAGAACATCATAAAAGAAGTTCAATATAAGAAAAACAAATAATAGTTAAGCCCAATGAAAAATAGTCTTATATCCCTTTTGATTAGCAAGTTGTTCTTCGAATAATCTAAGCAAAGCTCGATGAAGAACAATGATGAAGATGGACTCTAGGGGCAACTTTTCTCGTTATGAATTGACTAGATAATGTTATAGTGAGTGAGACTCCAAGGAATTAAAAAACTCTCTTTAATCAATAATCACAAACCCTAAGTGTCCTCTCTCTCTCTCTCTCTCTCTCTCTCTCTCTCTCTCTCTCTCTCTCTCT
>BQKN01064966.1:577816-605272 GCA_022839385.1 Asparagus kiusianus | reverse complement strand
GAGAAACATAAACACAAAACACTAGAGAACATATTAGTAATAAATTGCTTGACAAATCATCATCAAAACTATAGGGTCAACACTAGGTATATTAAAGTGATACTTTTTATAATTTAGAATATTTAAAATGTAAAGGTAGTGAAACAATAAGTTAATTAAGTGCCCATTTATTTACAATTGAGAGTACTAAACTGCTTTTTTTTACAATGTAGAGTATCACAGTGCTACTTTTTACAACTTATCGTATTTTAATGTAAATGTGGTGAAATAATAGGGTATTTAAGTGCAATTTAGCCACAATGTTTTTATTTCTCCTTAAATTTGAATTTATTCTTTTTCAGCAATTTTTTCAAGATGGCTCAAATTTCATTATACTTGGAATATAACTGATCGTATAAAGGATATACCTCACCATCTGAAATCTCGTTCTCAGAATCATATGTCTTTCCCTATTCTGAATCGGAAGTAGCATTGCCTTCTTCTCATCATCACTTTGAGCTACTTTCTGCTTCTTCATCTTCACTCATCATAATGTCTCATGTTGTCACCTTTAAACTCTTGCTCCCAGAATTTTTGTTTTTTTAGTGGGTATTTATTATTGTAGTGACATGTTTTCTACACTAATAATAAACAGGCTTAGTTTTAAAATAACTAGAAGAATACTTATTTACATTACCCGTGAATTGATTTCGTCTATTCTGCAGGTAATTCTGACCTGAGAAAAGATTTGAACGCTTTAAAAATTAGGCTCCTTTCATCCTCGGAGGTTCAATTTGATTCCTTCTTTTTTTTTAACTTAAGTTTCTATTTTTGCACTTTCATAAATAACTACTTGCTCCTAGAGCTATCTTATGAATCATCTTCTCTTTTTTTTAAGTGCACTTCATGTGTAAGAAAATTTTCTACAAGATTCTCAAATGTGAGGTAAAAAAAGTTTTGCAATCCTTCAATAGGCATAACATTTGGTTCCCTATCCTTGGAAAGTGAATGAAGGGTTTTTTTAACAAGCTCTTTGTTCTCATATTATTTTCTTGTGGCCTTTGATTTCATCATGTGAACATGTCTTAAACGCTCTCTTAAGACTTCATTTTGAAGTTTTCGTACTTGCTAACAAGCATATTAAGTTTTGCCTCCTTCACCTGCGATGTCCCTTCATGTATGACATCTAGATTTTTCCAAATTACCTACACAATAGAAAAAGTTTGTACACTATAAAATTTCTTACGCAATAAAGAGCATTCATAGCCTTTATAGTTAAAGAGTAAAGCTTTTTGTCACCCGGGGTCCATTTATCTCTAGGTGTGACTGTGATGGTCTCACTAATAACAGTAGTGGACTCAGTCTAAAAAATATCACAGACCTTAAAATCAGTAGAAAATAAGAAGATTCTATGCTCTCTTTCCAATATGTGTAGTTTGACCCATCGAAAAGCGGGGGTCTGTTGACTGCGTGTCCCCTAGAGAAAGCTGTTGCAGCAGTTAGACTCGACATCTCTACTTTAGGTTGTGAAGCCTAAAAATGAATATACTCTGATTACACTTGTTGGATTTGAGATGCAAGCCTAGAGGGGGATGAATAGAATTGCCTACTGTTTTCCATGTAAACATAGAATATGCAACGGAAAAGAATAAATTACAGGGGTAAACAATAATTAGAAATAATACAAATATCAAAACCAACCAACCAAACACACCCAAGATTTAATAGTGATTAAGATAATCAACCATACATCCACTCTTCCTTCTAGCAAAGGGGCTTCCTCACTATGACAATGTTCCTTTGAATAATAATCCCGATTCAGTAGGCTTATAAGACTGTAACCTTAATTTTAACATGAAACTACTCATCTAGCTTAACTCTCACAATGAGAAACTCCCAGCCCTAGCTAGTCTCAACCCTTAATTCAACAAGCTTGGGTACGCCATGAAAGAAATTCAATATAAAGAAAAAAAATAATTAAGCTCAATATAAAACGATATTACAACCCTTTCGATTAGCAAACCATTTTTTGAATGATCTAAGCGAAGCTCGATGAAGAATGGTGATGAAGATGGACTCCAAGGGCAGCTATTCTCGCCATGAATTAATCGGATAATGTTGTGCGAGGCGATTGAGCGATTGATGAGACTACAGAGGAATGAAAAACTCTGATTGTTCAACAATCACAAACCCTAGGTCTCCTCTCTCTTTTTACTCTCTTTCTCTCTTTTGATTAGGTCAGGCAACAATTCCTTAAAACATAGGAGAGGATTAGGTCTTCATATGCAATGGACGGCTGACATTAAAAGCTGAAAAAATTGAATCAGTCTTCGAACCACCGATGGTGGCTCTCGACCATCAATGGTGTCAAGCGATCATTGATGGTCGATGACCCGATCAATAATCTGAATGTCTCTCGACTTTGCATGATTGATGATCTAAGGAAACTATCAATCACGTCATGGTCACCGTCAATGGTCAATGTGAACCATTGTTAGTCCCCATGCTGAAATCAGCTTTTGAATTGATTTTCGATTCTTTTCGCCTCATTCATACATATATATATTCATGTACTAAATCATCTTAAATATAGATTAGACTCAAATGAATGTTTGTTATTAATCAAACAAAAGATATTGTACAGATAAAATCCTAAAAATCTATATGAAATATAATCATTTAGATATGTATAGTGTTGAAGTGGATACATGAACTCTTCGAACACGGATATCTCATGCAAAGAGGGCACTTCTCTAATGAGAGTACCATCAATAAAAGGTAAAAAAAAGTGTGTGGGGTTCCCCAAATCTTTAGAATATGTGGTGTCCTAGGGGTACAAATGAATAAGATATGGGCCAAATATGAGATAATCGTATCTATATCCACTTCCAATGAATAAAAATAAAACGGCTATTCATCAGGAAAACCCAAGCATAGCTATCAAAATTGAATACATGTATCTATTTACTTGCAGGTCGCCATATCCTTTTGCATACCCATCAAAATTGAAGAACACAAAATCTCTCGAACATGTAATAGTGTCCTCCAAAATAGAATCGCTATTTACATATCAACCGCGTATTGAAGAAAATCTCATGGCGCCTCCTTAATACTCAAGCGAATAGAGCGATCCTTACCCCTTGGACTATCACTGGAAACTCGAGAGACAAAAACCTTGGTAAGAAAATGAAGATAAGCATATCATACCCTGTAGTGCCCAAAGAAACCCAACGTAACTCAAGTATGATCGATAACAACAGTCCCTCACTACCAAAAATTTTACAGGAACAATACAATGTTAAGATAACAAAATGATTCATGCAATGGGAAGATTTCATTCTTTCATGAAAATACTGTACAACACAACATGAATTGAACTACTTGTGCTTTGATGATATTACAACAAACTGATAAAAACAAATCAAAAATACACTGATTTCTACGTCAACTACTCTTGGTGCTTCTTAAGTCCATGTTCAATGAGATCTATCTTCTTAGTATTCTCCTTGTTGATAAGTGAGAGCAACTCCATTGATGATCTTATCTTTTGCATCTGACTGTCTGATACTTGATCTCTCCTCCTTCCTGGTGATTGTTGTTTTATGTTTGATGTAGTAACTGGAGAAGATTGAAAACATCTTCTCACTCTTGCATTCAGAGACTCGATAGAAGAATGCAACGCATCCAACTCTACATCTGCGAATCCTTCTGGATTTATCCGGAAAAATATAAGTTAAAGTTTGTAATATGATGGAATGACAAAGCATTGGAAAAATAATACGATAAAGGGCTTTTCTATAGGAATTCATATAGGAAGAAGATCATGACATACCCAAGACCAAGTCTCTAAATTAGTGCAATCAATAAACAATATCAGTACAATTACTCTTAGGGATTTTTTGTATATGTACCCCCTTTCATCATTTATGTTTGCAAAAGCAACCCCAAATCTCAGTGCTTGCAGAACTATCCTTCAATTCATCAACAATGGGGAAAATACCACGCCTATCTAGCGTTGTCAAATGGCTTAGGCATATTTCTTACTGTTTTACCCTTTATTAAATCAATGGAGAGAGAACCCCAAAACCATTTGATAAGTAAACGCAGGGTTAAGTTTTCCAATGTTGATGAATTAAGGGTAATTTTGCAAATAATAAGATTTGAGATCTGCAAATATGATGATTTAAGGGGCATATAACCAAAAACAATATATCAATGGAACCAGAACAGTGTACCAGTTCAACCTTAAACTTTAAAATATGTGCTCTAACACTGGTTGCAACTGACCTTATATGATTTTCTACAGCCCTCGAAAGTTTTTCTTTTTTTTTTTTCCTTTTTCTTTTCCCCCCTTCTTCTCCCTATAGGTTCAAGGAATGGGCAGTTGCTTACCGAGTTGGGACTTGAAATCACGTTCAGCTCTTGACAGTGGTTTCTTGTTAGCTCCAGGAAGCATTCTAAAATTTTGCAACCGTTGTTCCAAAAGCTCATAAACCTTGAAAGCCCGACTAATCCGATCTTTTACATCTTGTTCTTTTTCTTCGACATTTAAAAGCAACTGATTTGCATCATGCAAGCGTTTACTTTGGTTTGCCATTATTGTCTTCTGATAATCTTCATGGTGTTCAAGCTCAACAAAAACCTGAAAAAAACAAAGAGGGAACTTCAAACTAGAAACTTTTGAACTCAGAAAATCTATTGGTTGCCAAAAAGCAAAACATGTTGAGAAATGTTATTTTACAGTGCAACTTTATTTTGCCAAAGAGCCTGCAGTTTATTCAGTGACGTTATGCAACCCAGAACCAATCCTTGCATTTTTTTTTTTTTGTTGGTGGATTTCTGAAATTGATTATTGGTGAGCAGAGAAATAATATATCTGTTAGAAGATGCAATGATCATTTAGGTCAAAATCTAAAAGTACAACACAGTCAAGGAAGACGAATGTGAAGATTATAAATCTAAAGACTAGAACAAAAAGCATTGTGATCAATATCGTGGTTTTCTGCTTACATCGCTTTAAATTATTTATGAATAGCTAGTTTTAGAAGGCTAGAAGCTTGTCATTATGTATATGAAACAATTAGTATCATTGGAGATCTCATCTTTCTTCCTACTACTGGCAATTGGCTATAAACAGTAGTTGATAACAAAGTCAGTTTGAGATATTACCTTATGTGCATACTCCACATAATTTTCATGGAACAGCTTGATGTAGTGATGAAGTATTGATCGGCCTTCAATGGAATCAGCTGTCAAAGATCTACAATTTGTCAATGAAGAAATATCAATAGCCTTTGGACCGCTAAGAAGTTCTTTGCTTATAACCTCAGGGATGTCAGCAGTATCCGAAGAACCATCAGTGAGCATATCCATATGATACTGAAGGGCAGTAGCTTCAGTCCAAAACTTGCTTTCCAGAACTATACACTCATAACTTGAAGTAATTCCAACTACTTTTGAATGTCCACAAGGATCAGCTATCACGGCAAAACCATAAAGAGATGATGTCGAGCGAGATTCATCATAATCAGTGGTGAGAATAGGAAGAACCGAAGGTTCTTTTCCTGTCTTGTCTGTTTCACTCAGCAGATTTGAGAATGGGAGAAAATGCAATGATATCAAGTCTATTCCCGCAAGATGTAGACAGTAAAATCTCTCCACTAGGAGGGGATCTGGATAAAGCGCCAATAAACAATTATCTAATGCATATCTTGGCAGAGACAGGTCCACTGTAGCCAACCTAAGCAAAGGAGGACCAGAAAACATAGTTTCTGAAGTATCACTGAGTTTTGAAGACAATTCTTCTGAGTTTGACTCACAGATCATAGCAACGCCTTTTATACGATCATAAGAATCAACACGAAGATGGGGTGCACTACCAAAAGTCCAAAGGGGTTGGATTTCATCGGCTAGGGCGTCTATCTGAAGCTGCCCATCGCTCCAACCAATCACAAGAATTGAATCTTTGCCAATAGAGCTGTAAAGGAAACTTACTGCCTTTGCTTCATAATCTGCACCCCTAGAGCTAGAATCCTCACCAGTGCATATTTTACCAAGTGGTCCCTGCAAAAGATACCTGTAATTTGTAACTTGCTGACAATGAAATACAATGCTACCACAATGAGCTCAAATTTCAGCTAATAGTTGAAGGGAAAACCAAGGATGGACAATGGAGGGGTGGAGGACTTCATTCTGCGTTCCTATAGTAGCCAAAACATAATTCATTATGGCATTCACTAAACCGTTTGTGAGCTTCTAGGTTCAATAGATTCTCATGACAAGATTGCTTTATAGTGTACTTAAGCTATTGCAAGAAGTCGAGAAAAGCTATTTTTTATAATCAACACGGAGAAATTTAATAGCTAAGTTATTATCTGACTCATCTTCCAGATGTTTATGTAGCCTAATTTTTCCTTTAACCCTCTTATCAGCTTTCTGTAGTAAGCCCATCTTATTGTCTACAAGCCCCATCTCATGCGCGGTAGGTCATTTCTTGCCTAGAATATTTTGTGGTTAGGGTAATCTCATATTTTGCATGGAATACAATGTGGTTATCTCTAGTCTACTGTATATAAGGGACATGCTCCAGTTCCGTTGCTTGTGGTCACACAAAAAGTACCACCCAACCACCTAGGGCATACATCATGAATATTCCATATGCCCAATCCATTCATAGTCATGAATCATCTGAAGCTTTGCCCTTACAGGGTGGGTACAAGTCATGAATCATCTAAAGCTTTGCCCTTACAGGATGGGTTGTACGCAGCATTACTCTGACAACATTGAGAAGGCTTCATAGAAAGGTTAACAAGAACTTATACCTACATGAGCTTATGTATATTCCCAGGTTCCTAGCCCATCTATATCTATACTTGCCACATATAAAAGAGGGTTGTTACGCCAAAACATTTGGTTGCCTTTCTACCCACTCAATTTGATATTACCAATTATCAACAACAACCAAGCCTTTATCCTAAATTTTTGGGGTCGGCTACATGAATTCTATTTTTTCATTTCATTCTGTTGCAGGTCATTTCCTCTGTTACATTAGTCTTAATCATATCCTTCTTAATTGTTTCTGACCAAGTCATTCTAGATTGACCTCTAGATCTCCTAACCTCATTAACTCTAATATTATCATTTTTCATAATCGGTGCACTAAGAGGTCTCCTTTGTACATGACCAAACTATCTTAATCTATTCTCTCATTTTATCCTCAATAAGTGCAACCTCTAATTTACTATGGATGCATTCATATTTTATCCTATCTTTTAATGTATACTCACAAAACCATCGCAACATTCTCAATTCTGCTACACTCATTGTTTGAACATGTTATTTTTTAATTGTCCAGCATTCTACATAGTTGGTCTTATAACCATCCTATAGTATTTTTTTTTTAGTTTTATTGGTATTCTACGATCACATAAGACCAATGTTTTAAATATCGGATGTCGGGTTCATGTCGGACGACTGAAATCCATGTCGAGTAACAAAAATCAGGTATATATCAGGGGACATAGACTAAATATCGAATTGTCATATTGGATGGTGCACATATGTATAATATCATGTTCTAAATATAATCTAAACATTCTTAAATTTAATAGAAGCATACTTTATAAATTCTAGATGCGACGTCAGCGATGGGTGGATTTCAACGTTGTAAAGAGGCAGTGTCGGGGCTCTTCTTCTTCTTCGTCTGCTTGGGGTCTTCCGGATGAGTCACCGATTACCCACTTCCCTTATCCCGACGACGAGATACCCTGTCGTCCTCGGGTTCGGTTGGGGTTCGGATTTCAGGACGCAACAAGAGATGGACAACGGGGGGCCGAGATGGAGGTGAGGGAATGACGTCGTCGTTCACGAAAAGAGTGATAGGTTCCTAAGTCCACTACAGCCCTAATTTTTTTTTCTTTCTATCGGGTTCATAAGAAACTCATGAGAATGTGTCAAATAGGTTTGGGTTTTTATCACTAAACCCAAACCTAATAACAAAAAATAATTCTAAAAAAAAGGATCATATCAGCCTTTTTTTCAAAGATGAAAAATCGACCGATATGTCCGATATGGTCCCGATATTTCTGATTTAACTCTGAAAATCAACAATCGAGTTGAAAACGCCCATATCGTGTCGCTCAAGTCCTCAAACCGACATGTCGGACATACCGACATTTAAAACCTTGCATAAGACTCCCAAAGCACTCCTCCATTTTAACAATCCCGATTTAATTCGATGCACAACATCATCATCTATCTCACCATCATGCCTAATGATAGATCCTAAATAGCGAAAATGATTAGTTTTAGGTATTTCTTGGTCATCAATATGTACCATACGCTCTCTTTCTTTCCTACTTTTACTAAAATTGTAATCTATATATTCTATTTTTGTTCTACTTATTCAAAACCTTTAGACTCAAGAACTTATCTCCATCTTTCTACTTTAGCAATAATGTCTCTTCTAGTTTCAACTAATACTATATCATCAGTAAATAACATACACCATGAGATTTTTATCCTGAATGTGCTTAGTAAGTTGGTCCATAATTAATGCAAAAAGATAAGGACTTAAAACTGACCCTTAGTGTAAACTCATGGTAATAGGACATGGGTTGATCTCTCCTTCATTAATTCTTACTCTAGTTGTTACTTTATCATACATATCTTTAATCACATCAATATATATGCAATATATATACTAGATACATGTTTCTTTTCTAACACCCACCGCATCACCTCTCTAGGTACTCTATCATAAGCTTTTTCTAGATCGATAAAAAACATATGTAAATCCTTTCTCCTCTCTATATCTCTCCATCAACAGTCTCAAAATATGTATAGGTTCCATAGTTGATATTACCAATTATGCCCATTATCAAATGATAAAATGCTAACCTATGCCAAATAACTCTTTGCCCTCTCAACTTTGATAATTTCCAATTAATACACATTATCAAATGATTAAATGCTAACCCATGTTAAATAAAAAACTCACTATCAAATGTTTGAATTAAAATTTTAAATTAAACCATACTTGAAGTTTTTTTGATTCATATTCCAATTGGTTCTGAACTTTATACTCAACTTTATTTTACTCATACAATTGATTCATCAATAATGACCATTATCAAATGATTAAACTAAAACTTATAAATTAAAATTAAATCATATTTGATATAACTAAAATTAAAGTTACGTCAAAAAGATTCGTACCCCAATTGATTCTGATTTTTTTTACTATAAATTTTATTTTACTCATAAAATTGATTTAGAAATATAAGACAGTTATACCCAAGTGCAATGCATGTGTACTAACTAGCAGAGTACAAAAGAGGATCTATAAAGATATAAACTTAAAAAACTTGGTAGTCGCCTGGCAGATTAAAGGTTAAAAGACAAATTTGGTCCCTATGCTAGGACATCATACTCAAATTGGTCCCTACACGTTCTTTTTTCTCAACTTTGTTCTTGTACCCCTTGTTAGTTACAAACTAAGTGTTTTTTTAACATCTGTTAGAAATTGACTGTTAATTTTTCATTTATGACCACCTTACCCTCAAGATGTCCTTGTACTTTTGGCTCTAAATAAAAATTGGACCTAATAATTTATTATTTTTCTATCATTATGCGCTTTGCTTCTGCATGTATTTGTTGATGACACTTGCAATTATTTTCTAATAGTATTCATAACTCTAATGTCTCATTTAGTACGTAGAAACAGAGCCAAGTGAGAATGGAATGAAATAAGGAGTGGAATTGAAATAAATGTCAGAATGATCATTCTTATTCTCAAGTTCGTGTGCAATTAGAGAATGAAGTGGGAATGACAATTTTTTTATTTTTGACATGAGTCATTAATATGCAATCAATGCATTATTTTAAATTCTTTATTCTCAATTAAGTGAGAATGCTCATTCCCTACCATTTTATTGCAAATGTTCATTCTCACATAAAGTTGGAATGAATAAGAAGTGATAATTGACACCTTAGCTTCGAAAGAGGTGTTGTATTTGACACCCATGAATGAGGAATGAGGAAGGAGAAATGAGAATGAGCATTTCTATTCCTCCCATTCCAGCAAGCCAAACGAGACATAATACAAGAAGATAAAGTTAGAGATATTGATTATGAATTAATATTTTTTTTATATGCACAGTCGAATCTTGATTATCAATTCTTCTTGTTTTGGTATGCGCAATCTTTATAAAAAGGAGCAAAATTTTATGGACTCGCATACTTGCCATGATGATGCTGAAGAATTCACTTGATTTAATTTTCAAAGATGTTAATTTTGTCAAGAACATGAATCAATAAACAATAACTCTAAATCTAATTACTGAAATATAATTAACTAAAGTTTTGAGATGGTAGTGATTGCAAAGTAGTGTTAATAAGTCTATTTGTTGATCCATATGCAACTCAAGCTCCAAGTGGGCCACTATGGACAAGAGATCTAATCCAATCATGCAGAGCACCAAAATTAAATTGTTTTTCTCGCTCTTTTACAGGAAAAGTATAATTATTTCTTTTAAGTGTTTTTATAACAAAATTTTGGGAATTTTTGTTTAATTAGTTTTCTTAGGTATTCCTATATCATCGGTTTTGGGGGCATTTTTCTATAACTGGGTATTAGAGCCGAAAATAAAATTAACAGAAACACAATTAATTTAACTTTTAGAGTTAGGATAATATCTTTCTTTCAAGTATTCTTAAACAAAATTTTTAATGGAAGCTAAGATGACCTAACTTGATAGCTGATAAGGGGTACAGGTGAGGACTAAGTTCAGGGGGAAAAAAGAAAGGAAGATGATCAATTGGAACATGAGGCCCTAATACGGGGACCAAATTGGCCTTCTAGTCAAGATTAAAGCCTTAAGACCAAAGGCAATGCTTTAAATAAAGATTCTTTACAGTCCAGAAGGAGATGGAACAATGTCAATATTTCCACTAGTTACTAACGCTCTAGTTATTGGCTATTCATCTTCTAGAAATGCACACATGATTCAGGATTAGCATTCATATTTCAATTTATCTTCATGGCATAGTAAAGAAGGTGGAAATTAGTTATGAAGAGAAGTAATTTGCATGGGAAGTCAAATAATATATAAAGTATATCCTATTAGCAACATCTAGTACATATACCAAAGTGACAAGGTAAGCATGGTAAACGAACTTTGTTTAATGAAAATCCAAACAAAAGACGACAGAATAATTTGGAAACACACCTGTAGGACAAGTGATGCATCTAGTGGGGCATATGGATGAGCTCGCAATACTAATTTGTTGCGCTCTGCCAATGATTCATCTGCTAGCTCTGGAAACGTTGCCTCCAGCCAATCAAGAGCCATATTTGAGTTGCTTGCAACAATTGCGTTAGGCGACTTGACTCCAAACACTTTAACATCTTCATGAATTTCCTCTAAGAATTCCCAACTACATAGACTGCAAGAGAAGATGTAATAATTTTTTATTTAAGTAGGAAGATGTTCATGCTAACGTTCTTGAATGAGACACATACTTTACTTTCTCATGTGTGCCTAAGTTATACCCAATAATTGACAATAGTTTTCCAGTTCTTTCCTTTTTCTTTTTGGCTTTTAATGCAAAAGCTAGCTCCTAATTTTTTTGAAAAAACTTATAGAAATTCAAATGGTCTGTGTAACAACCTAAAAAAGAAAATAATAACATCAACATATGACAATTTAGTCATAGTAATGGAAAAGAATTAACGAAAAAGAATTAGCTCAAAAGTTAAAACTAGAAAGTACCTTCCAAAAGGAATAATGGGGCAAAGCACATAGATGGAACCATCACTGAACAAAACAAAGACCTGGGGAAGCATAGAAACTCAGATTATTTAAAACAAAATCAATGTAAAACAATTACACAAACAAACTCTTCCTTCACAAAATTTGAGATTTGAGATTTGATAATGTGGAGCGAACATAAAAAATTACATACCAAATACATTTACAGATTCATCATTTGATGCTAAAATAACAATCGTGGTAATTTTTGGAGTTGGCAAACACAGGTGAAACCAATACTATTAGCATATAGTTATAGTGAGCTAGATTAGTGCAACTGTGTCAAGCAGAAGGCAATTTGAAGTCAGGTCACCAACTCGAACCCCTTACAACCAAAAGTATTGGGCTTGAGTGTTCAATTAAAATTTCCAATCTAGATCCATTTATCTAGTAAATCAACAAATCATGTGAGCCCACCAAGACTAGGGACTATAAAGCAATTCAAAATTTTAAAACAACACATACACAATACAGACCTTAAAAGTTGTCATAGCTTGCCAAAATATTAATGAGAAGTAAAACCACTTTTAATAGGGGCAAGATGTTAAAACAAATTATCAGATAATGGTTGCTCCTGAACTTGTGTTACCCCAACACGTCGCTGGAGGAGGCATAGCCATGTCGGGTACATTTTGGCTGTAGTTCCGCACCCCAACATTAGGGGACACGAGGGCAAAGACTTTCCCGCATGTGAGAGCAAAGAAAAGGGGAGAAAATGAGGTTGCTTTTACAATAGGGTCCTTTCTTGATACCCATTAACCAAACCTGTTTCTTAATCTCTCCCAATCGTTTTCTACTTTTCCACTCGCTATGCTTCTCCATCCTGCTTCAAACCTATTAACAGAAGCGGCTCTCGATCAACAGAGCAACTCTCTGTCAACTTGAAGACAAAAATTAAAGCATCGAAGGTTGATCGACGAGGTTCCAACAATAGCAAGGCTCACCTGCAAACAAAGGTAAGCAAATGTTTGATGTTTTAACTCTTTCAGAGTTTTTAGGGTTATTTTCTGAAATATTTTTTGGGTTTTCTGAATGTTTGAAGAGGTTTTTAATTCTTTGTTGGAATATTGCTGAATAGAATTGATAGTGTTTTTGAATCTATTATTTGAATTTATCTTATCCGGTCACTGTCCAAGTCTATGGATTTAAGGGTTTTTAATTTAGACTCTAACTTGTCATATATTATTGATAAATCAAATTTAGGGATTTTAGATAAGGATTTAGTTACGTATGAGGTAATTTAATTGATTGTAAATGGTATTCAATGTGTATATATGCTTTTATAGATAATTTTATGTTTCCGAATTGTTGATTGATGTATAAATTCCTTTCTATTTTCTATATGTAATTATCTTTCTGTTAAAAATTATAGAGAATTAAATGGAGGCACAAAGTTCACAAAGTGACCTATTGGACGATAATGCTCCTCTTTAGAGATATGTCATAAAACTCGGAGAAGCGGCGAGAGGTGGTAAAAATTGGGAATGACAATGCAACTATTGAATTGAAATTTTCAAGAGTTCTCATTCAAGAGTAAGAGCTCATCTCTAAAGAGCTCCATCATTTGGAATCAAGTAGTGTACAAATGTGAAAAATTAAAATATTGTTGAGATGAAAAAAGTGTTGGAGCTAATGGAGCTTAAGTTGAAGGCATAGAAGGGCAAGATTGTTCCAATACCTACATGAAGAATAACCACAATAACCGAAGTTGCTAAGAAGAGAAGAGGTGAGGGGAACACTAAAGAACAATCATTTAATCGTGGAGCTCGAGATCATCTACATTATCTCATTGTCCGAATATTTACACAGGGTTTATCATTTAATTTCAAAGAAATCCATACTTCAACAAGTATGTCGCAAGCAATTCGATTGGAGGTTATGTTCCTCCCGGTTACAATCTTCCAAGAACAAGCTTCTTGCAAAAAGATAAGGCACATACTGAAAAGTTATTAGAGCCCATAAAGTTAACATGAAAAGAAAAGGTTGTCTATTGTTAGTGATGGGTTGTTGGCCTCTCATTAATATGATGGCGGTAACCAAATACAGGCTAATATTCTTGAATATCATCAATACAAATGGGAGGACTAAGAATATGGATTATATAGTCGATATTCTCTTGAAAGATATTAAAGAGAATCCTCATAATGTTGTGCAGGTTATAACTAATAATACACCAATTTGCAAATCCGCGTGAGGCATTGTAGAAGGAAGACATCCTCATATTTTTTAGACTCAATGTATTGTTCATAGATTAAATCTTGCCTTAAAAAAATATTTGTGCAGTAAAGAAAGCCGAAAGAAAGAACGTAGTGTATGAGGAATGTTGTTGGATAACCGAAGTTAGTGAAGATGTTATTATGACAAGAAACTTCATAATGAATCACTCATGAGATTGTTAAAGTTCAATAATCACGTGAAATTGAAAATGCTTGCGAAAGCTGAAACTCGTTTTGCTTCGGTTGTTATCATACTCAAGGTTTTAAATGTCGGTTATCGGGAATTTATCGGACGACCAAAATCCTTATCGGATAGCGGAAATCGGTGATATATCGGGGATAAGTAGTATTTATCGGAGTAATATACTAGCAAATAATAAACAAACATAAGCTTAAAAAATACAATGATAGTCAAAATGGAATAATAAACAAGCAAATAATAAGATAACGTCAAGAATGAAGAACCATCTACACATCTACATAATTATTGTTTAATCATGAGATTCATAAACTTACTAAGTTGATATTTAGTAGTTATGAGCCATTATCAATATCCATAAACAAACATAAGCTAATCACTAATCAACCAAATTCCAAAAGCAACAAATAGTTCATAATTTGTAAACATTCAAAGAGCAAATCCAAAAGAAAGTAAAAACTCCCAAATCCTATTTATCGGCCGATAAAACCGATATTTAGAGCCTACTTATCCACCGATAAGTGCCTTTATCGTCGATAACTAGCCGATAAACCTCAAAAAACGATAACCGATTAAAAATCCTACTTATCCTAGCAAAAAGCTCTCAAATCCGATAACTCGACGATAATATCGGATTATCGGCCGATATTTAAAACCATGATCATACTACAACGATTCAAGAAAATCAAGCATGTTCTAATGGACATGGTCATTAGTGGGAGTTAGAGTCTCTATCGAGATGATAATGTCAAGAGGGCTCAATTTGTTAAAGAGATTTTTGAATAATATTTGATGGGATAAAATAGAATATGTTCTCTCTTTTACTAATCCAACCAATAACATGTTTCGATCTGCTAACACAAACAAGTCAAATCTTCATTTAGTTTATGATCTATAGGATTCTATGATTGAAAAGGTAAAGAATTCTATTTACAGAAAATAAGGCAAGAGAGATGATGAATACTCATCATTTTATAATGTGGTACATACTATCCTTGTTGATCGCAGAAACAAGAGCAACAAACCATTACATTGCTTGGCTCATTTACTAAACCTGAAGTGAGTATTTTTTTCTCAACTAAACTTTTAATCTATATCGATTAGTCTTTTATACTTGATATTGTTTATAAATGTTTTTCTATCTTCTAGATATTATAGTGCGGCTTGGCTCATCGATGCTCCAAATCGAGTTGCACCACACAAGGATCCTCAGATCCCCAATGGAAGAGCTAAATGATTGAATAGGTATTTTCCTAATTCTGAAGAGCGGAGAATGGTTAGCATGGAATTTGCTAAATTTTCCACCGCACGAGATCTATTTGCAGATCATGAATCTTTGAATGATAGGGGAAAATGGTTGCAAAATCTTGGCAAGTTGTCTATGGAACGCTACAAAATTACAAGAGTTTGCAATAAAGTTATTCGGTCATCCTTGTTCCTCTTCTTGTTGCGAGAGAAATTGGAGCACTTATAAATTTATTCATTCTCTAAAGAGGAACAAGATGCCTCCACAACGAGCGGACGATATGATATATGTTCATACAAATCGTCATCTTCTTTTAAGGATATCCTCAGAATACTCTAGAGAAGAGATAAAGATATGTGATATAGCAGGTGATGAATTGGAATCGTTAGATAGTGCCAACATTTTAGAAGTTGTAAACATTTCTTTTAACAAGCCAGAGCTTAAGGCCATTGTATTTGGTAGGTATGAAAATGTTGAATGCTAATTGTTTTCCAATCGGTTCTACGCAAGGGATACAATTCTAACTTTTAGGATTTGATAGTAAGTTATAAATTTTTGGAATATAGATCTAGCTTTTGATGGTATATTCACAACTTTGAACAATATACTTGTAATATTTTGAGGGAAGCTTGTAACATTTTGGGATATAGTTTTAACTTGTGAATGTATGCTTGTAACTTTGGGCTTGTTTTGCAACGTAACTTGTACTTTTGTATACTCAAGATGAAAATAAATGAAATTTGAAATTTGATATTATCTTCAAATCAAGTACATTTATTATTGATTACAGAAGTCAAGGTTACAAAACATACAACTTGATCTATTTTTCTCTTCTCTTACTTTTCTTCTTTATCATCATTGTCTTCAATTCTACAAAAGATCATTACGATCCCCCTCTATTAAATCACAAATGCAACATTCATTTTCCTTCCTTATTTATAATCTACACTTTACATAATAAAAAAGTATGAGAATAATAGGTAGTTAATTCAGTATTGATCTAAAGTGAATTATTACTTTCAAATAAATAAATAAATATATGAAAATAATGTGTATAAAGTGGTGGCTCATTTTGCTAAATGAGTTATCAAAAAATAGTCATGTGATGAGGCCTACCTTAAAAGTCACATCAAAAAGTGTGGGACTCGCCACTCTATCTCTTGATAGCTCATTTTGCTAAATGAGCCACCGACACCTCATAACCATCATTCTCTCTCCCCCTCTCTATGTATATATATTCTGCCGTGTCTCCGTAGCCTACAGTTTACAAATTTGTCGTGTCTCGTACTCGTACCCGTATCTATGCAACATTGTCCTGAACGAATTAGTTTGAAAGACAATGATACGGAGAAGAAATATACTCACAGAAAATCGGTCCCACAAATGTTGACCTCCAAATGAGAATGCCACAGGGCATATTGACACAGCATTATGAGAACTTCCAACTTCATATGGCTGCAAATAGAACTCCTGCTCTGGTCGCTCCAAATCAGATGAAAAATCAAATAATCTGCAAAAAGAAATGTTCAAGCTTCATTATAGGGTTTGAAGAGGGGTTTTTCGCCTCAATTTATTCTTTATCGAAAACTTTTCCTCTTCAAATTTTCTTCAATTGTAAGTTGACTTTTTCAGATTGTAGTCTTCTCCACCCTACAGATCTAGTGTCACTTAGTCTAAAGTACACCTTTTCATAAAGGATTTCAAAACTTTGAAAAGATTCACATTCCCTATGACATTTTGTTTCTCTTACTTTTCCTTCTAACATATTAATAGTTATTTGATTTTATTTATTTCACTATTACTTCTTTCGCACTACCTCATTCCCAACCACCCACCACCTGGGAAGAGAGCATAAAGAATATAAATAATCTCCCTCTCCTTGGAACCATTTCTTCAATCCAAATATAAGATTTACTTGAGTGTTGCATCCCGACATGCGTGCCGTTTGTTGCTTCAAGGGTGGGTACGAGCAAGGAAGTTTGCGTGTGCATATACAAGTTTATTTTATCAATAGTTGTATGTAAAATACAACAAACTAAGTACAAATGAATAGCGTTAAAACATTCGAAGATGTATAATATGAAATGACATGCACAACTATGTTGTTATGAGATGAAATTACAAATAATAATAGACATGGAGTGGCCCACGTTTAACAGAAAATGGGCTATTCAGTTATCAACTACATTTAAATAATCATGACGTACCTTAAAACTGAATCTGAGGATAAAATTCCCACGTGACTGCTTCCATAAGGGTGCCATGTTACTTGTAAAATTTGTAAGCCGTTGTTGTGAGCAGAGAAAATTTGAGAACAAGCATTGCTCGTCCTGTTAGAATGAAAACCTTTTTATCAGAAATAGATTAAATTCGAAAAGGAATGACTGAATTGCAAGCCCTTAATGATGCTGAAGCTGGGGTACACAAAAGATAGAAGAAAATAACATATGATAATAATACTTACCAATCCCAAGGAAAACCTATCTCATCTTACAAAATTATACTACCATAAAGAGTAGAAAAGAGGGAAGAACTAACTTAATTCATATCAAACCGTTATGTACTATGTTTTACATATGTATAGGACCAGCAAAGTAGAAATGCCTTGATAAACAATGTTGTAAAGCAACTAAAATTAAAATATGAAAAGAAATCCAAGTCATCCATGGCATGAGAAAAACCAATTAGCAATACGGGGAATGCTTTGGTGCACCTATAATAGGCTTTTTTTAGAACTTTTAAATAAAAGAAAATCAAAATTGGGCTGAGAAATAAGAAGGGTGTTTACGTCCTTTCCCCTTTTTTCTTCTGAAACAACTGCTTTTCACCATGTCATCACCCTCTTCAACACTTTTCTCATAGAAAGTTTTAACGATGAGATCTTTAAATCTTTCAAGTAGGAATCCAAATAGAAAAGGATATTTGCTTACACAATTACACACTTTAAATTTCTTATTCTAGAGGAGCATAACTTTGGGAAATTTGATAAAAATACATCTTCTTTGTAAAATACTTTTTCAACATCAACAATCCTAAACGCTCTTTTTGAATGCAGAAAACTCATTTAAAGTAACTCATTGAAAAGTCATGAAGCGACAATGAATTACAATTGAGATTCCAATCAGAGAGAGAGAGAGAGAGAGAGAGAGAGCATTGTTCATGGAATAGAAGAGGGCAAAAATGGATTTTAGAGGATTTTGAACAAAAATGCAGATGAGATGGTCGAGATTGCGCTCGTCGAACTTTGAGCGGCTGATGGGGGAGGAAGTAGCGCTTTAAGCATCCGATGGGGGATGAATCAATGCTGAAAGGAGAAGTTGTCGCACATTGAGTAGGAAATGGGGGAGAAAATGTGTTGAATGGAGAAGATGATGCCCGAAATAAGCCTTTTTATCTACCCCTAAAACTTAAATAAATTGCCATTTTGGGTGTGGAACTTCAAAAAAAGAGAATAACCGCATTAGCACGAGACAGAGAGAGCATAAAATGCGGAAACTATTTACTAATTGTGCCATCGGCACTCCAAAATTTATCTTTTGGAGTACCAAAACTGTTGGCTTAACAATAGGATCGGGTTAATTAGTGCTGATTTAGATAATTACACAATTACATGAGTATAGCATTGTTGTATAACTGCATTGAACTATATACTCTTCAAACATGTGTTCCCCCTTGATAATGATCAAGCTTACCGTTTCTCAGTTTAAAACAACAACAAGATGCATTAACAATTTGGGTGCCCAGGAATATTATAGTAAAACTGTTATTAAGAACAGATTACAAGAGCCACTGTAAGATATATATATAAACATAATGGAAAAAAAATATTATCTCTACAAGTATATCAGCGAAAATGTCAAGATATAAATATAAACCATTTCATGTCGAGCACTCCAGAGAGCAAAGGTCTATAGAATCATGCCTGCTGAGTATATTTGCTTCTCAAGTCACAAGATTGACAAATACATCACTACAAGTAAATGGGAACTAAGCTCTGGTTTCATTTTCATAAGGTATCTGCTTGAAATCTCTATTTTTCTTGCCTCAACTCAATGGTTTTGCTAATCATGTAGCTACGAGCTAACCATGTAGAATTTGTAGCCTTATTTACAGAATCCCCCTCCGATCAACATTTATACAGACAAATATCTCTACCGAAGTAGATAAACACCTAAAAAAAAAAAAAATTCAAGGGTCCTTAGTCCAATTTCCTTATGTCAGTTTTCTGTTAGGGTCCATTTAGTCCCATGTCAATTAAAAGGGTAGCAACATATGGGTTAATATGAGATTTGTGCTCCTCGGGGTGGGTTCCCCTAGACCTCTTACAAATAGTATTAGAATCATCCTCATCTTTCCAAACGCAAGCGAGCTGACATTAGTCTAGTACAAAACCAACGAGTAGGCCCAGGCCCAGGATTGCATTGTTCTACAGGACTATTAGCTTACATTCTCTTTCTCAAGGAATTTAATTTTAGCATTTAAGCATTGATTAGAGCTAAAAATGAGAAAAGCAAGTTCCACCCCGCCCAAATCAAAACTCTTAATCTCAACCTAAATTCCCAAACTTGGGATTCCTGTAAATAAATAACTCAACAGCTTGAGATCTTCATACCTGTAGGTTATCACGCTACCATTTGAAGAAGCCTTTTCATACAAATTCATGAAATAGACGCAATTACGCCCATAAATAACCAGCGACGATCCGTCCTCATTAAGCGAAATCCGATCAACAACAGATTTTATCTCCTTATCGGGCATCAAAACCTCGGAAGGCGAAGCAGCGAGAACAACGTCGCCATCTTCAACCTCATCGGCGTCCTCGCCGGCGAACCGAAGCGAGAGGCGGTGTATATGTCGGGATCGCGGGTCCCACAGGTAGAGGCGGGATGAGGCGGCGTCCCAGGCGGCAGTGTTGCCGCTGCCGCTGCAAAGAGAGGCGGCGCCGCCGCCGCCGGTGCTCTTGAAGACGGGGTGGTCCTTTAGTGGGACCCACTGGAGCTCTAGGGCTTTGGATTTGGGGTTCGAAGGGGGTCGGGCTCCACCTCCCATGGCGAAAAACCCTCTAGAATCTCAGTGAAGCGCGAAAATACCTCAAAAATTCTTCCCCAAATTCTAAGCTAACGTGTATCAAATTGGGGCGTAGGGTTTTATGTCTAGTTCTGGAATCGAAAGATTTCGAAAACTTGGGAGAAGGGTTTTGGGCTGGGCCCTGTGGGTTCGAGATTGGGCTGGGCTTTAAAGCGTCAAATAAAAATTACTCGAATGTCCAACTCATATCTAAGATACATCAAGCAATATCCAGATCACAATTTATCGCGACAGAAAATAAAATTGAAGGTCTAAAGGTGGAGAAACTCTATGTTTGGTAACCAAAGTGTTTTATTGGTTGTGTTTTTTAAAAAAACACCATGTCATGGTGTTTATTTTTCAAAAGTGTTTTTAAAACATTATTTTAAAAGTTAGCATATGATACACACCCAACCAATTAAACCTTACTCTTGCCTGTTGCCGCACCCCACCACCAACCACTTGTCAGCCGTCAGTCGTCACCGGCTGCCGCCTCCGACCGCCGCCTCCGATCGTCGTCCGGCCGCCGCCTTCGACCGTCATCCGGCCGGCGGGTGGTGGCGGTCAACCAACATTCGGGAGCTTTTTTCAATGCCTATAATTCAAAAAAAATTTTAAAAATTCTAATACGTCACCACCATCATGAAACAACGATGAATAATTGTTCAACATGTTCTAATGACATTGATAATATATATACATTAGGCTCAAAATGTATTTTAGTGACATTACAATATAATATACATTAATTTCAAAACACATCCCGATATTACCCACCACGATCGTTCCACATCCTTTGTGCCAAACGATCTCGAAACCTTGACATCTCACGAAGGTGCTCTGGGCCGACATTGACCGGTATGGTTTGTTGTTCTTGTGCAGTCATATCATCTTCTTCAAGCTTCACATCTTCATTTTCAAACTAGACAAATAATGGATCTCCAGAATCATGCATTCGAATCACGTTGTGAATAACGCAACATGCTAATGCTATATATTTTTGTTTTCTCAAACTATATGAAGGCGTATCTCTTGAAATTGGAAATCTTTTTTTCAATACCCCAAAACATCGTTCTATAACATTCCTTAATGACGAATGCAAGTAATTGAATAGTTCTCTAGTACCTTGCGGTGGAAGATTCTGCCCTCGATAATCATTCAAATGATATCGCTCTCCACGGTACGGTAAAAGAAACCCGGCATATTGGTGTAGGCGTCTAAAAATGCCTATAGGTGTCCTTACACAGCTTGAGACAAAGAGAAGACAATGAATGTCATTATCTAAGTTATAAGGGATCATCCAAAGCTAAAAGAAGCAAAGGAACATGTGAAACAACAAAGAAGAACAATATGAGCACCCGTGACAAGGAACACTGACGCGCATAGGCGCGACAGTGGGAGGTGTTGTGCACACAAACAAGGTGACGCACAAGTAAACAGAGTGACGCGCTAATGAGAAGTTGTAGATCTCTTTGTTAGCTTTCCAACGCATTTTGGATCACCTCATTCCGACATCGGACGAGGAAGTTAGAGCCAAATTACCCGAGAGGTGCGCGACAGTGGTAACTGCCGCGGCAATGCGCGCCACCACCTACTGCAGCGGCCATTGAGAAACTGAACACGTCATTTTTGATAGTTTTCTTGAGTTTTGTGTGGCCCATATGGCTTATTAACTGCTGGGGGTCACTTATGAACGTGGGGGAAGTAGTTACAAGCGAAAATCATGCCCACTACCCACGAAAAATCGTGACATTTAAGGAGTTAAAAGTGGGGGATGGCGGTTACAAAATGAGGAGGGTAACCGCTCCTTTAGCCGCGTCACCCCCAGCTGCCACGCTAAAGATTTTTCTTTAGCCGCGCCACCTATGGCTGCCGCGCCAAAGTTACTTCTTCAGCCGCGTCACCCCTGGCTGCCGCGCCTAAAGGGGTAGTTGCTGATCGGTTATTTTCTTCAGTTATCATCCAAGGAGGCTATAAATACCCCCTAGGACCATCATTGGCAGAGATGGAGGGTAAAGAGAACAGATTGGAGCAGAAAGACTTGTGCTTTTGATAATTTAGAAGAAGAGAGAGAGTTTTCACCTTTTATAAACAGTGTTTGATGATTCCTAGAGATCTAAGCTTAGACTTGATCTTTGGAAGAGTGAACATCTTTCATCGATAAGATATTCACTTCAAGTTCTTACTTCGATAAACGAAGGAAGAATCTCTAAACCCCCTCACAATCTGTGAATCGGTGGTTCACGAGCCAAAGCACTCCCGGCACAGGCAAAGATCCCACAAAAGCAGGAGTTGATAAACAATTTCTGTGTTATTTTCTCTAGAGTTGTAATTTTGCTTATTTTTCATTATAATTTTCTGTAAACGATCGAAGTTTAATAGAATCGACAATGGAAATGACTTTCGCTGAAAACAAACTGGCGACCACAGTGGGAGCCAACGGTCTCGCTGCCGAGACCGTCGTGTCGCAGCCGATCAAGATTCCAGTTGAATCCACGGTCGAATACGAGTTCGACCAAACCAAGTTTGAGGAATATCTCTCATCATCCTCTTCAAGATATTCATTATCTCGTAAGTACAAGAGGATCTCATCATTGAAGAAGGCTTATACGCCAAAGAAGGCTAAAAGTGAAGACTCTCGCTCAATCGTTGTTGAGGCCTTGCCTCGCAACATTATCCTGGCGACCCCCAAAGCCGAAAGCTCTACTCATGATGATTCCTCCCCAATTAAGGAGTCGTTCGATCGAAGTTCGCCAACTCTGACGAAGAGGGCTCGTCAGAGGTGACGCCAACGCCATGCTCGTCAATTGGCTAAGGTCTTGGAACAAACCGATGGAGTTCGTTACTATACGGACTTAGAATCGAGGAAACATCAAGTGGTTCAGTCGCCTCAATGTCAAATCACTCACATCTCAGCAAAACTTATGTCGGAGGAATGGACTCTTGTCAAAAGGGCCCGTTCGACCCTCAAAGAACGCATACAAAAGCGTATGGCAAACACCGCTCGTGCCCGTGCTCTTTTACAACAAAGACGAGAAGGAAAGAAGAAAACAGTGTCTAAGGAAGCACCAAAGAATCACAAAGTATGGATCCCCAAATCCAAACTCGTACGAAAATTGGGTATGCAGAACACAACCTTTGACCGCGACAGTCTTCATTGCCGCGGCGCTTCCTTCAATCGCGACAGCTCATACTGTCACGACAGCTCCTTCAACCGCGGCAGTCTCCGCTGCCGCGGCACACTGTTCGACCGTGACACCAGTCACTGCCACGGCCAAAAGAAGTTTCACAAGAGCACTCCTTCGACTCCATCAACGTTCGTTCCGGGTCCGTCTACTGTGTTAACATCCGCTGTGTCACCAGTGAAACCCTGGGTCAGTCCTGACCTGTCGAAATCCAAAATTATAATGGCGGATGGCCTCGATCCTTTACCTGAAGATCGAGGCAAAGCTCCGGTCAAAGAATGCTTGGGTCCGGTGAATGAACCCTAAATAGATTCTTACACTGGGGGTCGTAAGTATCCTCCTATCAAGTCAAAACAACTCCAGGATGGGAAAATCCTAATTTCTACCCGTTTGGGAGTTCGTAATGAAACTCAGGAGCCCGTTAAGACTCTGCACTTGCAAGGGGGTGGTTCTAAATATGCGACTCCTGACATGACCTTGGATCGTTCAAATGCAACAACAAGTTGTCCTGAGAACGCCAACAAGGCTTTACATCCTCAGAAGAAGACATGTTCGTCAAAAGACATTGTTATACCTGGGTGGTCATACCAACAGACGATAGGATTCTCTGGTAATTATACCGATGAGTTGTACTATCAAGCAGGGGGTGTGAACAAAACTCGAAAGAGGATTGTCCGAGAAATAAGATCTCATTGTTTCTGTATGCGACTCATTAGAACAGTACTGTCAGAATGTGACTACTCCAAACGAGAAGCCATCCTGCAAAGAGTCTCAGTGATCCAGAGGCTTTTCACCGAAATGTCGAAGCCTAAGCCGAGACATTTCCGCAAGAGAAGATCAGCTGTCCAAGATGACGAATCCTCTAAAGTCATCATTAACATGGTTGATAAAAGAAAGTCTAAGCGGTATTCAAGTGACTCAAATCCCGACTTTTCCCCAAGAGGAAAAGTCAATCCAAGAATTGCTCAACGGATGTCTCGACTCCAATTAGGAACCATCAGACGCAGAGATTACAAGAGAATGCATGAAGGAATATCCTCAGAGGATGAACTTTTAGACACTTGTTCAGCCATTACTTCTGATGATACAATGTCTAGCACGGGGCAAACCAGAGAAGTATTCACAATCACTCCTGATCAGTTTGCTCAAATGCTTCAAGAAGCTCTAGCCAAATAACGTGAAGAAATTAGAGCTGAGATGAAGACAGAGATGGAGTTGGCTATCCAACAAATGAGAGAATTACTAGCTCAATGGTCTCAACCTCCTGAGTCCAGCCGGCGACCTGAATCCAGCCGTCGCATTCAGAATGTTATAGATGACAGTGATCCAGAAGTGGATGAAGTCATTATGGCTGATACACCTCCTAATAGCAATAACGCTGGAGCTGGTTTTACGGATCCTCCTAACAACGAAACTGGGGGTGGTTCAATAACACCTCTTACAGGGGGTGGTCCAACTCATTCTCCTCAACGTCCTTCGAATGAAAACATAGACGATGACGGGAAAATGAAAGAGCTTGAAAACAAAGTCAACACTTTAATGACAGCTCAAGAAGTGAAGAAGACGGGTATTCCATGTCCCTATCCAAGAGAATGAGATTTAATTCCATACCCGGCAAAGTTCAATCTGATTAACTTCACACCGTTCAACGGGAAGAGCTCGCCTACTCAGCACTTAATTTATTTCAAGTCTCATTTGGGAGTGATCTCTAGAAACGAAGCTTTGATGGTCCGGTTATTCGTTGGCACCCTTCGTGGGCCCGCCTTCGATTGGTACCGACGTCTCAAGCCAGGGAGCATCAATTGTTGGGATGACATGGAAAATTTATTCCTTAGTAATTTCTTCGATGATGACACCGAAGTGTCAATCGGAACTCTTCTGGATGAGAAGCAAAAAGACGGAGAGTCGGTTGATAATTTTATCAAGCGCTTCCGCAACAAAGCAATGAATTGCAGAGGTCCTATTACAGAGGAGTTCATCCTGCAAACATGCCACAATAATCTCTCTATCGATGTCCTGGAAGCCCTGGGGGTCGTACCATCCGAAACTTGGAAAGATTTAAAAATACGCGGTGAACAAGCTGAACACTTTCTCAAAAGAAAGAAAGTTGAGAGAAGCCAACCGATGATATCTGCAATCGCTGTGAATGCGACTCTCGATCCGAAGTTCCAAAAAAAGTATTCTTTTGAAGATGATGAAGCTCCAGCCATCTTGAAATACCTCCTCGCCAATGACAAAATCGAGCTGCCACCTATTAAAGATCAGGAGGGAGCTAAAAGGACTTCAGATCCAAACTACTGTGCATACCATAGAAGGATTCTTCATCCTACCAATGTTTGCTTTGGACTCAAAAACAAAATCCAAGCCTTAATTGATTCTGGCATCGTAACGGCAAAACAAGCCAAATAAAGACGATCGAAAACTCCGAAGAGTATATGAGTATAAACTGCTTCTCCATGTAACTCCAAAGAGTATACGAGTATAAACTTCATCTCCATGTAACTCCAACGAGTATAAGAGTATAAACTGTTTCTCCTTTTCCTCCGACGGGTATACGAGGTTAAACTACTTCCTTTATTTTTAATAACGGGAAGTTCCTGGAGAATATTACTCTTAATATTCTTAAGGATAACCCAACAATATGGCTGAATATAATTGGATTTAGATTCGCCAAAGAGCTGGGGGTGGAATACCTTAAATCATTCTAATGGGAAGTTCCTAGAGAATATTACACATGGTATTTTTAAGGATAACCCATAACAGATTGGTTATTCAAAACGAAAACCAATCATCAAAATAATTTATTCTTAATCATGATTAAGAACCTCCCAATATGTCTTTTTTTAATCATTTTCAAGATGATTAGAAACTCTCACTGTGCCTAAGACTTTAACACTCCTACTGTTGAAGTCCTGACACGACATCAAAAATTTTAATTTGCTGATCCATAGCGATTATCAAACCCCTTCGAGTCAAATCCTAGCCACTTGACATCGAAAACCACCACCGAATGATTTGTACAAGGTAATATTCTCATTATTATTTGTACCTTACTTAAACTCCTATTTGGTCAAACCTTTAAATAGTTAAGACCAAAGCCAAAATCATCTCTCGATTCCTTCCATGAACGAGAGGTCCACAAATTGAACGATCAAACCTTTAAACAGTTAGGATCATCTCAAACTCCTATTTGATCAAACCTTTAAACAGTTAAGACCAAAGCCAAAATCATCTCTCGATTCCTTTCATGAACGAGAGGTCTACAAATTGAACGATCAAACCTTTAAACTGTTAGGATCGTCTCAAGTTCTCATTTGGTCAAACCTTTAAACAGTTAGGACCAAAGCCAAAATCCCCTCTCGATTCCTTCCATGAACGAGAGGTCCACAAATTGAATGATCAAATCTTTAAACAGTTAGGGTCGTCTTAAACTCCTATTTGGTCAAACCTTTAAACAGTTAGGACCAAAGCCAAAATCCCCTCTCGATTCCTTCCATGAACGAGAGGTCTACAAATTGAACGATCAAACCTTTAAACAGTTAGGATCGTCTCAAGTTCTCATGTGGTCAAACCTTTAAACAGTTAGGACCAAAGCCAAAATCCCCTCTCGATTCATTCTATGAACGAGAGGTCCACAAATTGAACGATCAAACCTTTAAACAGTTAGGGTCGTCTTAAACTCCTATTTGGTCAAACCTTTAAACAGATAGGACCAAAGCCAAAATCCCCTCTCGATTCCTTCCATGAACGAGAG
>BQKN01064966.1:504051-541030 GCA_022839385.1 Asparagus kiusianus | reverse complement strand
TGGATTTTTGTCAGAGGTGTAGTGTTAACGTGACAAGAAGAATATTGACGTGATTTGAACACATCTAGGGGATTTAGCGTCTCGCAGGGGAAACTTTACTAAGTGATTTATCATCGGAGTGATGATTTACGATACTTGTGATTTGAACAAGATTTTGAGAATTTTATCACTCTATTAAGGAGAGCTGATAAATTGGATATTCACTACTCCGCTGGGGCGAGTTAGTAAATTGATCATGATTTGAATGATTTGGGGACTTATCGTTCACTTGATGAGAATCGATAAGTCGATTTTGATAGAGGAATTATCGTTACAATGATGTAAGCTAAATTCAAGCTCTATGGGGATAACATTCGTCTGAGGTGTAATATTAACCAGACGAGGATTTAAACTCTGCTTAGGAAATACAGAGGTTTAACAATGCTATGTTAGAGTTCATGAACTTAAGGAATAAGTATCATGTTTTGCCAATACAAAGGTTTGTCCTTTGTTTTAAATAATCACAACGCAAGGGTGTCCTTTGCGTTTAAGGTTCGAAACGTAGAGTTAAGAACTCTTATAATGCAGGTCTAAGCCTAGCGTTTAGGACTTGAACGCAGAAGTGAACTCTGCGTTAAGATCTAACCAATCTTATCAATTAACACAGAAGATTGCATTTCAGAGTTGGTTGGGATTCTTTCTTAGAGTCCCGAACCGATTTAACAGCTTGACGGCTGTTATAAATAGGCCTGTAAGGTCACATCAAGAGTCATTCGATTCTTTTTGCCTCGCTTAGTTCCGAGAACGAGATCTCTCGTTTTAATTAATTCATCGACAACTTCGTCTTCTCCGATCAGCTACACTCATGACGCCTAGGAGGATGAGCTCGGGCTCTAAGAAGGCCACAAGGCTGCTTTGGAGGCATCACCGACCGAGAACGCCGACGGCGTTGCCGCTCTCACGAGCGCTTCAACATTGCCACCGCCGCTGCTTGGACCTCGCTGTTGTGGTAAGTGGCGGCCACAATAACTTGTTTCGACAAGTTCTCTGAGAACCCTAGATAGGTTCTTGTCAACGAGGAAGACGACTCATTTTGGTCGGAACGCATAGTTGGAACTTTGCATTAATTATGAACTCTGAGCACGAGTTTGAACTCTGCGTAAATCTTACATAACACATCTTTTGAATTCTTTGTTAAAGATAACTAACGCAGAATTTGGAGTCTGCATTGAAGATTTAAGAACACAGATCTTGAAGTCTGTGTTTAAAACAAATAACGCAGAATTTGATGTCTGTGTTTATGATAGATAACACAGAATTTGATGTCTGTGTTTAAAACAGATAACGCACACCTTGAGGTCTGCGTTCAGGATCAATAACGCAGATTTTGATGTCTGCATTCAGATTAAATAACACAGGCTTTGAAGTCTGTGTTCAGGTTTAGAAACACAGATTTCAAAGAGTGTTCAATCTGATTCTTTTCATTAGCAATTCTTCTTGATTACTAATTTTAGTTTCTTGTTTCGCAGTGCTTTTTCCCAATGTGCTGCTTCTGCCGGAGCAGCACTTCAGCTATACCGATGATCCCGAAGTAGGGAGAGCTTTTGGTCTTCGCAGGGAGATCCCCTTATGCACTTCCCCTAGCTTGGAGTAGACACACTTAATTAGATTGCTGGGTGTTCCACTCTTAGAGCTCTGATCACTGATGTGGATCTGGAAACTACCGCGGGTCTGGATCAATTTGCCAAACCCTCGTTCTTGTTCGGGGACCATATCTTAGCTGATGGCCAAGTTGGGAATGTAGAGGATTAACGTATGCTGTGAAGACTTGATGATCGTTTATTCTTTCTTCCAAGCATGAAGAGGATGTACCCCCTTTCGTACTTTCTGACTATTGGTGGTAGTAGGGGCTTGGCCTTCGACCTTGTCAAAGAGAAGGAGAACATATCATTTGGATCAGGTCGATCATCTCGTGTTCAAATTGGCGGGCAACTCAAGGGTCTAAGACCTGGAAGATTTGAGAAGAAGGAACTTGATCGGGAAGCGCCTCTTCCAGCGAACATGTTCATACGTCAGTTTACTGCTGCTCGAGGTGAATTTCCTGTGCAAGCTTTTCGTTCTCCAGGGTGGGTGTTCTCTGGAGAAGATGGCTGGTGGACACGCATGGTGGACTTTGTTGTCCTTGAGGAACTTAAGTGGCCTCTTGCTCGGTCTGGTCTGACAGTACCGATACAGGCCACGAGGCGTAGGATCACTCAGAACTATCCCTCCTTCTTTGCTATGCTGGAGAGATATAATCCGGACAGCTGCACCTTCTTCACGCCAGTCGGGGAGTTAGGATTTGCTTTGCATGAGATGCACGCAGTGTCAGGACTATCCTTTGGGCAAATGCCCTACGAAGAATTTGTTCCAACCACTGAGGAACTATCCATCCTAAAGACTGCTCACCCAGAGATTTACGACACTTTTTGGGAGTTAATGTGTCATTTCCACATCTGTGCTCAGGTCGCTGGGATGCGTGGGGGTGGTCTCATGCATACTGCTTGGGCAGATTATTTATTTCAGAATTTGGGTCAGAAAGATTCGAAGGTGACCCGTCTTGCTGTTAGTTCTGCTAGGAGCATTAAAGCCCGCATCAGGGCTCCTAATGACACTTACAAGAATCAGTGTCTAGAAGATGGATTCGAAGCTGGCAGCGAGTTTGAGAGTTTTCATCATCAAGCCACCACTCCCATTTCTGACATGGCACTCTTTGCTGGTTTCTTAATGCTCTGGCTGAAACGGTGTGTTGTACCGTCGAGACCGACCGAATCGATCTTGGTTGAGGTCGTCTACCCAGCCGTTCTCTTGGCTCATGGCAGACCACTAAATCTTCTCTCTGCGATGACAAGTTGTTTGCAGAGAGGTTTACGAGATTTGATTTTAGAGCTCCTTGATGTCAAGGAGATGAATGTTGCTGGGAGGAAAGTTTGGAAGACTCCTCAACCCCGCGTACCAATGCCCTATACTTATCTAGTGGCTTGGTTTGTGCTGTATTGTCCATCGTTGATGACGGGGATCGTGCATAATAATGAAACTTCTATCCCTTTCACTCAGAGGCTTGAGTCGGCCACATGGACTACTGTGTACATAGTCCGGGTTAGACAACTCTTGTCTTTGGAGAACAACTATGATCTCTTTTGCTGCCGCCCTTGCTTCGATGGGGCTGAAGAAGAAGGCCCGAAGTTTGGTGATGTGGTTTTCGAAGGATCCTCGCTTTTAAACACGGGGACTTTTCAATGGCTTCTTGGTATCAGAGTGGGCTATCTGGTCTTCCGACTAGGTGAGAGATGCATAATTGAGCCATATATTCCTTCGCGTTTTGCTCGACAATTCGGGTATGACCAGCTTTATGTTGGTAACCCCAACCCGCGATTAGCTCATATTAGGAATTTATATGAAGGGGCCCATGCTTGGTATTTCTTCCTCGCCCGAGGGACCCATGCACAATTTACTCTGCCCAGCTTGCCACCTAGTTGTTCCGCCGTAGTGGACTTCCGGGATTGGTTTGATGGAGTCTCTCGAATCCCAGAATACGATGTATACACATCTTGCATAAACGAGATTTGGGAGTTCTATAAATCTAGAAGTGGTTCCGCTCGGACTCGACTACCGGGGATTGGGGATTATTTGTCGTGCGAGCGGAGGATGATTGGGGGTGAAGAAACCACAGAGAAACCACCAACTACTGGGTCTTCTGAGGAAAAGGTAATTGATGAAATCCCAGAGGAGATACCCACTCTCGAGCCTCGCTCTTTGAGGTCATCTGGGAAGAAGGCTTTTACTGCTGATGAGGTTGCCGAGTATGACAAGAGAATACGCAAGCGAAAACCTACTGTAGCTAAGACTTCCAAAAAGGTCAAGTTGATGGGAGATGCTATAAAGTCAGCACGTGTTGCATCTCCTGAGAATAAAGAGGATACTATGCTCCAGGCCGTTCCTCCCGATCTTGAAGTGACGGCGGCTGGGCAGGGATCGACCGTCCCAGGTTCAGCATCAAATATGCCCGAAGGGCCGTCCTGTGAAGCTATTGACCGTCCCATTCGCACTGATTATGCTAATTGTTTTACTTATCCAACTGCTCCACCCCCAAGCTCGGAAACTCTGAGGAAGCTTGTCGAACAATTAGAGCATTGGATGCAAATAACCATTGACATCGTCAGTCTCGGGGACGTGGGTTTTAAGGTTTTTGAACCCCATCTGCTGGAATGTCTCGCCAAGATTAGGAACCAGGGGAATGCATTATAGACCGATAATTGTCGCGAGAGCATTGTTATTTTGGAGTATGAGCTGGAGTTCTTTTCCATGCTGTAACGCGACGACATAGGACCAGAAGTGGATCAGGCTCTTTCTGAGGACAGGGCTTTGAAAGCACAACAGCAAGAGGCTCTTCAGAAGAGTTTATCCGAAGCAGAATCTCGTATTGCTCATCTGCGTGGGGAACATCTCCAGGTACAAGAGGACATGGGCAATCATGCTGTGGGTCTCCGGGATAATACAGCAGAACTTGCTCGTGCTGGTGTTGAGCTACCTTAGATAAATGCTCAGCTAGCTGGTGGTATGAAAATTTTAAAAGGGTTAGCTGTTTACTATGATGGACTTTTCAAAGGCTATTGCGATGAAATTGTCGCTGCTGATAAGATTAGGCGAGAGCTTGCAGAAGCAGCACCAAATGAAGAGGAACTCAAGAGCAAGATAACAGAAGAAGTCAAAAAGGCTCGTGATGATAAGATATCAGCTTTAAAGTCTAAGCTCAAGTCTTTTAAGCTGATGGGCCCCGACGCTTAGAGTTTGGATTGCTTTTTCGTTAGGGAATAATTTTGTATCATTTTCATTTCACTTGTCTTCACTTTTGTATTAAAGCCAACAATATTGAATAAAAATGATATTATTTTAGTCTTCATCGTCTTTTTTGTTAAACTCTATTTCAGGACAATGAAAAGGTAATGCAAATACCATAGGTGTAATGTTAACTTGGCATGAAACTGAAATTCTCTTCATTATTACCTAGAATAACTCCAGAAAATTTCAATCGTCAGAGGTGTAATGTTAACATGACGACATACAAGACAAGAAAAATTACAATTTATTCCCGAAACGCACTATGAATTGGCAACCCCCAGCCCGACTCGGTTGGAACTTACAAGAAAAAGAAGTGGGCTACATGATTTACGGAAAATATCTCTTAAGGAATTTCCCATTAATTGGCATCATGAGCCTGTCTCCTTTTTGATTGATAAGGCGGTAAGCTCCACTCGAATAGACTGAATCTATTACGAAAGGCCCCTCCTATTTAGGATTGAACTTCCCTTTGGTTTTGTGTGTCATCACCATGGGTCGTCTGTTGGCCAAAACCAAATCGCCTTTCTTGAAAATCCGTTCCTTAACCTTTTTGTTGTAGGCTTTGGAAATACGGGCTTGATACAATTCGATCTGCTACTGAGCTTGAAGTTGTTTGTCGTCTAGGGCTTCAAGTTCTTGCAGACGTCGCTGATGTTTTTCTTCTTCTGTTAGTCCAGTTGTAATCGCGACTCTCA
Source organism: Asparagus kiusianus (assembly GCA_022839385.1). Classification (NCBI taxonomy): domain Eukaryota; kingdom Viridiplantae; phylum Streptophyta; class Magnoliopsida; order Asparagales; family Asparagaceae; genus Asparagus; species Asparagus kiusianus. Next base: position 535,475 of record BQKN01064966.1, on the reverse strand, counting down.
GAGAAGGGATTTGGATCTCTAATGGCAATACAGCTTCGCAGCCATATACCAGAGAGAATGGTGTAGCTCTCGTAGGGGTCCTTACCGTTGTACGGTAAGCCCATAAGCATTCGCCGAGCCTTTCGTCCCAATCACGTCGACTTTTGGAAATAAACTTTTTGAGAAGCTTCACGATGGTTTTGTTAAAAGCTTCTGCAAGACCATTTGCTGGCGGATAATAAGCCGTAAATGCGACACTTTGGATTCTAAATTTATCACAAAATCTCTAAAACCCAAAACTGACGAATTGTGTCCCGTTGTCGTGAACTATTCATCTCGAGACTCCAAAGCGGTAAATAACATGATGTTTGATGAACTTAATCACATTTGAAGTCTTAACTTCTTTAAGAGGGACCGCCTCTGCCCATTTGGAGAAATAATCGGTTACGGCTAGAATGAACCGGTGCCCTTTGGAAGTCGGATGAGAGATTGGTCCTACGATATCCATACCCCATATTTCGAATGGCCAAGATGCGGAAGTAGGGTGTAAATTACTTGGTTCTTGGTGGATAAAGTCCCCATGAATCTGACACGCATGACAACGTTTAGCGTAATCAACCGCGTCTGAGAACATCTTTGGCCAGTAATAGCCAATTCGTCGGAGGCGATCTCCCAATTTAACCCCGGGTTGATGAGCTCTGCACATTCTGTCATGAGCTTCCTTGAGGGCATCTTTCGCTTCCTTACAAGAGAGGCATCGGAGCAGAATTTCATCATGTGATTTACGATACAGGATTTGAGAAACTGCATCGTAATAGAATCGGAGGGCCTTTCGCTTGATGGCGGCCGTTTCTTTAGGATCGTCGGGCAGAATTCCGTACAGGATGTAGTCGATATACGGAAATCGCCAATCTCTAGATTCGAACCCCATGGAGGTTGTACAGACTTCTTCTGTCATTGTCTTGTCTGAGCTTTCCTTCGTAGGAATTTTGGAGCAGTATAGTTCACGTCCTGTGACTGGGATTGTTGTTTCGGCACCTGGCGGTAATGCCAGCGAAGTTGCCAATGAAGCTAAAGCATCTGCGTAAGCATTCTGGGCACGTGGAATGTATTCAATAAAGAATTATTCGAACTTCTTAGATTGCTTTAGCACTGCGAAGTAGTACGGGATTAAGTCCTCATGACGTACTTCGTATTCCCCTCGAACTTGATTTACGATGAGCTGAGAGTCACCGTAAGCCTCGAGATGCTGAATATTAAGTTCTTCGGTAAATTGCATGCCTAGTAACAGAGCATTATACTCAACTACGTTGTTGGTGTAAGGTTCGATTAGGGAGAATCCTCTCGGGATCACGTGACCGTTTAGGGAGACGAACACCACTCCTACCCCCGTGGTAATTGCTCCATGAGGATTTGCTCTGGACGCACCGTCGAAGAATAATTTCCACACTTGTGTAGATTCTCTAGTGACACAAGCTTCGGCGACTTCATCGGGCAATTCTTCATACAACTTAGATGTCCCCGGCACCGGATGATCAGCTAAGAAGTCTGCTAATGCTTGACCCTTGACTGCCTTTTTGGGCATGAATTGCATGTCATATTGCGACAAGAGAATGGCCCATTTTTCGAGTCGACAATTTAGAGACGATGGTTTCGTCATCAGGACTCTTAAGGGATTCACCTTAGAGATGACATGAATTGTTTGTCCAACTAGGTAATGTCACATTTTTTGAATTGCGAATATCAAAGCAAGACATTCTTTTTCAACTAGGTTATATCGATGTTCGACTCCCATCATGGTTCTGCTTAAATAATAGATAGCTTGCTCTTGACCCTGATCATCGTTCTGGGCCAATAAAGCTCCAAGAGAATGTTCCATAGCCCTTACATATAACAGGAACGGTTTTCCTGATATCGGGGCCACGAGAACTGGTGGTTGAGTGAGATATCTCTTAATTTTCTCGAACGCTTTTTGGCATTCTTCATCCCAAACAAAGGACACATCTTTCTTCATAAGCTTTGAGAAAGGTTGGCAGCGTCCCGAGAGATTAGATATGAATCTTCGGATGTATGCCAATCTGCCTTGCAGACCTCTAAGCTCTTTGAGATTCTTCGGCGGTGGCATGTCTTGGATGGCGCGCACCTTCTCTGGATCCAGAGAAATTCCCTTGGACGTGACAATAAATCCCAGGAATTTTCCACTTGATACTCCGAGAAATGACTTCGTCGGGTTCATCTTCAGCTGATGTGTCCGCATGATTTCGAACATTATCTTCAAATCTGCAAGATGATCACCCTTACATTGACTTTGCACCGCTATGTCGTCAACGTAGCACTCTATCTTCTTACACAGATGTTCATGGAAGATAGCGTTCATCGCACGTTGATAAGTTGCACCTGCATTTTTCAGACCGAATGGCATCACCGTGTAGCAATACACCCCCAGCGGTGTTCTGAATGCAGTATGCTTTTTGTCTGCAGGATACATCTTGATTTGATTATACCCGGAGAATCCATCCATGAAAGACATCCTTTCATATCCGCGGGTGTTGTCAATCATGACATCGGTGATGGGAAGTGGAAACTCGTCTTTTGGACAAGCTGCGTTAAGATCGCGGAAGTCGATGCATATACGGACCTTACCGTTTTTCTTAGGCACTGGAACAATGTTGGCCACCCAGTCCGGGTGTTGTTCCTCTCTGATAAAGCCTGAGTCTATAAGCTTTTTCACTTCAGACTCAATTGCTTCCATGATCTCTGGACGAAACCGGCGTTGCTGTTGTTTAACGGGTTTGGCATCCGGATCGATGTTGAGACGATGCATGGCCACTTTTGGATCGAGACCCGGCATGTCTTCATAATTCCAAGCAAAGACATCTATATATTCTCGGACGAGAGATATAAGATCTTCTTTCTCAGATGGTGATAAGCTTTTGCTTATGAAAATTGGTTTGGGGTCAGATTCATCTCCCATGTTGACCTGGATTACGTTATCTTCAGTGGGTGGTTCGCGTTGTTCGAAACGCATGTCCCATAAGATGTTAAGATGTTTGATCCATGGGTCATTGGTTGATTCAATTAACCCTTCATCACCCCCTGCATCTTCATCTGGGTGACTAGTTAAAACCATGTTCACAGTCAAACTTTTAAAGAAAGGTCCGACACTGACGTCGGATTCCCAGGAAGATGTTCCGGATGAATGATCCTGTCGTAGATAATTACTGATCATATTTTTTGAAAGAGGAGGGGTTGTGACATAACCCAAGCCTCTTCCGGTCTTTTGATAATAATCTAGAGGTTTTCCTTCGGGAGTTAGAGACATCCGGATCGGCGTTCGCCTTCCTTTCCCAAAGTTTAAACCCTATTTTTCATTAAAGTTATATCCCATTCGTTTTATTAAATGTATAGAATTGGGTTCGTGGTAATGAAATTAAGGAACTCCATCATCTTCCTCTGAACTTCCTCGTTTGAGTTGTTCGGGTTTGATTTTACCAAAACAGATCGGCTTCTGCCCTTACCTTTTGGATGGGACTTTGAAGATAGCCTTTTGCACATCTTCCACTTCTTCATCTGAAGTGAAGGATGACCTATTTAGCAATGTGAGGGATTCTTCTGCACACAATGTGTGCCACTGGTTGGTACCTGCATTAGGATCATTCTCTATTTGCTTATGTTTAGAGGACACATCAGACAAGTACGCCAAAATAAAATCTTCATTAATGCACCATTCACTCTCGCTCGGTACATTATTATTACCCTCATCCTGATCCATTACATCTAGATTCAGTTCCCACGGCAATCTTCTTCAGGATCTGGTTCAATGTCGGCTTCATTGCCACTGTCTACATCTTCTTTCTCCTGGGATTCTAGGTAGAAAACGGAGTCCGTGTGAAAGTTTTCCACCCCTCAAAAGGGATACTTTTCTGCAATTAGAGTTCGGACTTCTCCCTCATTATTGGCATATTTCATGACCTGATGCAGAGTAGACGGGACAATACGGTTTGCATGTATCCAGGGTCTTCCTAACAGTAGATTGTAGGAAGTGTCTGCGTCTATGATGTAGCACGTTACCTCAGACTTAAGGTCTCCAATTTGGCATCTGAGTTTGATCTTTCCCAGGGACCGAGTACTATTTGCATTGAACCTAAAGATGGTGGTCTGGGTAGTGTTCAACCGGTGCATAGGGATTCCTAAGACCTGCATGACCCTGTAGGGCATGATACTGAGTGTGGAGCCCGGGTCAACCTGGACACGACTGATTTCGGAAGATCCAATATATCCCATGTAGTACAAAGGTCTGTCGTGTTTGTGTTTAACTTGCATATCTTCTTGAGTAAACGATATACAGGGTAAACTTCTTGTAGCTTGCAGATATTGTAGGCAAGGTTGGTCTTCAGAAGCTTCAGGGATTAGAGCCACTTATGTGATGAAGCTTTCTGTATTCTTCAATGCTTCAATTAGAGCTTCCTTGGTGGTTTTGGACAATCTTAGGAGCTCATATAGTGTAATTCTGGCCGGTATGTTGGCCAGCTGTGCCATGACATTGAATTGAAAAGGAGTGCTCGACTCTCCGGGTTCCTGGGGAAGATTTTTGTTAAACCGGAGCTCCTTTTGTTTCCCTTTATCGGCCGGCTTTTTCAGTACAGAACCCCCAACGTCTTGGGGTTGTTCTTCAGCTTCTTGAGGATTCTGGTTGTAGTCTCTCAAGTAAGCCTTTCCTGACCGAGTGCCAGGGTTATCTCCCGGGTATGCTGCCAGGGCAATCCTCTCCTCTTCTGAATCCGTAAGGGTCTTGAGGTGGTCATCGTTCTTAGTAATGGAGGGGCTAATCATGTTGGAAGACTTAGCCTTTCCTCCTTTCTTCTTGGACGAGGTGTTCGTCCACTGTTGGTCTTCCACCAGATCAGGATGAACCCACATGATTTCTCCTTTTGGAGTGGTGAGGGGTATCAATCCCTTGTCTTTCTGACTGTACAAGTCAGTATTCTTCAAGTGTATTTCTCCTTTGTGGATGGGGACAACGCCATCCGCGGTCGCCACTGGAGGGAAGTCGCCGAACTGGACTGCTATCATATTGGTAGATACAGTCTTTTGCTCAGGTTTTAGAGTGAGCACCTTGGCGTCCACCAAATTTTGGAGGATGTCCTTAAAGACGTAGCACCTTCTGGTAGGATGTCCTAGGAATCTGTGATAGCGGCAGTAATTAGGGTCATCCACCTTTCCTGCTTCTTCCGGCTTCCTGATTTCGGGAAGCTGCAACTTGTTGTTCTTTCGTAGTAACTGGAACAAGGTGTCCACATGCTCCTCTTCAAAGGAATACTGTTTGGGAACTCTTTGTTGATTGGGTGCCTTGCCTTGCTTAGCAGGTGGCGATGCTCGCGTGTTGGCGTCGGCAGCCAAAGTCTCCTTTCCCTTAGATCAAGGGGCATTGTTTTGATTGTGCTGCTGTTGCGGTTTGGGTTGTACAGCCTCTTCGGATTTCACCCGAGCAACAATCTCTTCGGCTTTCTCTCCTTGCGACACCAGCTGTCTCCAGGAGCGACATTCCGCTACCCCCATCTGGGCAAGGAGCTAAGTCTGCAGGTTGTGCCTGCAAGTTTCAACCAAGGTCGATTGGGTCATACCTGAGGGGCATCACAATGCCATGCTGCGAAATCTCTCCACGTAAGCCTTGATGGACTCTCCCTTCTTCTGTTTGGTGGCGAGAAGAGTCGGGACCGAAACTTCTGTATCGTCCTCAAAGAATCTGGCCAAAAATAGCCTTTCTAAATCTACCCATTTTTGAATAGATCCAGCAGGCAGCTTCATAAACCATTCAAAGGCCACCCCTTTAAGAGTGCCGATGAACAAGCATGTCAGGATGGCGTCATTCGCTACCACATCTCCAGTCTGTGACTTGAAGTAGTAGATGTACTGATTTGGCGATCCTGTGCCATCGAACGGTTGTAGGGTAGGGGCCTTGAACTTAGGAGGGTAGGGGGCTGTGTCCCACTCAGCGGGATAAGGCCGTATCACCCCTTCTTCACGAAGCTCGTTTCTATTGGCGATTGCATTGAGGCGAGCTTCCAACTCATCCATTTTAGAGGATTGAGGTTGCAATTCTCTTTCTATCTCCTTCTCATTTTCAAAGGAGGATTCGAGGTTATGAGTTTCACGATCCGAATGTTCGGTCGCTTTTTTGCTTTCCCTTTGACGTTGTCTTCTGGGAAGATTCGGGTTTTTGGCCTTTCTCAGCCAGGAGCTGGGCCAACATATCCTTCATCTGAAGAAGGGTCTCTCGTTGCGCTTGGAGTATGACGTGATGTTCGTCTACTCTTTTGGCTATGTCCTCGGGGTTTCCCGCCATGTAAGCAGAAACCTCTCGCGCTCCGACAGAGCTTGAAGATTGAGATTCGGCTATTGCCGAATGTTCATCACTTGTTGTAATCCCTTTGGCTAACTTTTGGTAGTCAACCGGGCGGATAGCTCCTGTCCGAGTCCGAGTATGCCGATATACTCCTTCGAACTCGTCACAAAGTTTCCTAACAGTCGGGGAATGACTTCTTTGTGACTCATCAGAATCAGCATGCGAGGCTCTTCCTCTGCCGATCGTGTTGATAGTGACCTCGGGATATTCAACTTCAGAGGCCTTCTTCTGGCGACGTTGTCGTTTGGGAGGCCTAACAACATTCGTCAATCTATTGAACACCGACTGTCTAGACGTAGGTGAACAACAGCTGTATTCGGAGAGGACAGCGGAAATGAGCCGTTCACATTGGCATGAATGAACCATTTGCTGTGTTGGTCTTCCTCTTGATAGTAACTCACGCAAGTCGGAGACCTGGGAAAGATTTCGTGAGGGTGGAGATGGAACCCCCTGCTCTTGGATAGGTTGGATATGAACATTAAATCCATACCGTCCCTTTTGAACCTGACGGACCGTGTCGTGTTCTTGAGAAGAAACACATGGGTCACGTTTAGGTTTATAAACACGAGGTCGAGGCCTGTGTTTAATTGATGAAACAGACCCCTGTGGGTCTTGTTTTGATTGAACGCACACTTATGGTGTGCGTTTTGCTGATGAAACAGACCCCTGAGGGTCGTTTTTCGGTTGAACGCACACTTGTGGTGTGCGCTTGGTTGACGAACCAGACCCCTAAGGGTCAGGTTTTGATTGGACGCACCCTTGAGGTGTGCGTTTGAATGATTGAACAGACCCCTGAGGGTCGTGTTTTGATTGAACGCACACTTGTGGTGTGCGTTTGGCTGTTCGAATAGACCCTTGAGGGTCGTGTTCTGACTGAACGCACGGTTGTGGCGTGCGTTTGGGTGATTGAACGTGCCTTTGGAGGTCACGTTTTGGGACGCACTCTTGAGGTGTGCGTCTATGTTGAACAACGTGCCACTGAGGGTCACGTTTGAGTTGGATTACCCGAGGTTCATAACCGGGTTCATTGCCACGAAGTGTGCGTTCTGGAGCAGAAACGCACAGTTCGGGCAAAGGCTCAGAAACGCAATCTTTGCGTTGAGCAGTAGTTCGGCTATTCCACAAATACACTTGGCGTATGGATCTTCTCCTTCGTCGAGCAGCGTTTTTCTTGGCTTGTTTCAACGCCTTGTCCGCTGCATCGTCGGTGTTGATTGGATTTTCCTCCGACATAGGTCTCTTCCGACCTATTATATGCCGTAGTGATACGGGCGTGGAGTCTTCAACTCGCAGAGCGAGTTTAAGGTCTTGGCCAAAGGAGAGGGCTTTCTTTGGCGTCTCAGCAGTAGTCACGACCTCCTTAGAGGTCTTGCAAATATCATGCTTAGCTTTAGGGCTAAGCGATCCAGAGGAGAGAGCCTCCTCGTACTTGGCTTGGTCGAACTCTACGACGAGAGTTTCGACGGTGGTTCCAACGAGGTGGACATCAGATTGCGCCACCACTTCATCATTAGAGAAGCCTATCCCCAGCAGAGTTGCCATCTTTTGTTTGTTGGAAAATTTGATGTAAAAAGATAATGAAAGAAAATTTGACTTGTATTCTCTCAAAATCGATTACAATTTGGATTCCGATTACAAAAGAGAGGAGAATGAATTTGATTCTCCCCTTTGTTTAAAACTGGGTTCTTCTTGGTAGCGATGGAGTGCCTCCTTCGAATGCTCGCGTCAAAATTGCTCTCCGTTGACGATCCGACCGTACTATCTCACTGGAACAATTGACTTGTTTGATGAACTCGGTTTAGAACTCTTAACGAGTGTAAAGAACTCAGAACAAGTTTGGAACTCTGAGAAGAGTAGTTGAAAACCGAATAATTGATTGATGTGATTAACTTGTATTGCAAGCTAACTACGAACTCTTAACGAGTTTTCAGAACTCAGAGTGAGTTGAAAACTCTGTAACAGAGTTGTTAGAACCGATGATTCGGTTAATAGCCAAGTTGATTTGCCGTTGATGAAGAGATTCCTTCGGATTTGATTTGCTAACTACTAAGTAGTTTGTTGATCTTCAGAGAAATCTCCTCCTTCGTGCGGTTAAGCTGCTAAGATTTGCTAACCTTAAGTGGTTTTGATACCAACACACGTCAACCTTATGCGGTTTTTACTGCCTAGAACCGATTAACCCCTTTTTGGTTGAGTAAGGTGGTTATTTATAGGGGGATTAAGGGTGTAACCAACCCCTAAATCCGCTCCTAAGTGGGTGAAAATCCCTCAGAACATGGGATAACGGTTTTGAGACCGTTCGACTGGTGTTTGAACAAGTCAAACACCTGATTTGGCGTTATGGGCCTTAACTCTGCGTCTAAGGTCTGAGACGCAGAGTTAAATCTTTGTCAAAGGTTGGAAACGCACAGGCCGCATGCGTTCTGGAATTGGGGACGCACAGGTCGCTTGTGCGTTGAGATCAACTCTGCGTCGAGAGTTTAGGACTCATAATTGAGTCTGCACGCTATGTGTGCGTTTTGTGCTTTAACTCTGCGTTGCAGAGTTAGGTGCCTGCTGGAGAACGCATAGAATGTGTGCGTTTTGAATTTGAGGAACGCAGAAGTGAGCTCTGTGTTTAAGAGAGGTTGTTGACTTGTAACCTCGTCCATTATGACGTTGCAAAGGCTACTGCTTATTGATCCTTGCTTGTCATGGGATGTGAAAGTCGTTAGATTGTAACTTTCACTGTTGATTGTGAATGCCACTGAATAGAGTTTTCATCAGCTTGTCGGAAGTGTCGTTGACTTGTAACTCTTCTCGATCCATGTAAAAAGTCCTCTACTTGCAACCTTCGTTTGTTGGTACGAAAGCTATTTGATTGTAGCTTCCATTGTTGTAAATTGATGGGAATCTGTGACTATTTGCCCACAGCTCTCTACCAAACAACTCACCAACTAAGTCCAATCTTTTATTTCTGAAACCATTACACTGCTCATCAGCATCGCTAATATAATATTGGTCATGTTGTTGTCGCAGCCATCAAGATCAATCATCTCAAATATGAGGTTGTATTTGTAGTGATTGTAGGGCCGCGGATGCAGTGATTTGGAAATTGCTTATGTTTTGATTGCAAGGACGAATTCTGCTTCTTGATTTGAAGGAATCATCATCTCGTAATCTCTTCTTAATCCATGGGGATCAACTATCCATCGTGATTTTTAGACAGCCTACAAAAAGATAGAATGTCCGGTAACTGGATGTGGTCGAATTAGAACTATATAGTATGTCTGAACACTGGATTTAACTTACTCAACCAAAAAATTTTGCACGAAAGGTTTTTGTTTCTGCTTTACACTTCTAGCAATTAACAATACTAATCTTGTCAACATCTAAAGTTGGTCCTTTTATCTATGACTTCCAACAGACTCTGCACATTGTTTTCGGGAAAAGTTGCTGTATTCATTGCTTTGAGATCTGTTACAACTTCAGACGTTACAACAAATATCAAATAAAGATTCGATCTTTTTATAAGATCTACTCGTGCAACGAAACAAAGATTACAACTTTAACGAAAATAAACACGAGATCCCGTTTTGGTGCGGTCTCGCTTGCGTGGGTCTTTAGCCTGTGATGGGGATGTTGATATCCGTGGACCACCGGTCAATCAGATCCTTTCCGGAAGAATCCGGCAGAGTTTCGTCTATCCGCGAAGGGATATAGAAACCGACAGCTCCTATCTCGGATAATCGAGATATTCGCTCTTCTTAGTATCACCACTAATGGGCAACACTAAAGAAAAGAGAAGGGGGTGAATGAAGGTTGATGAAGAACTCTCACTCCTCATTCCGGCAGGGCTTCGCCGCTCTCTTTAAAACTCCGACTCCTCGCTCCGGCAGGGCTTCGCCGCTTCAAAATTCAGATCTTGCTCAAGGCCAAAAATCAAGAGAGGAGCCAAGCCAAGAGCAAAATCAGGAGCCAAGAGAATGGAGACCCAATGGGTCTATTTATAGGCACAAGAGGAGGCCTAGGGACTGCCCAAAGAGCATTTCGCCGTAAAAGCGTTTCGTCGTAAAAGCGTTTCGTCGTAAAAGCGTTTAGCCGTGTAACAACCTGGAGACACCCCCAAAAAGCGTTTCGCTGTAAAACCACCTCAAGACACCCCTCCAAAAAGCGTTTCGGCGTTAAATCTTTGTGAGACACCCCTTGGGGTGTCTCGGCCTAGCCGAGACACCTCTTGGGTGTCTCGGCCAAGCCGAGACACCCTAGGGTGTCTTGGTTTTGCTAAGACACCCCTCAGGTATTTCGACCTCGCCGGGATACCCCTGGGTGCCTCAGTCTGGTCCGAGGTGCTACCGGGTGTTCCGCCGTTGACTTGCCGTTGACTTTTCGTCCGAACTCAGATTTGAGTGATTTCGGATGTGTTAGAATTCTGACGAAGAGCTCTGCAGATCCTAAGGGTCGGATAATCAGTGAGGCAAACGGGACACGACGGGTGTTGGTCTGTTTGCAGTGATCACGGGGTTTCCGGTCAGCCCGTATCCCCATCATTCTAAGATTCTGTCGGCTCACGTAGTCCGTCGGTTCGCTTCAGGCGCTTACCGATGTCGATAGAACTCTTGTGAACCGGGTAGTGACGTTCATCGTCGTTCGTTAACACTGAGCTGTGAGCGGGGACCTATCGGCGATTTTTGATGCCTACACACATGGCCGAGCCAATAACATTCAGATGGATGAATAGAATCAAATACAAGGTCGTCAGTGCACAGTTGTGTGAGCAGCCTAATGAATGTGAAGGAGGATCATTTGAGCTAAGGTCTGCATGTACAGTTAAGATTAATCCGAAAATGAACTTGATTTTGAGGTAGCAAAAAAATGTGATGTTAATATACACAATCATAATTAAAGTCGGAAGGAGCGGAATTATTGATTCATCCATACCTAAAAATTGAGATGAATTTTTTTTGTTTTGAAAAAAATGAGTCATTTAACCACTGACTTCATCAAACTCACTGAAGGTTTCAATAATAATTCCTCGAAACATTCATCAAAAAGATACAAATTTTCATCTTTATGTATCATATATGTAATACAAATCACTCTAAAACCTTATATTTGAAATTTTGAAAATAAAAAATCAAACAAAAGAGGCGCAGAAATCTCACGATAGCTGTTGCTAGGATTGTTTTGCTGGAGAGAAGCTGTTGTTCAAAATAAATTGTTGGAGGAGGCGTCAGAATCGACCGGAGTGGCGACGACGAGTTAGCTACGGCGACATGGAGGCGGCAACAGTGAATACTCGGAGGACCTGGCGACGTTGGAGGCTGCGGCGACGGTGTTAGGGTTGAGGATGCGTCGATGGGTGTTAGGGTTGAGGCTGCGACGACGTTGGAGGCTGCGTCGACAGGTCGCAGGCTGCGCCGATGGGTCGGAGGCTCCAGCGACGTCAGAGGCTGCGTCGGAGGGTCGGAGGTTGCGTCGGAGGGTTGGAGACTATGCCGATTTGGAGTGGCGACGACGAAGTTAGGGTTGAGGGAGAGAAAAGGGATCGGGGTTGATTTGGGGGAAAATGAGACACGGGAATCTCAAAACACCTTTTAGGTGTTTTGAGAAAACCGTGTATTTTCTGCATTTTGTGAAGGAGCAGCTCAAAAAAACACATCAGTTCCCAAACGTGGTTACATGTTTTTTTAAAAAAAACGAAAACGGGACAAGCACCCTGTCATCCATACGCTCCCTTAATGTTTTGGTGGGTGAAGTTATACTGACAGATGACATTTCAAATCTAACAAATACAAAATTTTACTAATTAGGAGAACGGTTGGCCACCCAGATGGTTGAAAGGTTTTAATATGGCCTTCTAGATCTTAGATTTGATTCATGTATTGGAAAAAATTACAAATTAGAAAAAGTAAAAAAGATAGGGGGAAGATTGAATGGATTTCCTTCTTAGGGGATGTTTGCCTGTTGTGTGAAAACTTAGGCATTTATAACACCACGTGGAAAGTGGTTGTCCACTTCATCATTTTACAGTTTAGCTTTTACATTGTTTGTTTTGGATTCCATGGAGAATCCTCGAATGATAAAATTATATTGATTGGTTTACATAAGATATTGTACAAAAGTAGTTGTTGTTGTCCCGCTTCTTCCCCAAAAGGGGTTGATACAGATTATTTTGGTATAGATAATCCTTTATCTAAATCTTTCAAAATTCAAAATCTGATCCATCTAACTTCTCTAATCTCTCATTTCTTCATCTGCGGCCATCGGTCCCACTTGAATCTGACTTCTTCTAGATCGTTTCAGGCTCTGATACAAGTTGTTGGGAAATACATGGGGCTACGTTAAACCCCTAAAACAGTAAGAAAAATAGTATAGAAAAAATACACCAAGATTTACGAGGTTCAGCAAACTTGTCTACGTCCTCGGGAGCCACACAGTTAATTTCTTATTAATCAAAGAAATTACAATGCAAGAGCAAATCTCAAACTTGAGGTCTCTTAATAAATACAATACCAACACTATAGCTACAGTGTTAATTCCCTCACTTAAATTCTCAACCTCCTATAGTGCCCCCTTCTTAAATCCTCCCCTCAAATCACGTGTGAGCGCTGGAGAAAATAAAAGGGTAGAGAGAGAGAGAGAGGAAGAAATTGTTGCCGCCACCCTGGGTCTGAAATCGAGAGGAGAGAGAGAGAAGAAGAAGCAGCAAAGCCGCTTAAACTCTGGGTTTCCCTTTTATAGGAAACCCTAACGACAGGCTGGTGACAGCTTGTCGCCAGCCATTCCTTCGACCTCTCTTGCGTGGAGGCGCCTCAAGCTCGCCTGCGGAAGTTTCTCGAGCTCACCCACGTGGGGGTTCCTCGAGCTCGCCTGACTCGCCTGCGCTCGCCCGTCCTGGATCGACCCAAGCTCGCCTGCAAGGGGTCGCCTCAACATTGAGCTTGCCTGATGTCGCTCGAGTTTGCATGCTGATTAGTCGCCTTGTCTAAAGCTTCGTGACCTCGCCTGCAGATCTCGATTGGACTTCAAGCTTGACCTCGCCTGAGTCGGAGCTCGCATGAAGGTCACCTGGAGCTTGCCTGATAGGTTTAGGCTACACCCAATCACCAACAATCTTCCACTTGGAGACCAAACCGTCATCAACAGGCTATCTCAATAAGTACTTTCTCCTGTATGGCTCAGCCCTCATCACCTATGTATAAAGGCCAACTAAAATTGTGCACAACTCTAGTTTTTGAAAGGTCACTGCCTTTGTCAACATATCCATTGGATTCTTACTTCCTTAGATCTTCTGTTGAAATCCTTTGGCAACTTGTCGGGTTCTGTATCTTCTGGAACCATCTTATTTCTTTTTCACTCGATACACTCACTTGTTATGATGTGCCTTCGTCCCCATTGGCAACTCGGCTAGTTCTCATGTTTGGTTGGAAATCAGAGATTTCATCTCTTCTTTCATGGCAAGCTCCCATTTATTCACATCTCCACTCTGACAAGCTTCATCATAGCTTTAGGCTCCCCTCCATCTGTCAGCAACATATAATTCATGTATCTTCTATTAGGCATAAGAGGACGAGAAGATCTTCTCAATATCGGAGCTGGTGCGTCGGGCTCCTGCATACCATTCTGTCCAACATGCTCGTCTGGCTGAGGACTTTCTGCATTGGGTCCTTCCGAGAGGTTACTCGAGACATTATCTGCATCTACAAATGTTGATTCTCTCTCCTCTGAGTCAAAAGCATCTGTCTTATGCATGTCCTTGTACATCACCTTCTCGTTGAATATCACATCTCTGCTGCGGATCACTTTCTTATTTTTGTTATCCTAAATGCGGTAGCCGAACTCATCTTCACCATACTCGATGAAAGTACATTTCTTGGACTTGGGATCAAGCTTATTCATGCATTGATCACAAATATGCACGTAAGCTACTCAACTGAAAACATTAAGATGTGAGAGTTTTATCTCCTTTTTGCACCATACCTCCTCTGGTATTCTGTGCTCCAATGGAACCGATGAACCTAGATTGATCAAATAAACTGTTGTGTTAACTGCTTCTATTCGGAACTGCTTCGATAGATCTGACTATATATGGATGCTTCTGGCTCTCTCTGTCAACGTTCTGTTCATGCGCTTGTTTGTGAAAAATTTTCAAAAAGAAAATAAAAGAACTGTGTTTGATTTTATTCTCTTTAAAAAAAATGTTTACAACTCTCTCAATCTCAATTATAATTTAAATTTCCTGATTATAAAAGAGAAGAGAATTGATCTGAATTCTTCCCTTTGTTTAAAACTGGGTTCTTCACGGTGGTGATGGAGTACCTCCCTCGAATGATCGCGTCGAGTTTGCTCTTTATTAACGATCCACACATCTCAATTCACTAAAATGATTAAAAGAACTGTTAACGAGTTTTTAGAACTCAGAACGAGTTCAAACTCTATGCAAAGAGTTGTTTGAACCGTAAATTGGTTAATCGCCAAGTATCAAATCCCCCATAGATTTTCTGTTGCGGAAGAAAGCTTCAAGATCTTTGCTGATCTCTAGATACAAAAATGCTTAAAGATCCAAATATCTCCAACAAGATCCCAAGATCTAAACTAAGCTGATTTTTTAGCTATTTATAGGTGATTAGGGGGTGTAACCGCCCCTAAAATCGCTCATTTGTGGGGTTTATGGGATGTAACCGCCTCTTAAATCACTCCTGAGTGGAGTTGTAATCCTCTTAGATCGTGGGAAACGGTTTTAAAACCGTTCAGCTCGTGTTTGAACGAGTTAAATGTAAGAATTGTGTTCTGGCATGAATTCTGCGTTCAAACACAGCGTCTGGAAGCTCAGACACAGCGTCTGGAAGCTCAGACGTAGCGGCTGGAAGCTCAGACACAGCGTCTGGAAGCTACGTTGGCAGCTTGTTGGAAGCTGCGTTGGCAGCTTGTTGGAAGCTATGTTGGCAGCATTTAATAGTTGCGTTTGGCAGCGGATGAAAGTTACGTTGGCTTGATGGTGGTACGTAGGGAGGACTTATGCGTCTTGATGCTGAAATACGGGGAGGACTTCCGCATCTTGATTTGAGGAGACTTTCAATTTGTAGTCTCTTTTTATCAGAGCGTTACAAAGATCATCATTTTGTAATCTTTACTTTAGCTCTTTGATATATGAGAGTGGTCATGTTGTAACTCTCGTTATTGATTGTGAAGACTATTGACCAAAGCTTTCATCAATTATTGTGAATGTCATCAGATTATAACATTCATCAATCTACGTGAAAGTCTTTAAATTGTAGTTTTCTAGAAGCTATCAAATTGTAATTTCTATCATCGGTGTTTGATGAGAATCAACTATCTGCAGTGATTTTTAGACAGCCTACAGCTTTCAGCCACACCATTGTGCTGAGACGTGCCGGGTACGATTCTCTCCATTCCGATCTTATGCTCATAGCAGAACTTTTTAAATCTGGTGTCTTTATACTCACCACCATTGTCTGTTCTGAGTTTTTTATTCTCAGACTGGTCTCATTCTCGACCATGGCTTTCCATCTCCTGAAAGCCTCAAATATTTCTGACTTTTGCTTCAGAAAGTAGACTCATACTTTCCGAGAGTGATCATCGAAAAAGTCATTAAGTAGTATTTCCCACCAATGGATGCGGTGGTGGTTGGTCCCCAAACATCTGAGTGAACGAGCTCTAACTTCTCTTTCCTAAGGGTTCTGGCACATGTTTGAAAGCTGACTCTTCTACTTTCCAAGTATGCATTCTTCACACATGTCCATCTCCACTAACTGCAGTCCTGGGAATTTTCCCTTTGTGTGCATAATCTTCATCCCTTTCTCACTCATATGACCGAGTCTCTGGTGCTATAGCCTTGAAGACTCATTGCTTGCTGCAACTGAGATCAAACAATGTGCACCTACTGTTATATACAGAGTACCAGTCTTCTTACCTCGGGCAATCGTTATTGTGCCTTTTGAAATCCTCCAATCATCACCATAGAAAGTCATAGTATATTCTTCATTAGCTAGCTGGCTTACTGAGATTAAGATCTTTTTTAGGTCGAGAATATGTCTGACATCCTTCAGCTCCCATACTAACCCATTCAACTTAATCTTCACTACACCTTTGTCAATAATGACACATGGTTGATCATTACCAAGATATATATTTTCAAGGTTTCCAAGAATATACTTCTCGAGGAATTCTTTTTGAGAAGTAGCATGGAATGATACTCCAGAGTCCAACACCTAAGACTCCTCCTTGCTCTCTAAAGAGCATATCAATGCATCATCTCCTCCTGAGGTGGAAGCAACATTTGCATTTTCTTTTGCCTCCCACTTCTTCTGTGCACTCTTGCACTAATTCTTGTAGTGTTCGATTTTTCAGTACTTCCAACATTCGATAGCCTTCGAGTTGTTGGGATTTCTAGATTTAGACATTATGTCCTCTGATCCATTTCCTCTGATTGAATTTCTATCTCTTGACTTTGTATGCAATACTGAAGAGGTTGTATCTTCACCCAACTCTCTCCGTCGGATCTTCTCACTGAGAACCAGATCACAAATATCATCAAACTTCATCTTGTTGCATCCCGACGAGCTACTCACAGATGTGACTATAGCATTTCATCTTTCTGGTAGGAAAGACAAAAGGATCAACACTCATACTTCTTCATCAAACTCAATATCAACTGAACTCAATTAGGTCGTGACTGTAATTTTTTTTTTTGAAAAGGTAGGTAGGGTAACCTAACCAGCCAAGTCCTCAATAACACTCTATCTTAAAAACAAGGACAAAAATAGACCAAAAACAAGAGGACAAGCAGTCAACCGACTTAGCTAAGAAATGAGCAACACCATTACCAGTGCGTCTTACATAAGAAACTTTAGAGCAGCTAGTAATAGTCAGACTAGCGCAAACTTCATCTGTAATAGGAGCCAAGGAAGCAAAAGGAGAAGGAAAGTTTACCAAGGAGACAACCTTTAGAGAGTCAATTTCCACCACTAAAATCCTCTAGTTCATACGTCGAACAAAGTGAATGCCTTCTAGGATAGTCAACTGCTCCGTATGATCCACAGACATAGGACCTTGATCCCCATAGAATAGCAACCAATCACATGTCCATGGTGATCCCGAATAACACCTTCCAAACCAATAATATCTCCTTCCAGAGGAACAACAACATTTGTGTTGAGCTTTAGCAAACCAGGGGCATGGGGATACCAAGTAGAAGGCCATTTGGAAGGGGTGATGTGCTACCGATGCACCTTCCGTCATTCGCAGATTGAATAATCGTATCATCAAATGAACTTTGTTTGAGACTGATGACTTTTCATACATATTTGAGAGTACTGCCATAAGACCCGCCGTGACCTTTTTCTTTGTAATGTTAAAAGCAACATTGCGGGTTAACGTCAAACGAATAACCCCGAGGATCTTTCTGTCTAGAAGATTCCAATCTTCTCCTTCATACCCTCCGGCTTCTTTCGCGAAAGGGGTTGATACAGATTCTTTTGGTATAGATAATTCTCTATCCGCATCTTTCAAAATCCGAAATCTGATCCATCAAACTTTTCTAATCTCACCTTTCCTTCATCTACGGCCATCACTCTCACTTGAATCTGACTTTTTCTAGATCGTTTTAGGCTCTGATACCAGTTGTTGGGAAATACCCGGGGCTACGCTAAACTCCTAAAATAATAAGAAACGCAGTATAGAAAAAAATACACTAAGATTTACGAGATTCATCAAATTTGCCTACGTCCTCGTGAGCCACATAATTAATTTCTTATTAATCAAAGAAATTACAATGTAAGAGCAGATCTCAAACTTGAGATCTCTCAATAAATGCAATACCAACACTGTAGCTACAGTGTTAATTCGCTCACTTAAATTCTCAACCTCCTATAATGCCCCCTTCTTAAATCCTCCCCTCAAATCACGTGTGAGCGCTGGAGAAAATAAAAGGGGGGGGGAGAGGGAGAGAGAGAGAGAGAGAGAGAGAGAGAGAGAGAGAGAGAGAGAAATAGCCGCCGCCCCCTGGGCCTGAAATCGCGAGGAGAGAGAGAAGAAGAAGCAGCACAGCTGCTTGAACTCTGGGTTTCTCTTTTATAGGGAAACCTTAACGACAAGCTGGTGATAGCCTGTCGCCAGCCGTTCCTTCTACCTTGCCTGCGTGGAGGCACCTCGAGCTCGCCTGTGGAAATTTCTCGAGCTCGCCTGCGTGGGGGTTCCTCGAGCTCGCCTGACTCGCCCGCGCTCACCTGTCCTGGATCGACCTGAGCTCGCCTACAAGGGGTCACCTCAACATCGAGCTCGCCTACTGATGAGTTGCCTCGCCTGAAGCTTCGCGACCTCACCTACAGATCTCGCCTGGACTTCGAGCTCGACCTTGCCTGAGTCGGAGCTCGCCTGAAGGTCACCTCGAGCTCGCCTGACAGGTTTGGGTTACACCCAATCACCAACAAAGTGGTGGTGGCAAGGTGAGCTAAATCATGAGTTTATCTTTCAATGATTTTTACTGCTCATTTTGGGTGGATTTTGCTTTCAAAGGATACATCACCATATAGTGCGGAAGTGAGAAAGCTACCGAGGGACCCACACTTTTTAAGGTTTCCCTTGGAAAAACAGGATAACCAAATAGCCCCTTACCGCATGCGTGCCCCTTACCGCATGCGTGTTCAGATATCTACATCAGTGGGCTTACACTCTGTTTCTCGATCTAGGCCTTACACTCTCCATGTCTTAAGAAAGTATTGAAAGGACCCAATTGATAGCAAATATGTGTTCAGCCATATTAACTATTGGATCAGTACATAAATCATAAAACAAAAAATGATTAAAAGGTTTGCATTACTTTTGTGCTCATTTGACATCATGAATTGAATCCGCATTATACTTTCTCTATAATTCATATTCAGTTTGTCGTCTTCTTGCTGGAGTTTTTTTTTCTTTTATACTGTCAATTTAGCAATATGGAGGTTAGTGTACCGATCATATTTGTTCACTTTAATTGCCAGAGCATATATGAAAAGGTAAGCTTTTCTTTTGGCTTGGTCCTTTCTAATTAATTGGATATTACGTCTCGATAAGATATAAGCAACATCACTGCCCTAAAAAGAAAATTCTAAAAGTGACATAAGTTCAAAAAAACGATCAATCATTTTGCAGCTTCCTCTATTCTTTTGCCCAAAAGATTAATTATTGACTCTTCAATATGCTGTTAGCGTCATACTAACTTGAAGGATTAAACGTTTGGAGTTTGTCAACGCCGTAGAAGAATCAACGTTTGCAGAAAATCATCAAGTGGCCTCTACAAATGGTTATGTGAACAACTGAGGCTTAATTCTGGCATCAGCCTATACATCTCTATGACTGTTTCTATACTCATTTTTTTTCTTAGTTAAACAATGAGTGATGCTGGGATTTATACATACGTAACATACCCTAGAATTTATAACATCTCCTTACCTCCAACATGTTATCATATAAAGCCCTGTATGTAAATGAGATTAGAGTTACCGCTATACCAACCGCTAATATTGGGACCGCGGGTAACCCGCATATAGCTCAAAGGTTCCAATATGGCTCCTAAGTTCCTGGGCCGTGTGTCCATTATTATCATATAAATAAATAGATAAAAACCCACTAATGTTTACCTTATGCTTAATGTATTTGTACCTATCAGTATCTCGATCTCCAGCTTTTCACAGCTCACACACCTCAAAAAAACATTCAACAAAACACGCACAATGAATTGTCCCCTGGCAAGCATCTAAAACAGACAAACAAGTGCTAGTTATTAACAATGTTTGATGAGCTATATACACGTTATTTTCCCCATAGATTGTGATGTCACGCGGAAATAACGTGATACAGATATTTCCTTGCTCTTAATTCGGAGAAGACTTCAGTTTTTTTTTAATTTCCTTTTTCTTTTTCAATTTTCGGGTAACTTTGAGAGTAAAAGGTAATTTACAGTCACATAAATCTACTAAAAAGGTACACAGATAAAATCAACTTCATAGTTTACCTCCTCAAACTTCGAACCTCTACATCCTTATTTACAACAAAGTCCTAGATAGAATACAACAACGTCAATCTGCAAGACCAATTAGTTCATGTCGATTTTACTCAAATTTCCCAAAATAAAAATCATTTGAGAAGGAAAACTTACATCTTCTTCTTCTTTAATTCCTCGATCCCTCAGTCTAATAATTATTCTCAAAAAAAAAAAAAAAGGAATTAAAAAAAAAAAAACAATTGTGTATCTGTATTAATTACAAACTCGATCCCCCTTCATTCACCAAATCTTAACCTTGGCCTTGCAACTCTCGGACACAACCTTCGCCCCCCTCCCCAACCCATCCAAAACAACGTCACACTCGACCTTCACTGTAAACGTCCAGCTCCTAACCCCGCCAACCCCGACCCTGACGGGCACCTTCACGTCGACGGCCACGGGCACGTGCCCGCCCCTCTCGTCCCCCTCCATCTCCCTCCTCATCGCCCCCGATACCCTGATCCCCGAACCCTTCAGCTCCGTCTCGAACACCGTCACATTCCTCGTTCCCTGCTTGAAAACAGGCCAAGAGCCGCGGCACAGGTTCAGGCCCCTGTAAGCGGCCACGACGTCGCTCCCCCCGCGGTACTCCAGCTCGATCTTCTTGTTCTTGTTGTGGGCCCGGACGGTTATGTTGAACCGCGGGGACAGCGCGCTGCCGGTCCTGATGTTGCCGTTGAAGCCGGAGACGACGGAGATCCTGTCGAGGGAGTAGGAGGGGAGTTTCGGCTGGAGGACGAAGTAGAGGACGGCGGCGGTGATGGCGAGGAGGAGGAGCAGGGACAGGGTAAGGACGAACGTGTACGCGAGGCAGCGGAAGCAGGGGGAGCGGCGGCGGCGAGAGGAGGAGCGGCGGCGGCGGCGGCTGTAGGATTCGAAGAGGTGGGCGTTTTGTGGCGGCGGGAAACGGTAGATTTGGTCTTTGGGGATTTGAATCACGTAGGTGCCGGGTTTGGGCGGGTTGGGGTCCGGCCGGGGCGGGTCGCGTTCTTCTGCGTTGGGTTCGGCCCGTTCGGGTTGTGGGTCTGCTGGGTGAACGCGGTCATCCATTAATTGTTGATTGAGTGGAAGCAGAGGGGGGAACGATAGATTGATCTGCGATGCACAAATTGAGAGATCGATCATTAATAGAACAATGTTGACAAATAATTAGATGATGCTAACGAATATTCAAAAGAAATTAATATTCAAAAGTCGATGAGACCAACCTCAAAGAGAACAAGATGATCGAGCCCTCTTCTTCTTCTTCTTCTTCTTCTTAGTGATATTGATGTTTTTTGCTTTGCTAGAGAGACGAAGGAAATGTGAAATGAGGAGAGAGAGAGAGAGAGTGGCTTTGAAAAGGCAGCAAGGCCTGGATATAAGCGCTAGGAAACACCGCGTCTCACACGACAACACACGGACGAGTCCAAATATCTCTCGAATTAATGCTTATAAAATAAATTTATGATTCAGCTAATTATACTAATTATATGCTTGTAATTGTTTAGCCACTAAAAAACGACTAACTTGACTCGTTAGTGGTTACCGGGTTACCCCACCAACTGCAGATTGATAATTGCTGTCCTCATCCTGCGGCGTTGATTGAATGTGATTGGAGGAGGTTTTTCTGGCCTTCGATCGCAGCCGCTGATTTGCAAAATTAGCCGGCTGCGGGGACCTCGCAGGGTTAGATTTGGTTTAAGGCTTTCGTTGCACATGGGCTTGCCTAGTCAAATCCTGATGGCCACGCAAGATCACCTCTCGAAATATATCTATATATATAATCTTTTGAGGTGGTTCTCTATGATTTTTATAATATTGTATACGAGCGGGGCGCACAAATATCATGTATACCTTACGAAAGAAAACACTTTGATTGTATCCGGTATTAATAAGATGGCTCGATAAATGATCAATGCAAACACGTAAAACCACACATCGGTTAATTTTCCTGAATAAAGATGTATGATGTGCATGTAAAAAATATTAGTAATACCCATCGATCCCAATCCGATATTAACATGGCTAAATTGGACAGAAATTTGTTGGTTTAGTGTGAATACTCGTACTAATCGATTGCGTTATTGACACTGTTATCTTTCTTTTTTTTAAATCAGATTTGATTTTGCATCTGAGACCTTTGCAATAGTACTGTAGTCACAGAATGAGCTACAGGCGACGTCGCATGTTCTCTCGTACGTGAACGGTTTCCCGTCGGATTTAGAAAATAGGGAAAATTACTTGGAGGAACTAAAAATAGTTGGGCCAAGCATCCTCACCCCCAACCCAAAAACCATAATCCATAAGCTCTAAAATTAAAAAACATGTGCAACCAACCCCAAAACCCACTGCCCAAGAAAACCACTTCCCAAAGTACCCTCCTTCCCAATTAAAATCCATTCCCTTTCCTCCTCAATCTGGTCCAGTGATCTCGATCATCCAGCAATCTCGATCCCGACGACGAGTTGATTGCTAACGATGACGATGATGATGATGATGAAGTACAGCATATGTCATACATAATACCAAAATATCATATAACAACAGTATATGTCACACAGAATACTAAAAAATCACATAACAGCAACATAAGTCACACAGAATACCAAAATGTTACATAACAACAGAATATATCACCCAAAATATCACATAACAGCAGTATAAGTCACACAGAATACCAAATATCACATATAGGGCACAAACGTAAAAGGTGATTATCTCAAATTTTCATTGATAATCACATCCACTAAAAGATTCTACAAGTCAACATAAATAAACAAGCATAAAAGGCTTTTCTTTGCATGCTAAAGCTGTAAGTAAATCATCTCAAGAAATCTACAGATTCTTGCATTGTTTACAAACACGGAAATCAACTCAAGAAATCTACAGGTTTTTGCATTGTGTACAAACACAGAAATCTACATGTTCTTATGATCATCATCTCAAGAAATCAACTCAAAGGGTTCATCTTTCTTTCTTCTTCTTATTATCATCATCTTTCTTCTTCTTATTATTACCATCACATTTTTTTCGTAGAATCGTATCCTCCCCGGCACGTGCGGGACCACGACGTGGCCGAGATTGAGCACGCCATGGAACTGACCCGAGGGCCGTTGGATGCCGAGAGTGATGAACTGAGGGGTTCGGGAGAGGCGGTGGTTGGAGAGCATGTCATGGAACTGACCCGAGGGCCGTCGGATGCCAAGAAATCATAATTCCTGCATCTAAAAACATCACATCCCTCCCTTTCTTCTCAAAATTCTCTAAAATCCTCTCCCCACCCCACCTGTAATAAATCAACAATGTCCTTGCATGCTGCTCGCTCAAAGCTAACAAATCCATCACCTTCCCCAAATCCTCTTTCTACAAAAATCCTAAATCATTAACAACAAGAACCAACAAAAATCCAAATTTTGATAAAGAAATTTAACTAACCTGCTCCAACAAAAGGGTGTCTTTCGTGATGACCTGCAAAATTGAATCCTTCATCAATTTCTATGAGCTAAATCAAAACTTGCATCTAAAAAAAAAAAAAATGGATTTAAATTTAAAAAACCCCTAAAAGTAAGGATTACAGAGGCAACAAAGTGGTCGATCAACTCCGACGGATTGCTCTCGGCGTAACCACCACCACCACCATCATCATCATCACCATCGTCAGCAATCAACTCGTCGTCGGGATCGAGATTGCTGGATGATCGAGATCGCTGGACCAGATTGAGGAGGAAAGGGAATGGTATTAATTGGGAAGAAGGGTAATTTGGGAAGTGGTTTTCTTGGGCAGTGGGTTTGGGGGTTGGTTGCACATGTTTTTTAATTTTAGGGCTTGTGGGTTATGGTTTTTGGGCTGGGGGTGAGGATGCTTGGCCCAACTATTTTTGGTTCCTCCAAGCAATTTTCCCTAGAAAATATTTTTTTATTGGTAAAGGATGCTGTCTGCGACCACGTGGAGGTCCTAAAAGAGACTGGTTATACTCTATAAATTCCAAATTATATAGAAAATGTTTTCTTATTCGTGAAGCGTGTTTTTTTTATCTTAAATATAAAAATGTGCGCTGTCTGCTGTCGGAATTGCTGAATCCGCAGCCTGGAGACCTGCCGGGCGTGTGCCAACCGATAGCCAGCACAAAGGCACCTAGATTTAGGCAGTTGAAATAAAGAAAATTTATCCCAATGCAAAGTACCGGAATTGCTGAATGCGCCATTTGGGGAGTTAATTTGAAAAAACTCTTATTAAGTTTGCGGTCCTGTGACGAGCTTCAAAGGTTCGAGGAGTCAAGTGATATTTACAAAGTTGGTGTTTTTCACAGATTGGGTCCAACTTTAGGTGGGCTTCGTGATATTTACCCAATATGGAATAACAACCAAGTTTGAGAGAATACTACGATGAATTGACATTTTAAAAACTAACGAAACCCTTTGCGTTTGACCAAAAACCCAAAAGGACGTTTAAAAAAAAAGATAAAATGTGTCGAGGCCCCAAAAACAGAAATTTCATGTGCTGCAGCCCCTTTTAGTTTCCCTCATGTGATTCAGACATTTGAAGTGTGACACTTTATACTACAGCCCTTTTTTAGCAATTATTACATGTCAGCTAAGCTAAAATCCCCAAAATAACCTTATCACATCTCTTCAATCCCTCAAACCCAGCTATCTCATCTCCTTATGTTAGTTCTAGCTAGTTGGGAGCAATTTAGAACTAACAATATTCGAAGCGATATAACGAGAGGTAGAAAATGAGCCCAAGTGAAAAAAGATACCGTGTGATAGACAATATAAATGGCTACACACCGGCGAAGACGGTAGTGAAAACGGAGACCGGAGGTGGCTGAAAAACGCCCGCGAAGTCGGCACGACGCTGCTATTTTCTGCTCGCTGCTACCGTCGAGCGATGTTTCAGACGTTGTCGAGAGAGATAGAGACTGAGTTAGAACGTGATACAAATTGAAGGTGATAGGCAACATGTAGGGCTAGTCACCAAAGAAAAAATCGGTGGAAACGGAGATTGGTGATGATCGGAAAGAGCGTGCGAAGTCTGCACAAATCTGCAGCGTCGTGCCGACTTCGCGTGGGTTTTCCGGCTACCTCTGGTCTCCGCTTTCACCACCATCTTCGCCCAACTAGTTAGAACTTGCCCAACTAGCTAGAACTAATATGGGACGGGCTAGAACTAACATGGGGCGGGCTAGAACTAACATGGAACGGATTAGAACTAACATAGGAAAAGTTAGAACTAACATGAGGTAAGTTAGAACTAACATGGGGCGAATTAGAACTAACATGGGGCGAATTAGAACTAACATGGGGCGAGTTAGAACTAACTTGAGAGCCTAAAAGCCTAGAACTAACATGAGGCAAGTTAGAACTAACTTGAGAGCCTAAAAGCCTAGAACTAAGATGAATTAAAGCTAGAACTAGCTAGAACTAACATGGGGCGTGCTAGAACTAATATGTGGCGTGTTAGAACTAACATGGGGCAAATTAGAACTAACTTGAGAGCCCAATGGCCTAGAACTAACTTAAGAAAAAGCTCCTCCCACCTCCGGCGGAGCCCACCGAGACACCCCGATGACCCCGACAACCTCCTCCCACCTCCGGCAAGCCCGGACAGCGGCAAAAAGCTCCGAACAGTGAAGAACAAATCCGAACGGCGAAAAATTACACTGCAAAAAACTGCAGTTTTGTGCCGACTTCGTACGCACTTTCTGATCACCTCCAATCTCCGTTTCCACCGATTTCTTCTTTGTTGACTAGCCCTAAATGTTGCCTATCACCTCCAATTTATATCACGCTCTAACTCAGTTTCTATCTCTCTCGGTAACGTTCGAAACATCACTCGATGGCAGCACCGAGCAGAAAATAGCAGCATCGTGTTGACTTCGCGCGCGTTTTCCGGCCACATCTGGTGACTTCGCGCGCGTTTTCCGGCCACATCCGGTCTTCGTTTTCACCACCGTCTTCGCCGGTGTGTAGCCCTTTATATTGTCTATCACACGGTATCTTCCTTTCACTTGGGCTTATTTTTTATATCTCGTTATATCGCTTCGAATATTGTTAGTTCTAACTTGCCCAACTAGCTAGAACTAACATGGGACGGGCTAGAACTAACATGGGGCAGACTAGAACTAACATGGGACGGGTTAGAACTAACATGAAAAAAATTAGAACTAACATGGGGCGGGCTAGAACTAACATGGGGCGAATTAGAACTAACATGAGGCAAATTAGAACTAACATGGGACAAGTTAGAACTAACTTGAGAGCCCAAAAGCCTAGAACTAAGATGAATTAGAGCTAGAACTAGCTAGAACTAACATGAGGCGTGCTAGAACTAACATGGGACGTGTTAGAACTAACATGGGGCAAATTAGAACTAACTTGAGAGCCTAAGGGCCTAGAACTAACTTGAGAAAAAGCTCCTCCCACCTCCGACAGAGCCCACCGAGATACCTTGATGACCCCGACAACCTTCTCCCACCTCCGGTAAGCCCGGACAGCGGCGAAAAGCTCCAAACAGCAAAGAACAAACCCGAACGGCGAGAAATTGCACTGCATAAAACTGCAATTTTCTGCCGACTTCGCACGCACTTTCTGATCAACTCCAATCTCCGTTTCTACCGATTTCTTCTTTGCTGACTAGCCCTAAATGTTGCCTATCACCTCCAATTTATATCACGCTCTAACTTAGTTTCTATCTCACTCGGTAATGTTCGAAACATCGCTCGACGACAGCACCGAGCAGAAAATAGTAGCGTCGTGTCGACTTCGCGTGCGTTTTTCGGCCACCTCCGGTCTCTGTTTTCACCACCGTCTTCGCCGTGTGTAGCCCTTTATATTGTTTATCACACGGTAAATTCCTTGTACTTGGGTTCATTTTCTATCTCTCGTTATATCGCTTCGAATATTGTTAGTTCTAACTTGCTTAACTAGCTAGAACTAACATAGGGAGATGAGAGAGCTGAGTTTGAGGGATTGAAGAGATGAGATAAGGTTATTTTGGGGATTTTAGCTTACCTGGCATATAATAATTGCTAAAAAGGGACTGCAGTATAAAGTGTCACACTTCAAAGGGCTAAATCACATGAGGGAAACTAAGAGGGACTGCAGTATAAAGTGTCACACTTCAAGGGGCTAAATCACATGAGGGAAACTAAGAAGGACTGCAGCACATGAAGTTTTTGTTTTTAGGGTCTGGACACATTTTTCCCAAAAAAATTCTAAAATTGTCATTTTGTCCCTATACCAATGGGCATACATATCCATAGCCAGTTGGTATGTTTAGAGTTTTTTTCGGAATCGAGTTGTCACGTCCCGCTTCCCAAAATACCAAGGAACCGAGACGCGAGCAAGCCCGCGACGTATTAGATTAAGGAGAATAAATAAAATTAAACATTTCTTCTCAACCTAATACGCTAAGCGTCAAGAAATAAATGAAAAGGCACAGATCCCCGATCACAGTAGCGAGAATATAATGAACAACACAGAATAAAAAAAGAGACATATCACAAATAGAATATCATCAGAGACACAAAGTTTGGGTCAAATATGCCCTTATTACAAAACAGTCCAACTAAAATAAGAAAATACATAGTCCAACAAAATAAGAAGGAAGTACTGCAAAAATAACTAAGTCCCTCGAAAGACTAAAGGATAAGGTACTACATAAGTAATCTAGTGTCTATCAGTGACTACGTAAAAGAAAAGACTAAGCTCATGTCTGTTCTTCTGTTCCACCTGGAAGACACTCCAACTGTGCATACTCCTGCTCTAATGCATCATCATACTGGACCTCTAAATCTGAAGTACACCAGAGAAAACAGGTGTACGTCAGCGTGTATGGCACACGACAAGATCCCACAAGGAAAGTAGAAACGGTCGAACGACCAATGCAAGAACAATAATAATAATAATAATAATAATCTAAATGAAATCCACCACTAGAATATAATAATCAGAAGAATCCAAAATCGATCGGGCAACGAGGTTATGCAGCTAACGATCAGACTAATCATCCAAGTAACGAGGTCATACTACTAGCTATTGTATAACAGGTCACTGGTACATATCTCACACAGAGTCAACGTTCATATCATTGGATAACTGACTGTTCACAAATCCCCTACGTGTATCCAATCCCGCTACACATGCGGCCTAGAGGACTACACGCAATCCGTTTTCTGCCTGGTTTGAACTTCAAACAGAACCCGGGTGAAGAAATAAATTTCCCACTGACCAAAGTGATGTACACACTTCACTTTAGCCTACAAACCAACTCCAGTGGCGACACCAACCACTGGCGCAAGCCTGAAAGATACATCAACAGCTTTATCCGATCACATGAACCATGACTTTTCCACCCTAACTCTTCTTGTTTTGCTAAGTCAACATACACATGTCTCTAGGTCTGGTACACGACACGCAGGACCACTAAAGTCATAACTACTATGGTTCTCAATAAGCAATGCAACTCATCATGAACAATAATATCATAGCGTATCAGATAATCAAATCTAAGAATTTGAATCATAAAATTGTTCTAAAATAATCTTCTAAAATAACAAATTTATTTACTTCAAAATAATTCATTTTTCCAAAATAAATTCTTTATTTATTGTTATAATTATCCAAAAATAATTTTATTTTTCAAAATAAACTCCTTTCAAAATTATTTTAAAATATTCATTAAATGTTCTTTTAATATTCACTCTTCTAAAATAAATTATTTCTCATTATAATTAATAATTCATTTTCAAATAAATTCCTTTAATTTATTTACCTTTATTCTAAAATGATTCTTTTAAATTATTTATAATTATTCTAAAATAATTCTTTTGTCAAATAAATTCTATTAATTTATTATAATTACTCTAAAATGATTTTTCATCAAATAATTTATTATAATTATTTTAAAATGATTATTTTGTCAAATAAATTCTTTAAAATTATAAATTAATCTAAAATAATTTTATTTTATTTTATCTTTACAGTATCTATTATCACAATATTATTTTTGTACTTTTTAATATCATTCGTCAAATAAATCTGTGCAGGTCATCATAGTATGTGTATTACAACATGAATGGTCATAGGTTATTGTTCACAGTCCATTTCGTTCACGACAGTTCTATACGTTATAGTTCTCAGTTTAATATGTTCACGACAGTTCTATATTTGTAATGAATAATTATTCGAGAAATGAGTTCTTATGCATAATTAATCTGTGATCAATCTAAATTGCACTGAGCAAGAATAGGGATCTTGCAAGTAACTAATTAATTCAGAGCGGATCTAAGAATTGAATGATAAGTCAAGCGAGTATCGAGATCTTTCCTCGGGTTATTATCGATCGAATTGACGTCGACGGCTAGGTGAGGGGCGTCGGGCAGCGGGCACAGCGGTGAGCTGAAGGCAGCGAAGAGGATCATGACAAATAGTGGCTTGGCTGGAGCTGGCTGCTCGTTTTTGGTGGGCTATCGGCGAGGAGACGCAACGTCGCTGTAGTGGGGCGGCGAGAGCTCGGGGTTGAGCTGTGTCGGCGATAAGGGGAGGCTGGCGGCTCGAGGGGACAGCAGGCAGTGAAGAGTACGAGGGGCAGTCGACGTCGGAGGTCGACGAGCTTGGTCGGAGTTGGGTGAGCGGGGAAAGGAGGCGGTGCAGGCGGGGTGCTGGCGGCGCTCGGGCGACGCTGAAGTAGGCGGGGCGGCGGTCAGGCAGCGGAGTAGCGGCTAGCGGCGAAGCGTGGCTGAGCTGGCGGTGGAGGGTGGCGCGATGGCTATCAGGGGCTCGGAGTTGCAGCGCGGACGAGCTCAGGCGTGGGGCTGGCGGCGATCGGAGGTTAGCGACGATGAGCAGGGTCGGGGTTGAGCGGCTGTGGGTTGTTGGGTTCGGTGGTTGGGGCGGCTGTAGGAGCTTGGGATTAGGGAGGCGGCGGTGCGGGCTTGGAGGTTGGGTGGCCGAGGGTGAGGGAGTCGGAGCTCGGGCGAGCGGCTGACGGCGCGGTGGAGGCTTAGGCGTGGCGACGAGATTCGAGTGGAGCTCGAGAGGGGGAGAGAGAGAGAGAGAGAGAGAGAGAGAGAGAGAGAGAGAGAGAGAGCACGAGAAGAGAGAGAGGCAGGGGTTTAAATAGAAAAGTTTTTGAATAAAAAAATAAAAAATAAAATAAAATAATGAGTGAGGATACGCGTGGGCAGCAGTCTTCTTGGAAAAAAGAGGAGAGAGAAAACGTGATGAGGGAGGGATGGTTGTTGGGGGTTTGACGGGGAGCAACAACTTTGGATTATTTTCAAATGGGTTCACAAATATTCAAGCTCTTGCATATAACTACCCTACTCATTTACAACAACAACATTTATTATGATATGTATATCTATTATTACATATATACTCTGCGTATTACATCATAATAAAATAAATATTATTGTATATTATGTTTTGCATAGTAAATATTAATAACAATAATGAATAATCAATTATTAATTTAAAAGTCTTTACCGTAATAATTAAATTTATAAATTTCAAAGTTGTTAAATAAATATAAAACCGTATTATTAAATCATAGCAAATTTTAGAAAACCGGGTAAAATAATAATTTAATATTTAAAGTACCAGAAAATTTATTTAAACCAATATCAAAAATTCAAGGTCCTTACACGAGTCCAAGATCATATTGGAGTTATAATAAGTGTAACTTAAAACTTGACATTGTAGTGGGAAAGTTTAGTCCCACATAGGAAATAGAATAGGAAGGAATGATGTTTATAAGCATTTCTCTTCTTTCTTATGCCTAGAAGAAAATAAAAGGTTATGTTCCACACCACACATGCGCGCGCCGGCCGGGCCGGGCCGGGCTCGGGCTCGGGTGGCGCACGCACACGAATGCAGCTTTGGATTGAGGGGCTCTTAACCTGCTACATTTTGAATTTTTATTTTTATTTTCTAATTGGAACAATTAAAAGGAGCTAAGCAATTAAAACGTGTTACGCACACGAATGCAGCTCCGGATTGAGGGGCTCTTAACCTGCTACATTT
>BQKN01064966.1:479692-500209 GCA_022839385.1 Asparagus kiusianus | reverse complement strand
AAAAAAAATTCCAGAAATTAGGAAAAGTATTAATAAAATATAATATAGTATTTTAAATACTAGAAAAATTTATTTATATACGTATCAAAATTTACGGTCATTACATTCCATAAGTGCTACCAGAACTAGAACTAGAAGCATAATAGTTTATAAAATTAGTTATAATATCTTTATATTCTATTGCTACACTTAACATTGCATAGATGGAATTCCACCTATGGTCAACATCTTTTGGAATTAGTCTGGGCTTTACATTTTTTCTTTTACAAAATTATTTCCATCTTTTAAATCTTTGTTCAGAAGCATTATGCATATAAGCAACTGTTCTAACCTTTTCTATCATGGGTTTAATTTCAGTAAATGCACTTTGAACAATTAAATTTAAAATATGACAGATACACATAATATGAAAAAGATCACTATGACATGGCAATGATAAAGTTGATCTGATAAAATTAACAGCTACATTGTTATTACTTGCATTATCTAGTGAAAAAGAAAATATTCTTTCTAAAATTTCTAATTTCATAAGTTTTTCAATTATTAAATTTGTAACATTAGTACCAGTATGTGACTCTTCTATTGTAATAAAAGAAACAACTCTTTTAAACATTTGCTAATTTTCATCAATCCAGTGTGCTGTGATACATAAATATCCAGTTTGTGCTCTAGATGTCCAAATATCAGAAGTTAAAGAAAATTTACAGTTTAAATTTTTAAATAAGAAATTAGTTTTCCTTGTTCCTCCTGATAATATTTTAAAATATCACGTTGACAGGTTTGACGAGAAAATTTTTTAAATACAGGATAAAAACTATCTCTAAACATATCTTCAAATTCATTATCTTCTACTAATTTAAAAAGAAGGTTTTTAAGAATGATAAACCTGATTACGCATTTTCTAGCTCTGGCAGCGTCATAGTTCCAACTACCGAGACTACCAAAAGAGAAGGATTGAGAAATCATAGATTGTCGGATATCACCTTGAGGAGTCTGGCCTTTGTTGTGTTTATCTAAATGACGTTTGAGGTGGTTGGTGCCGCTCTTATGATGAGCTTGAAAAATCTTGCCGCACAACGCACACTTAGCCTTATGGGCGAGGATCCTACCGTGTTCATCCTTGGTGACGTCGATCTTCTCGTAAAAATTCCACACATCGGATCTTGGCCTTTTAGGAGCTCTTGGTGCATATTCGTCGCCACCGGATTTGGGATTAACTTCGGTAGGAGTAGACCCAGTAGGAGGACTCATTTCAGGATCGGGAGATAGGTTTTGCTCTTCACAATCAGATCCGAAAGCCATTTGATGAAAGGATTAGAAAGTATAAGAGAGTATAAGAGTATAAGAGAGAGTATAAGAGTATAAGAGAGAAGTAGATGAGTTTTGGTGTGAAGAAAACAAATGAAAACCCCCTCTATTTATAGAACCAGCCCCCTAAGCAAATGACCAAAATAACCTCACAAAATAACCGTTTTTGATCGTTTTTGGGGACAAAACGGTCAAAATACCGATATGGCCGTTATGGCCGGGCCGAGCTGGCCCGGCCCTGTTTTTTGGGCAACGGTCACCAGTGGTGACCGTTGCTACCGGGTCGGGCTCCGGGCCCGGGCTGCCTGGCCCGGATTGTTGCCCGGCGTCGGTCCTGTTCCGGGCCGGGCGTCGCTGAGGTAGCCCGGACCCGGGCCCGGAACCCGGCTAGGCCCGGATTTCTGGGCCGAGGCTGAGCCGGGCCCGGACCGACGGGCTTTTTGGATAGGCCTAAGTGTCATTGTCTATATAGAATCTTAGGAGCCTTATCTGATAGGTTATATGATATATATTATACTATCACTAATGCTAAAGTTTTGTGGAAAAGACTAGAGAAAAAGTATGGTTTAGATGATACGGGAATTAAAAGATTTAAAGCCTCAGACTTTAACAAATTCAAAATGGTAGATTATAAACCAATGAATGAACAAATTCATGAATTCGAACATATAGTTCACCAACTAAAAATCAATGGATCTATCTTAGATGAAACGTTTTAGATAGTATGCCTTATAGACAAACTTCATGAGTCCTAGTCAGATTTTGCCAAAAACCTTAACCACACCCAAGGAGATCTTACCCTAGAGCAAGTGTTGAATGCCATTAGAATCGAAGAGCAACATAGACCCAGGGAGAAAAATGTGACAAAATCTGAATCCAAAGAACCCAAAGTAAACAATGTTGAATCTAAACCCTTTCCCTAACACAAGAAACATCCCTTCCACCAAAATCAAAATAAAACATTTAAGAAGAAATACTTTCATCAAAATAAGAACCTTGTCCACTTTCAAAAGAAGGAAGGAGCTGAACGTTAAGCATGTTTCATTTGTGGATGAACCAACCATCTTGCTAAGGACTGCTTCTACAAGAAAACAGAACCACCCAAGCCTAGGAAGGGGGGACCTCCATCTAATAAGTCACAAGTAAACATGGTGACTTCTAGTTCAGCTGAGACTGCTTTTAGGTCTATTCTCTTCACCCCTAAAGTAAACATGACCTTTCAAGCAAATGATTGGTGGATTAACACTGGAGCTAATATTCCTGTTTGCTCTAATCAATCTCTGTTTTCCACTTATCAGGTCTTAAGTAGAGGAACTATGACAATGAGAAATAATAATGTGGCTCCTGTATCTAGAATAAGTCGGATCAACCTAAAGCTGACTTCAGATAAGACTTTGATCCTGCAGGATGCCCACCATATACCAGACATTATGAGATATTTGATTAGCGGATCTTTATTAGTACAACAAGGCTATAAACTTGTTTTTGAATCAAATAAAATTGTAATAACTAAGGGATTGAAATTTATTGGAAAATAATTTTTATGTGATGGTCTTTTTAAATTGAATGTTAAGAATTCTACTCTTGCATCTCCAATGGCTTTGAATATCGAACCTTCATTCACTTAGCATCAAAGATTAGGACATGTGAATTATAATTCAATTAAAAGATTTATGCATCTCAATATAATTCCAAAGCTTAATATAAAAGATGGTGAAAAATGTGAAATATGTGTAGAAGCCAAACTTCCTAAGAAACTATTTAAAACTATTGATAAAGATTATGAGATATTAGAACTCATTCATAGTGATGTTTGTGATTCTGGAAGAACATCTAGAGGAGGTAACAAGTATTTTGTAACTTTCATAGATGATTGTTCTAAATATTGTTATCTCTATTTAATTAAGACCAAAGATGAAGTTATAAACAAATTCAAAATATATAAAGCAGAAGTTGAAAACCAATTGGATAGAAAAATTAAAATACTTAGATCAGATAGAGGTTGTGAGTACACTTCTAATGAACTAAAACAATTCTGTGAAGAGAATGGAATCATTCATGAAATAACTGCTCCATATACACCTCAATCTAATGGAGTAGCTGAAAAAAATAAAACACTAATGGACATGGTAAACTCAATGTTAATTAATTCTGGTGTGCCAAAGAATCTATGGGGAGAAGCTCTCATGACTGCTTGCCATATACTAAATAGAATTCTATTCAAGAATTTTGATAAAACACCTTACACAATTTGGAAGAATAGAAACCCTAATTTAGATCACCTGAAAGTGTGTGGGTGTTTAGCAAAAGTTAAAATACCTGAGAATAAGAGAAAGAAGATTGGCCCTAAAACTGTAGATGGAATATTTATTGTCTATGCTTCTGATAGTAATGCAAATAGATTTTTAATAATCAACTCTGACATTAATGAGATAGCCAACAACACCATAATTGAAGCTAAGGATGCACATTACTTTGAAAATATTTTCCCTTACAAGACCAGAGTAAACAACACAGGTCCTAGCTCCTGCAATTCAGATCCTAGTTCTAACCAAGGTGAAACTAGTTCTAAACAAATTAGACCACTAGAAAGTCCATAGGAGCCTAGGAGAAGTAAAAGAACTAGAATAGAAAAGGTCCATGAAGATTTCTATGCATTACTTTTAGAAGATTCTCCAATTACATTTAAAGATACAATGAAATCAGTAGATGCTCTATTTTGGAAGAAAGCTATAAATAATGAGATACAATCTATAATTCAAAATCATATTTGGGAACTAACTGATCTTCCTTCAAGCTGCAAAACTATAGGATGCAAATGGGTATTTAAGAAGAAACTCAAACCAGATGAAACAATAGATAAATATAAGGCCAGATTAGTAGAAAAAGGATATACCCAAAAATCTGGTATTGAATATTTTGATGTCTATTCTCCAGTAGCTAGGATTACTACCATTAGAGTCCTTATAGGTTTAGCATCCATTCACAAACTTATAATACATCAATGGATGTTAAAACCGCATTCTTAAATGGAGACTTAGATGAAGAAATTTATATGGATCAACCCGAGGGATTTGTTGCTTCTGGACAAGAGAAGAAAGTATGTAAACTTATTAGATCACTATATGGTCTCAAACAAGCTCTAAAATAATGACACATAAAATTTGATAAGATCATACTATCCTATGGATTTGTAATTAATCAAACAGATGAGTGTATATATCAGAAAATAGATAATAACAACAAATTTGTGATTT
This sequence comes from Asparagus kiusianus, assembly GCA_022839385.1. Lineage (NCBI taxonomy): Eukaryota > Viridiplantae > Streptophyta > Magnoliopsida > Asparagales > Asparagaceae > Asparagus > Asparagus kiusianus. Next base: position 495,644 of record BQKN01064966.1, on the reverse strand, counting down.
TATGCTTATATGTTGATGCTATTCTTATTTTTGGCTCTGACATACAAAGCATAAATGAAATCAAACATTTTTTATCATAAAATTTTGACATGAAAGATTTAGGTCAAGATGATTTAATTCTTAACACTAAAATCTTAAAAAATAAGAATGAATATGTGTTGTCACAATCACACTACATAGAAAAAATACTCAAGGACTTTTATGATCTAAATTGTCGACTTGTTTCTACTCCATATGATCCTAATGTACATCTAAAGAAAAACACAGGTTATCCTCAATTACAAAGAGAATATGCACAAATAATTAGATCATTAGGATTCCTGACAAACTACACCAGACCTGACATTGCTTATGCAGTAAATAGACTTAGTAGATATACATTAAATCCTGATAAGAGTCATTGGGATGCTCTAGAAAGAATTTTGAGGTATCTAAAAGGAACTATGAACAATGGGTTATATTATAAATGTTATCCATCTGTATTAGAAGGATACTCAGATGCAAATTGAATTAGTGACTCAGTAGATGTAAAATCCACCACTGGTTTTGTGTTCCTTTTAGGAGGAGGAGCTGTGTCCTGGAAATCTACTAAACAAACTGTAATGGATAGAAGTACAATGGAATCAGAAATGATAGCTCTTGATACTACTAGTATAGAAGCTGAATGGTTGAAAGATTTACTTACTGAAATTCTATTAATACAAAAATCATTACCAGCTATTTCTATTCATTGTGATTGCAGGTCAGTGATTGAAAAATAACATCAAGAGAATACAAATGTGAAGATGAATCTACACTTGAAAGTGCGACATAAATCCTTGATATATAAGATAAAAAACCATGTAATAGCCTTAGATTTTGTAAGATCAGAGAAAAATCTTGCAGATCACTTAACTAAAGACCTATCTAGGGTAGTGGTCCTAGAATCATCGAGGGGGATGTGATTGAGCCCATAAGAAAAATCACTGCAGTGACAACCCAACCTCGCAGAGGTTCAATGGGTAGAAACAAACTGAACGAGTAATTAATTATGAGGAGCACTGAATTTATTTGCTCCCATCCATAGGATGATCAGTGCTCATAAAAAAACAAGTAAAAGGTTGAGTTAAACTTTCAATGAATCCAAGACCCATGAGGCAGGATGCTTATTTGCTCGCATCCTTATTAGGATTCACCTATATGTGTGTAGTTGTGAGGCCGCGACTATGGGATCAGGGCTGCTCCCTAGTAACACACATGAAAGATACCTGCGCAAGGCCGATAATAGCACAACCCGCTTAGAATTCTTCAAAACTGTACTATGTGTGCTTTCTGTAGAAATTCGATAAATGGGACTGGTTCAAGGCGTAGTCCACCAAGCTCTCACGGATCTATACAACTGTCACTAAGTGAAGGTTCAAACCGAAAGGTATCTCCACCTATTACATAATATAAGAGAACCATCAATCTTAATTTTCAAAGTTCTTCTTTTACTCTTAATTTTGAATTATTTTAAGTTTTAAGTTATGTGGGGTATTGTTGGAGTTAAATAAGTGTAACTTAAAACTTGACATTGTAGTGGGAAAGTTTAATCCCACATAGGAAATGGAATAGGAAGGAAAAGTGTTTATAAGCATTTCCCTTCTCTCTTATGCCTAGAAGAAAATAAAAGGTTATGCTCCACACCACACACACACGCGTCGGCCGGGCCGGGCTCGGGTTCGAGTCGGGTCGGGTGGCGCGCGCACACGACCTGCGGACACGAATGCAGCTCCGGATTGAGGGGCTCTTAACCTGCTATATTTTGAATTTTTTATTTTTTGCTAATAGGAACAATTAAAACGTGTTAAGCAATTAAAATGAGCTAAGAAATTAAAACGTGTTAATCATGTGGCTGCGAAAATGAAAACGGCTAGCTAAATAAGTGGGCGGGATTTGTGGATAACGACTGATTTTTTTCCTCTATAAAAACCAACACCTGCGAGGGCTATAGACACTGAATCAAAAAACGAGTTTCACTTCTTTTCTTGTCTTCAAAACAAAGTTTTCTTGCTGTTATACGTTGGTTCCTTAAAAGTCGTGAAGAGTTCGTGAAGCCTTCTTGAAGCTCGTGCCGGCGAGAAGGAGATCGCCTGACTGAGGGTCGTTGTATCTCCAAGATTCATTGTCACGTAGCCCTGTACGAGATGGGACAATTAGATTCTTGGGACAGTGCTTTCTGCATGTTTCGATCATCAGGCCGTATTTCTAATCTTTACTTATTCTTGTTTGAATTATTTATTATATCTGTGTTATAATAATAACCCACCATTATCTAATAATTATTAACTGTTCAAACTAATTTTTGTTTTTGTCTAAACAGCTAATATTTCTAACAGATCATGAGAGCTGTTTAGAATATTTTTGTCTCTGAAATATCATGTTCAGAGATTCCAAATTGTCCTGCAAAAAACTATGATATTTTTTAAAAAATTTAGTTGTTTTTCACATTTATCTTAAAAAAGTATTTCCACGAAGGAGATCAACTTCTATATTCCTCCCTCAAAATTATTTGCTAACATGAATCCTATGGCTGCTCTCAATCCTTCATCACCTAATACTTGATGATCAGTCTTTTTTTCGATTATTATTAAGGATTCCAGCTACTAGTAACTAATATAGTAGAATTGCCCGTTGCTGAGCTTGCTGAAAAGTCATTTCATGCTAACTAACAAACAATAATGTTGGCCATTTATTCAAGTATGACAAAGGCTAAAATGAGAATCCTATTGAACTGCTCACAGTTGTTTTATTAATTTCTATATAAATCTACACACGCTATGATGTCACGTATAACTCCTTCAAGAGCTTAGATCACAAGCTTTTATCATCAAAAATGAGAGGGAAGTAACTTATGGAATACGGTCAATTGATTAGTCTAAGAATTACTTAAAACTGATAATCAAGTCAGCTGGAGAGCAACTTTATCGTTTCCATGGTAAAGTTTACTATAAAGTTTATTAACAAATTTATATGGAAATGACATAAAACAATGAGATCAACACCGCACAAAAACGAATTACTTATTAAAGCTGGCATCAATTATGGAAAGATGGAAATGAGGGGGAAAAAATGTAAAGAATGGACAATGTATTATGGTCAAACTTATGAGTATGCGAGACTAGGCATACATGTGAAGGCAAAATACACTAAGACTCCTATAGGTAATCCTCTATAGAACCGCAGGTAGAGCAAGCAGAAGTCAACTTGATGATTGTACCGATACAATATTCTGATTATACCTGTAAATGTTTGCGTTAACATATACTAATTGCATTATGAGTTTATTTATTTCCAATTAAAAAATGACTAAATCATGTGCCAGCGTTTTTCTTTTTCTATATAATTTTTGATTGAGTTTTTGTGTAACTACCTACGAAGATTCAAACTTGGATGTTGAAAGCTTTGGTTTCCAATTCTTCATTACCTTAACACTTTCATGGCTGCTTGGTTCAGTCTTTAATCGGAAAGAGTTTTAAGGATTCCAGCTGTATAATAGTAGACTGGTTACTTCTTTCTGCATATATAGGACAAATGCTAAAAATGAGACCCTGACCTGCTCACAGTTGTATTTATTTCTATTTCTCCACATGGCAAGAAATTATGTATATTACTCTTTCAATGTCTTCAAAGACAATACTTTCTCATAAATAAGGGGGGAAATTAGAAAACAATAAATCGTCAAGGCTGGAATTACGTAAAGCTCATGATCAGGTCAGCTGGGGAGCACTTTTGTTGTTACATTATAAAATAGTAGTACAAAATAAAGCAAATGCTACTATTCTTTGATTTATTGATTTGATATGAATTGAGCGTTTAGGGTAGAATTGGTTTTCGTTTATATTAAAGAACTTTTAACTCCGAATGAAAACAAGGATAATTTTCTTTTAAAAAAAAAATTATTTTCATCCTTAGATTTTTTTTCTCCATTTTCTCTCGAGCTTTGTTCTATATTTATATTACCAACACCATCCCCACCCCAACACCACTAATAAAAAATGAATAGGAATCCTATCAGAACAGCCCTATAGGGTGGCGGGGTCGTGGCGTTTAAACAAGATCAAATAAAATTTCCGAACCAACCATCTGGAGACGGTTCTAGAATCCCCCCTATAGGGGCACATATATAATATACACATAAATTAGTAACTTTATTGTATAAACTCTAAAACTATAAAAACTTATTTATAAAATAATCACAAAGATTTCAACATATATTATTTTTCGTTATCATTTTCATATTAGTCCATGATCTTTTTTTCCATAAAACGGAGCAAAATATTGGTAAAGTTGAACAATAATCATTCATAAATGTTCTCTGCGTGGTGTTATATTTCACTGGGTCAACCCATTCTATAGGGGTGTTCTGACAATATTTTTACTCCCCCAAATCTTTTGTATTTTTAAATTTACCCCTTGCTAGCCAAAATTTTTATTACTTATTAAAAAAAATATAGGAGTACACTCTAGGACTGGGGGTGTACTCCATGAATTTGTAATCAATTCTTTTTTGGTGTAATGGTAGCCGTAGCAGCTAGGGCCTCATTTCTTGAGCAATATGGAGGAACTTGGTACCAAGCATAACTTTTTGTACTTGGTAATAATATGACTCATTTTTATCCATTTATATTAATAAAGACAACATTCACATGGGTTAAAAAGTGGATGTGAATGAGACACCTTATTACCAAGCATAAAATTTGTGCTTGGTATAAAATTCCTACAGCGCGTGTGTGTTGGACTATTCTCCTCTTAGAATGAAAAAGAATCTTCCCCTACCAGTTTTTTAACCATAGGATCAAAATCTCAATGACCATAATTAAGAAGGCATCTTTGGGAAATAGTTATGGCAGTTTATTCATGGAGGGGCAAATCAGAGAATTTTAAAACAATCCAAATATACTAGAATACAATTAGTCGATTATGTTTAATTATTTCCTTTTATTTTTACATCTTCATTTCTCTTTGTATGGGTCAAAGGAAACCCATGAAGTTCCTTCATATGGTTGCCCTAAAACATATATGCACGTAATTTGAGAAGCAAAAGGACTAATAATTAAGTAGTATCTTGGGTTTTTTTTGGTATGACATACCGGTTTAAATAGAATAACCAAACTCATACACATTAGAATCAACTGATGATTATCACTAAAAAGTTTTTAGATTGAACAACAGCCCAGCAATGTTTTTAGATCCTTTTTCTTTTGTTGTTGAAAGATTAGCTTTAATATATTGCCAGATTGCCCATTGTTGCGGTTTGTCATCTGATTTGCTTTCATATGTCTTTGTTTTTTTTTTTGAAGGAAAACAAGGGATACACCCTGTCATTTATATTAATCAAAAGTATTTACAAAAGAAGGATATGAATTATATCCCAAGATTGGAAGATAGAAAAGATAGTTTCTCGAAACTAGTGATATATGACTTTCTTCTTTCAGACATCTATGAAGGTGAAGAGAGGGCCTTGCCGTCATTCACCGTTAACACAGATATACTTTCATATGTCTTTGTAAATCCACGACCATTAAAAATTTAATCTAACGGTCGTAAATGTAGCGTGTGTGCGTTATGCACCGAGCATATTTCCTAGCGAGAGGTATTTTTATCCCAAGTTGTTTTGGGTATAAGAATTAGCAAGATTTCGGGTAAAATTTTAAAAATACAATATTCATAACCCTAGGACACGTTCAGAGTTGCAAGCCTTGTGATGTGAATGAATACAATTCAACCCAAAACAGTCGATTCGTATCCAAATGACTTATCAAAGCAAAGTACCAATTGCTGTTTCCTTTTGTTTACTAGTACTATCTTATGATGTAACAACTAATAAGATTGCACTCCAGCTGACTTGATCATATGACTTAACATAAATAAGTAATCAAAGAAAAGTAGCAATTGCTATTTCCTTTTGTTTACTTCTATTTTATAACATAACAACTAATAAAACCGCTCTTAAACACTTGATCCTTAGTTTAATACAAAATAATTTCAATTGCATGACCAACATAACAATATCAGTAACTATATATAGCATCATTATCCTAGAGGATATAAAGATTTACTTTTTGTATGCATATCCTATTGAATGTAGATGCAGATATATTTGCGAATATATGTATCATTTTGCATCCCTACCAATGAGTTCCTTTGTTTCAGGGCTAGAGACAACATCATACATAACCAATAAATCATATTAGAATCAGATCAAAGTGCTTGCAACTTGCATAAAACCTAACGACTCAGCGAGCGGGACTGTTTCAGCCTTTCAGGGAGAAAACAGTTTTCAAATGTTCAAATGGTGGAAGCAACGAGTGGGCATGAACTTCAAAATGGAGCATTATTACCAAGAGGTCAAACCTTGGATACATATATAACCCTGAATATGACAAACCATGTGCATATAAGTCAATGCTATTCATCAATAGTATGGATTTACGATGTGATAATAGTAAAAAAAAAAACACAATAGCTCGAGTAAAATAAAAATATCCCTAATAAGTGATATAAATAGATACTCTTCGAGATATTTGTAATTCTTCATCAAGAAAGCGGGGAAAAAATGTGCATGACATGGATTCGACACATTATAATATTTGAAATATCTAACATTTGAAATATCTATAGGAGAATTCACAAATATCCACTAAATATCAGACAGTAATCACAATTAAAAAAAAGGCTGTGACCACTGTTACACTGTACAATTTGCCTATTTGGAAGAAAAGAAACAGGAACATGCTTTTACACATAAGCAAGGCGATTTTCATGTATTGTGCATGCCAGAAATAACTTAAGCACAAAAGTTCGGGAATCTAGATTCTCTCCAATTAGGTGGTAATTAGAGAGAGTCAAATTCTCTCAATCATTATCGTCTATACCACTTTCAGCGGATGAGATCACACCATGTAAGGTCTCCATTGTTATTATGAAAACCACTTTGATCTTGAAAACCACTAGCAAACTTGAAAGCTACTACAATCAAAACCACTAGTGAAAATATTACGTGGCGCGATCTCATCCATTGGAATTGAGATAGACAATAAAACTGTAAGAATTAGACAATCTCCAATTACCACCTAATTGGAGAGGATCTGAATCCAATTACCACCTAATTGGAGAGGATCTGAATCCAAAGTTTTCAGGGTTTCTAAACTAGATATTAAGAGAAGTTCTCAAAAAATACTGGATGGAATTTAATTTGGTACAGGACCTGCCAAATTTGATGGAACAAAATATGCATGAAGCTTTAGGGGATTGATGCTTGCGTAATGATACTTTCAGACCAATAAGACCTTATGAGATTTATCTTGACACAGATATGCAAGGAGTAATATGATTTTCACAGACAGAACAAGCGATTTGAAGGAAAGCTATGCAAGGAGTAGAACAAGGAGAAAGAAGAACCTGTGCATTCAAAAATTCTTTTCCATTTGCAGTTATATCTCCAAACTTGCTCAAAATAACTTGAGCTACAACAGAATCTAAGTTTGAATTATAATCACCAGAACTTTGCGATATTCTTCATCTTTCCAAAGCCTTTAGAGCTCCCCTTTACCTTTACCTTTACGGATCCATTTGAGGTTTTATCACTTTGTTCAATACTCGATACAATATCTAAAGTACTTCCATCAGCAGCTAGGTGATTATCCTCAGATAAACCTTCACTAGGCTCCTCAATACCAGTCAAAGCCGAAGAAGCTGCAGCTTGTTCAATTTTGGTCTCCTGCTCATCTTCAGGAATTGATGGCAAATCCGCAATATTTAATAGTTTATCACCAGCTTTATCAGATTGCGATATTATTGGCGCCTCCCTTGGTGTCAGTGGTTTTCCAGTTGAAGTATTATTAATTATTTCATCTCCTTCATTGTCATTATCACTCGAACTCACAAACAAAGGTGAAAGAAGGACAAATTTTGGAAGCACAGGGGACATTGGATGAGCAAAATCTTCGCTGATTCCAGGTACTTCAACTTGGAGGACATCCTGTTCCTTGATTTCGTTTATCTCCCTTGATCTTGATTCAATCTCATCTACGAAAGATAAGCTCGATGGTGCTACCCATATACCTCTGTCTTGTGGAGCTGTTTGGAACCCTACATAGTAGAAATATGAATCAATAATTTAGATGATAAAATATTGGGTTTTCTAGATATTAGTCCTCAAATCTTCAATAAATCCATACTAGTCCCTCAAATCTCTGAAATTGTTGTAATTTGGTCCCTCAATTACCGAAATATCCCGCTTATGTTTTTACAAACTATGTGGTATTTGGACTAAAACATGTGTTGAGGGGTATTTCGTTAATTGAGGAACCAATTTGCAAGACACCTTAAATTTTGAGGGATCTATGGGAAATTTCAACAGTGCGAGGGACTAATGTGGAATTATTAAAGACTTGAGGGACTAAAATCTAAAGAACCCTAAATTTTTTATTTTCTAAGCTTAGGGAGTAAAATTGTCTTACCCTCAAATGGTAAAGCATCATCATCGTCATGTGTCGAAGTGTTAGAGATGGATTTTGCAACTGCAGAAGGACTAGAATCATATACCGGATCAATAACTTGACTGTCAATAATCATCTCAGCTGCCCTTGTAGATTCATGTGAGTGTCCTTCTGATGAAGAGGAGCTTGAATCATCGTATCTCTCTTCTATAACCTCCAATTTCTCAGCGTCTAAATTGGGTAAACTATATTCACCTTGTCTAAGGTCCATTTCAACTGCATCATTAGAAGCATTAAAACCCATGGTTATACCTTCATCAACCCCGATTTGCTCATGAGGGGCATCAACAGAATCAACTTCCTCGGACGATTGACTATATCTCTCTACAGGTTCTACTCGGTCCTTGTGATCATCATGATCAGTATCTGATGAATTCGTATCAGATTCATGGGCAGAACTAACCTTTGTCACAAATCCTGGACCATCTGAATTAATTCTATCAGCAACAAAAAATGGTTTCAAAAAAGAACCATGTTCTTCTTGCTTAATACCCGCAGAAGATGGTGCACCAAGGGAGAAAGACACAAATTCTTGGCGCATAGTAACTCTGTTGAGGCTACTATTTCCTTCTTCATCATAAGGAATATCAAATGGGTTTCTTCTCGGTTGCAAAACTGACGGGGCTGAACCGGGAACAGAGGGTAAACCTGTACTTTCCTCTTCAAAGGGAATATCAAAAGGGTTTCTTCTCGGTGCAGATATGGGTTGTATCTGAAAATTACTTGGCACGGGATCATCACAATCAAAATCTATTAAATTTCTCTGAGCATGAAAACTAAGAAATTTCCTTGCTTTTCTTTTTGCAATCAAGTTCTCCAACCTCTGGTTCCTTTCCAGCTCAGAAGTCCCAAGATCCATGAGATTCTTCTGATCATCGGCGGTCCATTTTAACACGACTTCGTTGGCATCATCTTTCTCCTCCTGTGCTTCATCTTCTTCTTCATCTTCTATGATTTCAGTTTCGTCCTCAATGCTACCATCATCTGATTCTTGATCCCCGGAATCTCCACTAGAGGCACCATCTGAATTATCAACAGATCTTGCAGTCTGAGGAGCATCAATATCTAAAAGTGGGTGAAGCTCATCAAGCATAGGAATGATATCAGACCCGGATTCTGAATGATCAGATTCAGATTCAGATTCAGATTCAGAAGAAGAATCATGATCTTTCCTCAAGTGTGCTGCATGTTTTGCCACATGGTTCTCCACTGAGAAGCTCTTACCTTCACTAAAACCAGTTTGAGAATTTTTAGATCCCTTGATATTTCGTACCTCTTCTGTTTCAGGAAGATTAGGATCTGCATAAAGGAGAAGAGTTCCAAGAAGAAGGGCAGTGCAAACAACAACAGGGGACGAATAAAGAACAAAACCAAATACAGATGGAAGATATCTATATAGTAGAAGCAAGAAAAATGTCGTGCCCCAAACAAAAGGATGATCACGACCCAATCTGTAAATGTTTCTCATGGAAAACCATAATATTTGTCTGAGAAGTACTATGATTTCCTTTGCTTCAGATGCCATGTCTCTTATTTCCCTTTGTTCCTTTTGGCAAAGAAATTTCTGCAAAAGAGGTAAATACAATATACAACGTCAAGTATTTTCCATAATAATGTAAACTAAGGATATAATGACAAAGTTCTGCAAAGGTAAATGACAAAAGTAAAAGAAAGACCTAATTTGGCAATTAAGTTATTAGGATAAATCTTTCAGGAACCAATAAACAATAACATTTGAATTCAATCAAAATTTCCCCTTAACAATGGGTTGTTACATGAATAACAAATTTTTACTTAAAAAATATAAGTCACTGCAATCATCAAAGTAGTAACTTATCAATATACAGTTGGTGTTCTTGTTGTTGTAATATAACAGCTTCAAATCAAATATGCAGTGCTGTATCTGATAGAGTTCGATAAGGACAGATGTTAAGTTGATTAAAGGTCAAGTAAATCTGAAAGCAACTAAATTTTGGGCCTTAAAAGTAGGAGTAGATGACATATTTACTAATCATGGTAAACACCTCTTTCCTTGATGGAACAGTCAAATGTAGTAGCTTCATAATTAGCAACTGCTTTATGGGACAAATAATAAAAATGTTCACATCTGCAAGAGAAAATTATAGGACGCTTGTTATTCCTTAGAAAACATTATTCAGTATGCTTGCTTTGTTACCTGCTAGTTGCATGAAAAGTAGAGAAAATTCATGGTGCTTTATTAATCTGCTACTCACAATCCAACCAACATCTCAAGGATAATCACGTGAAAAAAGGTTTAAACCTTGTTGAAGTTGGAACTTGATCCAAGCTTTAACCGTACAAAAATATGTATCGTAGCTTTAAGGATTGGTTGGAATTTACACATCATAAGAATTTAAAAAAGAAGTTCAACGTGCTGATAGTTTCAACTTGAGCATAAGCCCAAGTACAGATGGTAAAAATAAAGGAATAGCCTTTGGACCATAATCCAGTTTGCTGCTCTAATGGTCTGATATGAAAGGATTGGAAGAAAGTTCCATACGAGTGGAACACCTGGTTCAGGAAGTGAAAAAGAGTACACCTTCATATTGCAGCATGAAATGCAATTCACATGTTTAGAAAGGTTCCTCTACTAGATGCAAACTAGTTTCCAGGATTTTATAGGAAACCACTCTTTTCCTTTAAGATATACAGGGAAGAAGTCGAAAATATATATACAACTTTCTTAGCACTATCTAATTTATCAAGCTAATTGTCAGCCCACTGATCAAGAACAAATAAATTTTTTTCACTCTAATAAGGTAAAAATAGAATATATGGTTAGGTCCCTTTAGTTCTATATAATTATTTGGAAATTTTTGTTTATGTGTGTTAACCCCAGGACCTAAAATATAAGGAGGGAGGGAGGGCGAGAGAAGGGCTTTTTTTTTGTGGGGAGGGGGGTGGGGGGTGGGGGGTGGGGGTGGGGGGATTGTGTATGTTTTTATTTTTGTGCGTGTGTGCGCGCGGGCGCGTGTCCTGATACATCATCTCTAAGGAATTTGAAGAAAATACCACAATGTGGTTGGTGCATAATCCTAGACTCCTAGTAAATATGATGCACAATTGCACGTTCATACAAGTAAAATCTTGCACTTAGTTCAGATTTAACCCCATGATGGGCTACAACATATCTCGATTTATGCTAAATACAATCCAGACACATAACACTCCATGATGCAGTTTCAATTGTATCCTATTCTAGCTATCAGATAAAACTAAAAGAACATTATATCACTTGCTAGGTGATCAGATCATCTCGATAGATAATGGATTATTGAGAATGAATGTAACCAAAAAAAAAAACATCTCGTTTTAAATGACCAAATAGTTCATATGAACATAAGTTTAACTTGTGTTGGTATGTTTATGTCAACTCCGAATTATGCACTCCAGTCTATGTGTACTCATTATGAAGTTGGTTTGGTTGCTCCTCAAAGCATATTGCGGTGTTTTGTTGCATATCGTTGGGATAATGCACTATAAAAACATAATCATAATGATTTTTGGCAAAAGCTTAGCATTCATTTAGTTAAACAAACACTTTATATAGATGAATCGTATTGCAAGTTTATATTCAATAATGAGATTAATATTTGAATATTTTCCTATATTGAATATTATATGTGCACACAATCTTTAACTTCATGTTCTTATTTATTAGACTACTCTTACTACTCTTACATTTTTATTTTGCATATGCAATTCTAACCTTTAACTAAATGAAAGAACAAAAACTTATATCCACCTCTGTTAAGCAATGTGGTTTTTTACTCTATTTTAATAGTCCCGTATAAGGGTCTCCCAAGTTCTCCTCTAACACCTAATGATCCCACACGTGACACATCCAAGCTCCTCTCCGAGAAAGACGCATTTTAATGTTGTTAGAACTTAAGGATACCATTCTAAAGTGCTAAACAAAATTTATATATAACACTATAACTTTAACACTATGACAAAGTGTTGGCCTTTTCCCATCCTCCCTGTCTTAGAACATTCTCATAGCATCAGATTAATCAGCATCATTCATAATTAGAATTGATAAAGAACTGCTTTTTTTCAACTTTTCGCTTTCATCAAACGTCATTGAGATAAAAAATCACACAACACTCCAGAAAAACTGAGCGAACAATGTAAGCATACCTTTTAGATCTTATATTCAAGGGAAAAGGCTGATTAAGAAATAAAATATTTGATCCCCAAATATATATGCTAGGCATCAGATTTGTATTAAAACATCTTGCAAAAATTTCACTAAAAATTAACTTTCATAAACCATGACAGCAATAAGTACTCATTTCAAATTTGAACATGTAAAGAGTGTAGAGTCACACTCAACACGTGTAACTTTTTTTTTTTTTTTTTTTACCATCTATTTGAATTTTTCTTTAAATTCTGATTTGGTGCATGATACCTAATGTTGGGCAAACTGAAACAAATACTTTTGCCTATTGAAAACATTCCCTACAATTCACAAAACACCAATGCACTACATATTTGAATCCACAATTTGCGCAATAAATTCGTAAAATCGATGAATCTACATATTTCCTTGATAAAAATTTTGACACTTAAGGGAGGCTTTCTCATACATGTAAACGCAACTTATAAAAGCACCAAAATCACTTTTCCTCTGAACGATTTTGAATTATTGAATAGTTTTGAATATATCAATAGCATTCATCAACTTTGAGTGGATTCTTTTTTAAAGTGTAAGGAAGCTAGAAAAACTTAATCCCAAATAAAGAGGATAGTAATTATAAAGAAAATTCTTACTTTTATTTTCTTTCTTGTGAAGCATCTCTAATTACTTTAAGAAGGTTCAAAGGAATTAAATTTAACTAACATGATACTAAATAAATTTATGGATTATTTCCTATATTCTAACGATATTCTTATCTTTTGTCATTGCTCATTGTACCTAACTCATGTTTTTAGTCGGATATGTTTTCTAGAAATTTTTTTCTCTAGAACTATGAATGTCTATTAATCATTTGATGGTAAATGACTTAGATATTATTATACTTCATGAAGAAATTTAGTTAAAATTAAATAGGTTATGGTTTGAATATTAGTTTCTAATTAGAAATTTGCATGAATATCTAAAGCTAATTTATTACTTTCTTCAAAAGATTAGGAGAAAAATATGAAACTATAAACATATTTTCTATTAAAAAATATACTATTTACAAATTTTAAATTTCTCACTACGTGCGCTTACTACACATGATTTTAACTGGTATGGTTATATGTATGTGTGTGTGTGTGTGTTTGTAATCTGCGTGGGTGTGTAAAAAATGGGTATGAGGTGACATTACATTTTGCTAAATTAGCTACCAGGAGATGGACTAGAAGTGAGACCCAACCTACTAGTCTGATTGAGGTATCCGGCTGTCCCCACTCTTATCTCTTGGAAGCTCATTTAGCAATTGCTAAATGAGTTGAATCCTTACTATGAGCTAGCAAATTAGCAATTGTTTATGCAAGTTGATGATCGGAACCATCCAACTTGTTTGCCACATTACCAAACCATGTACTTATAGATTTGGTTAGTCTGGAGACTTCTAAAGTAGATATCAAAGTAGTCCAATAAAGTAAATCTTTCATTTCTAAAACTATCCAATTACAAGATCATGACTTTTACAGATATTCACACACACAAATCTGTCCGAAATTTAAATCGAGACGAATGGTGCTGACCACTGAATTGAATAACCTTATGGTTCGTCTCATGATCAAAATCTCATCTTACCATCTCATTTTAACATCTAATGGTCTTCTTCTTCGTGTTTCATCACGATTGCTCAATTAGTTCAAATGACGCAAGTTCATAAATACTATCATTTTGAATCATTCCAGATCCCCTTGATTAGTATTTCCAATTACTTAACAATAAGTTCAACTTATAAGCAATAGACGTTCGTATTATATTTATGACGATTCTTTCACGATCACGTGAAGTTTTAGAATCAGCCACAAATATGATTAGCAAAAAAAAAACGTAACGTAAAATGCCAATCTAGGGTTTATAACAACCATAGTTGGGAACAAAATGACTAGTGGCGATTGGATTGGGGATCAAACCTGAGACCGAGAGAGAACAGATTGAGATCGTCGATTAAATCACAACTGCTATTGTTTGCTCGGTGATAACAGATCGAGATCGAGAATTTTCTCTGCGCTCTTTTCTAATTTCGATGGGTTCTCCCTCTCTCTCTCTCTCTCTCTCAATCGAAATGAAGAGAAACAAAAAATTTAAAAAAAAAATTTTGGGGGGGCGTAGGGAGGTGCCTATGGTTCTACGGAGTGGAGCACATTTCTCTTTGACAAGGAAATGGTCAAACAGACAACATGACTTTTGTTTTTATTTCCCAAAAACAAAAACAAAAAAAAAATTAAAGCGAAAAAAAAGGTTTTTCCTAGAAATTAGGCCAATACATCAGTAGTGCTTTAAATCCTTGAAATTGGTATTAGGTCTTCCATATAATTTAGATTCGTTTCCGAATTAGTCTATTTAGTTTGTTACCGATTGATTTTGGAGAAAATATTCATTGTAAGCTTTTTTTTTTTTATGAAACACTGGATTATATCTGTATGTTTACCATATTCATTTTAATGGAATCCAGTATTCCATATTCATTTAAAATCCACATACATTTAAACATCTTTCTTCCCCCCATCAGACCCTCCTCTAACCCTTTCTACAACTACGGACAAATTTTCAAAACCAACCTATTTGGAAATTTTATCCTAGAAAACAACCCCTTTCAAACTTAATTGCAAAACCCGACCTGGAACCAGGTCGGTTTTTGTGAAAAAACTTCAGAAACTTCACGGGAGTTGAACTCCCGTAAAGTTTAGCAAAACTGCTAAACTTCACGGGAGTTGAACTCCCGTGAAGTTTCGTAATTCAAAAAAAAATTGAACTACAAAACAACTCTCGTGAAGTTTAGCAGTTTTACTAAACTTCACGGGAGTTCAACTCCCGTGAAGTTTTGGATAAAAATTTTCAAAAACCGACCTGGTTTCAGCTCCAGGGCTGAAACCATGTCGGTTTTTAAAATTTTTTGTAAAAACGGTCGTTTTTTGAAAATAAATAGTAAAAAGGGTTGGTTTTGAAAATTTGTCCACTACTACTCCTTCTCCCAAATGTAACTGGTAAGCAGTAAAATGGTCAATTGTTCACGGTTAAATACCAACTCAATCAAGATTAGTACTATTGAAGAAATTTCTAGCAAAGGGACTAATTTATTTCAATGCTTTGAGGACTAATTTCAAAATACTAAGTATTAAGGGACTAAATAAAAACCAAAAAGAACTGTGATCACAACCCACGTCTGATTTGACTCGAGAAACCAATCATCTGATTATGCCGGCAAAGACTAATAATAATTTAGTAAAGGAATCAAATG